>VZRE01016361.1:88500-245718 GCA_013396775.1 Cephalopterus ornatus | reverse complement strand
TTGCGCCCGGCCGGACCCTCGGAGCCTGCCAGAGCCGGGTCCTCGGCTGCCCCGCCTGCCTCCGCCTCCGCCCCCGCCTCCTGCTGCCGGCGCAGCGGCGACTTCAGGGCAGGTGGAAGTTAAACTTCTGCCTCCCGCTCCGCCGGCGGGCACCGGGCGGGCAGGGACAGGGACAGGGACAGGGGCTCGGGCTCCTTCCCTCCCCCTGCCCCAGGCCTCTGCCCTGCCCCTAGCACCGGGGCGCGACCCTCACGCTACGTTATTTGTATTTTTCCTAGCGGGAGATTTCCCGTTCTCCCACCGCTAGCTGGGCTTTCCTGGAGCTGGCAGCGCTCAGGCAATACTTTAAATTCACGTTAGTTAAAAAAAAAAAAAAAAAAAAAAAAAAAAAAAAAAAAAAAATCGACGCCCTCAACTCCTTGCGCGGCGCTGGCAACACCCTCTCACACAACCTTTCCCAAGCCTTAACAATCGGCTTCAAACCCTTTTGACAGAAGCTTCCTTCGTTTTCTAAAGCAAATCTCACAGACTTGTTCCCAATGCCATCTCCGGTTTCTAAAGGCGGACATCTTCCCAGTCTCACAAGCAGCCTTCTAAAGTTCTTTATTCTTTATTTGTTTGTTTTTATGGTGTTCAGTTGTGAAAACTTTGTTAGCAGACCTCATATTACGTAGACTTTTTGCTCTGGGAATTCCACGTTTATAAATGTACCCCTTCTAAACAAGCCATTTTAAGGTTGATCTCTTACGACGTTATTAGACTGACAGTATTTAAAAAAAAAAAAAAAATCTATCTCCTAATCACGAAGTTATTTCACTTGAAACTGCTCATGGAAATAATAGTTCTAATATATGGCTTCACATCTAACCCACAGCTATACAGTATTAAAAATTACATTAAGGAGAAAACTATCAGCAGGGTAACTCAACCATGGTCACAATAGCAGCTTTCTCAAGGCTGGAATTGTCATTGAAACCCATTTTTTATATTTACTAATTCATTGGAGGACTAACAGTGAAACAAACGCCATCCCTAGCATGGGCACAGCACGCAGCATTTAGTGCCTTTTAAGAAAGTAAAAAGGAACAAGAATGTATGGTACGTCAGCGGATAGCGCAGTAAACACGCTTTATCATTTCACAGAAGAATGCCATATTGCACACATGCTTGCTGTTTATTCAGTTTGTGAGTTTGGTTTCAATAGTACCAGTTGTTAAGACAAACGGAGCAATATAAGAAGAATCTTATCAGGTCTTGGTAATTCTTTATTATGTGGTTGCACTTGACACTCAAATTAGGGAAACAAAGGGCCAACTTGATGAATCATTGAAAGCAAATTATCTGTGGCTCTCCAAGGCTTCCTGCAAGAGACTACAAAAGGCAGCTCATGCATTTTACAGTGCTGTTTCTCAAATACCAGCAAGCAGGTTGCTGGTGACTGACCTTTCTGAGCCTTTCTAATATATTTTGCCATGCCGAAGTGAAGCGTCATTTTTATGATTTAGGCTCATGGCTGTGTGTGAGACATCTGTTACACAGTATGTCTGACCAAATTCATTAAACTTATGGGTTTTGGTAGAATAGGCTGATTTAAAAATCTACTGATAAAGGAGACAAACTAAATTTTCTAATTTAATGCTTGACTTGAATAATGTCCAGCTTTCTGCTCGTCAAATATTTAATTAGATTGCCATGTTGGTCATAGACCGTATTCTTGGCAGTCAAATGCTCACTGAAACAAATACCGTAGTGTAATGTAAATCCTACGGAGGTTTTTGTGTAAGCATGGGAACTTTAGAAATCATCTGGAAAACAGCCCAGCTATTTAATTTAATTTAAAATTCCTATGAACTAATAGTTCTAGCTGTCTGGAGGTTTGTTTTTTTAACACTACTGGAGTGTCTGTATACATGTAGATATGAATCTGTATACCCAATAGTTAGACTTGCAAGGAGAAAAGCCTAGGCTGAACTTATAAGCATTTAATCAACTTGGAAATGAGTCAATACAGAAAACTTCTTCAAGTCCATCTGACTTCCTGCTTCAACCAATTTATTTTCTGTATGCAAGGGATACTGAACATGCATTTCTATTCCTCCTTAGAGCTGGGGTAAAGACAGATTAAAAAATAAACAGGTGCTTTCCCTAGCACAGAAGAAAAAATGTCAGAGTGATAGAAAAGTCTGACTGAGGAGAGCTTTTCATCTGGATGGAAGAGACTGGGTTGTCTCCTCTTCCTATTTACCCTTCTCATTTTCACCTTTCTGGTAGCTAGAGGCTGACAAGATAGTCATACGGAATAAAAATCTGCTTGTGGCAGCTTCAGGAGGACCCAAGATGCTAATGATAGCATAAAAATCCATGTAGAGTGAGAAATCCATGTAAGAAGTAGTGGTGCAGATAGAGACAAACCTCTAAAAACTGACAATGGACGTGGAGGAGCAGAGCCCTTTCACTGATGCCTAAATAAAACTGCTTAAACAGCAACTTCCCCTGAGCTGTCTGGACGAATGAAATAACTACCTTTTTATCATGCATTTTAGCCCAGATTGTCTTTCAGAGATTCCCTTAGGGAGATATAAAATAGCCCTTTCAAACTGGGGCCGATTTCTCATGAAGTTCACGTAGAGAAAACATAGCATAATTTACACCTTAATGTAATGAACAATTATACACCTACTTTCCACATTATGGTTGGCCTGGGATGAGTACTGGAGTGGAGGAGCCTCTGTGCCAACTCCTCAGCAGCTGGTAGCCAAACTATTCAGTGTGGGTTAGGACGAGGGCAGTGGCTGGTGTGCTGATGATCCAGAGGTTGTTTGCCAGGACATTTTCCCTGAGTGCACTGTCTGCTGCTACCTGTGTGACTCCAGCAACCCCTGCTCTGAACCTTGCTGTCCCTCTCTCCTTTCCACCATAAGGCAGGGTGTTTGCACATGCAGTCAGCACGCAGAATGCCTCCAAACTGCAAGCTGCAGCTACCCTTCAGCCCTGTCACCTCCTCAGAATGAAAAGCCCAGACAGTCTTAAATGTTTAATTATTTTGTGACTCATTGATGGCAGTGTGGCTCCTTTGCTGAAAAAAAAAAAAAAAGAGAAAAAGAAAATGCTTTAGAGAACTGATTTAGATCTGTGCCTAGTTTTAAACAGAGTAAGACAAAGGAAGGTTTTGTTTATCTACTACCCTTCACAAAAGAGTGAGAAGAAAAGGGATCTGGTGTGATATAAGTAGTTAAACTCCAGGTGAGTTCTGTATGTCACTCTGCAGGAGTGCTGAAAGCACTTAAATACATTCCCATCACGCTATGTGTATGTGTTTTTCAGAAAAATATTGGTGATAGAAGTGCTTAAAATAGAATGGAGGGGAGAGGTTAATTGTATCAGGACCACTTTGATATCCTTATGCCTTTGAAATGAAGAATCTGAGTTACTAAGATTCTATAGAGGGCTAAACATGAGAAAATATTTGTTAAAAATTTAAAATGAATCTCAAAGAGACTCCCGTTAAAGTTCCATAATTCATCATTACCACTATACTTCGAGGTCTGTGGAGCCCTGGATCTGTCTCCTCAAGAGTGGGGCCTCCTGGCCCCCCCAAGTTACCTTCTACATCCATTTTATCCCTCTCTGCTTGCCGGGGCAAGGAGCTCACTAGGAAGTATAAAGCTCTCACTTCTGCAGCCTCATGAGGTATGAGCTTAAACCATGATCACTAGTGTAGAACAGAATATTGCTTGTCCTGGGCCTGCAGCCAGTGACATTTGTGTGGATGGCTGGGAGCGCCACATTTCAGAGGGGACAAGTAAGCGGTTTTTGACTGACTACCTAGAAAAATGAGACTAAAGGTGCTAAGGAGGTTGGAATATGATGGAAGTTTGTGTGGATTAATGGGCAGCAGGGCAGCCAAAGGTATATAGAGAATGAAATATATCACACTGATATCACCTCCCTGTGTTGTTTTATTATTTATGTATATATGAAATTTTAACCTCTTTTTCCTGAGAGAAAGGGCTGCGTTTTTGCATTGCAAACACAACCAATGGAAAACATTCAGCAGCCACGAAGTAATGAGCCTACGCTATAGATTTTTCAAACTGCCCAGTGATTCATGAAATGCTTTTCAAAACTGGAAATATGCATTGAGGATTGGTCAAAAAAGGTAGAAACGATATTATAGATCAGTCAATACTGTCTCTCCTTTATGAAAGCAGGCTGCCTTTGAACTTCTGACAGAAGCAAACAGTGATAGATGCATAAAGAAATGAAATATTGCATGGAAATAGAAGTGCAAATGAAAACAGAAGGGGGAAATAGTGAGATAAGATCTGCTGAATCTGCTGCTTTTTTCTTTCTTATTTCTTAGTTTTCTGCCCAATCTAGGAAGCATAAATATAGGTGTTGGGTGTTTCAGAAACAATGTCCAGCTCAACTGAATGGACTCATCTGCTTTAAAACCACACTTGAAACACTGTGCTTCATTCTAATGACTTTTTTGGAGGGGAAGTTAAATAAGACATATCCTGGAATATTCAGTGTACTCAAAATTCCACTTCTAAAGTCAGAAACTTTGAAGATTAAGAAATTGGCACAGGAGGCTACGGATGTAGGGTAGCCAGTACCACTTGTGGAAGCCACAGGATGACCAGAAACTGTTCTCCATGGCCCTTTGTTTTACCGTTCACTACCAAAACAAGAGAAGGAAGACATACATCCTGTCTATAAACAGAGCACAGATTTAACATATGGACTAAAGCAACTGAGAACGTAATTACTACAGTTTGGTAAGGGATTGGATACATTTGAATATTCTGGGGATGTCTTTGCTGTAATTTAAGAGATCTCAACAGGATCCCGAATGGCTCAGCTTTCAGAGTCTGTATGTTTGTTCCTTTGCAGAGAAAAACTACACCAACATGAAGTCAAACTGTTAAATGGAACAGAATTTCTAAACTTAAAAAAAAAAATATCAAGCAGATAGAAGACATGAAGCATTAGAGCAAAACGGGAAGCAAAGAAGGATAAGTGCTCATTATGGATTGGTTTGCAGTTCTTTATGTATTATTAGAGAGTCGATAGAAAACTCTCCTGCTATTACTAACACAAACACAAATATCACTTATGATGACAGGCTGAACAACAACTGTGGCAACAAGGGGATCCATTAGCATCAAACTGAAAAGGCACAGTCACAGAATCAAGTCCTTCAGTGGCCAAGCTATATAGATCTTGTTTTAATAATAGCTACTGTTTTTATCTACAGGTTTATAGAAATCATCTTTACTATCCACGTGGTATATCGCTATATAAGCACATATGCTAATTCAGAGCAATAAATCACTGTACAGTGTGAGAATAGCTGCCACTGTCATACCTCAGAAATTTCATGCTCAAGTCCTGTGTGCTCCCAAAATTCTGTAGTGGCCATCTTTGTACGGTACACATTTCTTCCATTTAGCCAGCACGCTCCAGACACAGATACCTGTGAAACGAAGCCTTGGGGCTTTGACCTGACTACTCTTGTTTCCCAAAGCAGTCAACGGTAATTGAAGCAGGGTCTCGGGTGAGCTGCCTGTTAAAGCCAGTGTTGGTTCTAGCCATTTGCAGATTCAGATGGGGATAGACTTCTGCTAGCAGATAGCAGGGATCACGGGCCCAGGGTGCAGTCATTTTAAAGAGACAGTGGCCACGGTTCTGTAGCTTGCTTGGTTAACTGCAATTGAACATGGGCTGTGAATCCACAAGAGAGTACAGAATGGCTAAAAGAATTATTTCCTGTATCCAAATCGGGTACTGCAAACCACCCTGGAAAACTCTTCTAGCCAGGATGAACAAGCGTTGCAGGAACAAGCCTGAATCAGCGGGAGAGTTTCTTCACTGCAATAGATGTCTAACTGAATGCTTCAAACCAGCTGCTAAAACAGATAGATTGTCTTCCCTTGTGATGTACTGTGTCCTTGTTTAAACATTTCTGCCATATTAGTGATATTTGTCACTCTTAACCAAATACAGAAAACAAGTCTTCTCTATTTCATGCTGGATAGATATCTTGGGTGTCTACTGGCATCCTCAAATCACAGATTTAGAGCAAATCCATGGCTACATACACTCATTTTTCTTTCTTACACTTCAGGGCAGAGGACCAAGTGCAGCTCAGCTGCAGAGCTGGATCCAACATTTCCTGCAGCAGCTGTACCCTTCTTTCTTTGAACTGCTATTAATACTTGTTATCACATTCCCTAGCCTTTGTCACCACCACCTGCCTCGTGCTTTTTATTTAATTGACAGAACTTTAAAAAATCTTGTACTTTTCCCAGTTATGGTATATATTTTATTCAAGGTGATGACTATATATCTTTCCTCCCCCATAAAATACAGTGCCAGCAACATACTAACTCCAGTTTTGCCGCAGTACTTTTAATGCCATCTGATTATTGCCTTGGTGGGAAATGCGTTTGGCCTTGAACACTCATAATTATCTATTTATTTTTCCTTTTTGTTTATGATTTATTTTAGTTTAGAAGGGATTACTTTGATGTCCTTTAATCTACAATATTTTTTTTTATATGGTATCTCATTTTATTTTTTACCAAAAGCCCCCAAATTCTGTAAGGTTTGTTCAGTCTTGCGTGTGCTCGGCACTTGAAAGGTGAAGCTTAAGCTCTGTAGGGCATGTGCTGTTTCTGTCCTGACTTCAAATAAATGAGGCCTTAGGCCATTTATGGTTTAGACCATAAATTCAGATGTCAAAGGAACAGGTGGTAACGTGACACAAGCTGTTCTTGCTCATCGTATGAGTTTCCTCTGCTCAGTCTCCTACCGCTTCATCTCTGTCACAATCCCGATCGCTCTCCAGCAATGGTTACTCCATTCTGGCTGGTTCAGTTTCTGCCCACTGATAAATGAGAGCTTCTCCGTTTCTAAGCAGTTTCTAAGCCTGGAAAATGTGGAGCTTGGAATCTGAAAGCGTGTCTATACTGGCACGTGAACTCAGGCACAGAACCGCGTTCCTGTGACCGAAGCCTCCCCGGATAAAGCTGGCTCACCTCGCCCAGCCCGTGCAGAGCAGCTCGGGTCCAGCTGCACATCAGCTCCAACTCACCAGCAGCCTGCTGGGCTGAAAGTACTGTGGGTTGTGGTTCAAGAACTTAAAAACAATAAAGAAGCAGCAAAGCTTAGCAGAGAAGTGAATAAATGGGTGTGATGTGTTAGTATGAAATAATGTAATAGTTGCTCAATGTTTGTTCAGTCGCTGATTTTGGAGATTTTTTTGTTTGATATTGTGCTGGTAAGCAAGCATTGGCAGCGTTGGGCTTTCTTCCTAAGTGAGAAGGAATTATGTACCAGTATTGTTTGTGTAACTGGCTAAATCATGTTAATCGAAGAAACTCTTGACTGTGTCCATTTCTTTGGATCCTCAAAAATTTTATCCTAAGCACTATTCATATTCAAGCATTGTCTACACACTAACTAGTCCTCACAAAATCCATGTGGCCTCATCCCTATTTCCAGAAGACAGCGGTGTAGTGAAGGTAAGGAATGCTGCTCACTCAACTCCAAGCTGTCACCTCATAGCTGTGGATATTTAGTACCTTGGGTATTGAGGCCCACAAAGCCTAAAGTTGGGCACAGAAAATTAGAAGGCCATTTTGGAAATCTGAACCTTCTTGACTTCTCAAAGCCAAGAGTTCTTATTTCTCAGCATCACCTGAGGATTGCTGCAATAGCAGCTTCTCCCATCTCAGCTTGAAGAAAGTTTCAAGTAAAATTAGGCAAAAAGAGACCTCATATAAATGCTGGCTTGGAAGATTTCTTGGCTCAGATTCTGCACATTTCTAGCTGCCGTAGAAAGTCTCAGTCTCTCCTGAATTACCACCAGCAGTTATCAAAAGCTGGTGAGACACACTGGAGACCAATGGGCATCAGAATAAAATGTGTTTTCTTCACTCTTCCCCAGAAGACAAGGATGGGCAATGCACAGGCTCATTTTATGAGAAACTGAGCCAACCTCTATTAGCAAATGTGCTGGGCATATGGTCTGACTCTGGGTTTCAGTTTCCTTTCCTCAGCTATTTTGGGGGCTTTGCATCACCTCTCTAGACAGATGCTACAAGAAATTATGCAAACCTGAACCAGAAACGTCCCGGGGCCCACGATTACGGCAACACTTTCAAAGTGCCCTGTTAACACCTGACATAGACTTCCTCAAATGCCCCTTCTTCCCCCCACCCTTGCCCCCATCTTCAACTAGAACCATTTGCACTTATTTCTTTTTTCTTTTAACTTCCTCTTGTCCAGTCATTGAGTAGCTGGACTAAATCCTCCCTGGCTACTCCTTCCTAACCATCTGCTTCACCACGTACCTACCCAGTCCAATCCATGCAGAGGTCCATGATGTGACTGGCTAACCATGGGTCTGCTTGGCAAGTTGCTGTCCAGCAGAGCACTGGCTGATTGCTAGCACAGCTACTTGTCTGTAGCTGTATTATTGCAGCATGTCTTTTTGATTAATTAGAAATGCAGTACTGTAAGTTTTAGTTTCACAGCCTGGCTATTATTAACTAATATCCAGAAAAAAAGACTGCTCTATTCACAGCTTTACATATTTGAAGGGTAAGAGAGGAACGGGAAGGAATTAGAGTAGGGCAGAAAGAGTATATGCAGCAAATATGGAAAACAGTGCAGGGTGGGAAGCACTTTGAAGGGTGTGTCGGGGATAAACAAGGTCTTAGACATCATCACAGACAGTCAAGCGAGATATTAAGAAAAGTATTAAGTCTGATCTGCACAGTTTCACTCACACAAACAGAAATGAAAGCTCTGGGGCCTAAAGCTGCCCATGGCTGCTGACATTTCAAGCCAGCTAATTAGGATTTAGCAGAAGAAGTAGAAGATGGTACACTGAGAAAGCACAGTATGCAATAGATGCTCCCCAACCATACCTAATGTAAGTGAAATATCATTTCTGAATCTTAATAAAGAGGTGGTGCAAAGGGAAATAACATCTCTGCTTCACCCTGCCTGGAGCTCAAGATCCATGAAGAGGGAGGCTATGTATTCGAAACTGTGTGATTAAAATATGTTCCTAAACTCAAACCTAAGTGTTTCTATATAAAGATGTTACTACCAGCATGCTGTGCTGTCTTGAAAATACAGCTCTTGATCTAAGCTGGATCTCTGTCTTATCTTTCATCTCACCCAAAGCTGCTTAGTCTTTGTGTGCACGTGGACTGACCTATCACTTTTATAGTCCATTGCTATTGAATTGTTCATAAACCTTGTAATCATTAGACAAGGTTAGCCTTCACATTTCAAAAGGGGAAAAGGGGAACCTTTTCTTCTTGCCTTTTTTTTTTTTTTTTTTTTGCCAGCTGATGTTGGCTGTTTTTTTCATCTTTGTAACACCACATTATGCAAACCAGGTGCTGACCAGCAGATACTTCGCAGACTGAAGGCTGCTGATTGTAGCAACATCTAAGCAGGCTGAAACATATAGCAATATAGGTTACATAGATCCCTTTTATTCCTAAATGCAGGTATTAACAAATTGGCAAAGTTATTGGCCAATTGACTCAAGGTATAAGCATTAAAATAATTCATCCTGAACAATGCGTGGGTTTATTTTATGTTTAGTACAGTAGGCTCACCTGCACGAATTTGCTGTGCTTATTTAATATCCTCTTTAAGATGAAAAATGATGCCAGTCCTGTGGTAATAGCATCTTTTGACGCTGAGAAAGCATTTCACTGGATTGAATGGCAGTTTCTCTTTACCATGATGGAAATTTCAGAATTTGCTGTAAATGTATTGCATCAGTTACACTGTTCTGAGCAAGGATGCATACTAATGTCACCATACTATCTCAATTTTGACTTTCCAGGGAGGCTAGTCAAGGGTGCCCACTATCAGTGCTATTTTTGCTAATAGAAGCCAACCAATCTTTAAAAGACTGGGGAGATGGGTGGAGACTCTAAAGTAGAATCCATTAGAGCTGAGAGTTCGTATTTGCAGAGCTGCGCTTAAAATAGTGTCCATTCTGTTATATGTTAGTAACCCTTTAGAGACTCTAAAAGAGATTCTGCAGGGAGCTACAGTTTCTAAAGAACTTCCAAAAGACACAGTGGATTAGGATTCAGCTAAAGATTTTGGAGCTGAAGTGATGATAAGTGTGGAACTGCTGTGAGTCCCTGACTAATCATTAAATTGAAAACTCACAAGCCTGAGGACCTTCACAATGGCCTGCATGGGGTACAATGGGGCTTCCAATGCAAAAATACTTTACTTCAGACTTGGGTTTTCACATGATTTTATGAAGGAAGAATTCTTTAGAACTATTATGGACTGCTCTCCCATGCTGTGATCACTGAGGCGATCTAAGGAAAAAGCATCTCCTTCCCTTGCAGTAAGACATATCACCATGAAGAAAAAAGGACAAATCCTTATGAATTCTCCAAAGGCTAGGCAACTTCTTTATTAATTTTCTTCAGTGTTTGAGACAGTCAGACAGAAGCACACCAGAAGTATTAGAATGAATAAGCCTTTGTCCCTACAAACAGAAAGAAAATACCTTCAGTCAAACCCGGTGTCATGTGAGCAACTGTGGTACAGGCTCTTCCTCTATTTCCTGGCTTCCTGCTTTTCCACATTAAATATCAAACCCCTCCTCTATGATATTTTTTGACTTTTCTTGTACTGCTTTCCTGCATTTTGTTCACATTAATAATGCTGAGAGAACATCGTACCCCACTGGTGCTCTCCAGTACACATCAACCCTTACCTGAGTCTTTCCCGTCCCTAGTTTTTGTTGCCGTTCTCTCACGCACCAGCTGAGCTTGGAACTTCTTGCAGATAGGTGTTGGCAGAGATCCTTCTACTGCCAGCTCACTTAGAGCCACAACCTATAACCTTCACCCCAGTCTCAGTGCTGCAGATTTGGGAAGCTGGAATTAATCCCTATGGCAACAGAGAAATCTGCAAAGTACAGGTGAAACGCTGAGAGGAACCTGATAAAACTAACTAAACAGCTGGTTCCCATTTATCACAGGCTCCTGCAATTAAGTGTAATCAGATCATCATTCCCACTATGAGAAAGATTGCAGGTAATGCTGCATGGCCAATGAGAGACATTTTTTGGGTGGAATGTAATCCCTGTGGTAGTACACAGGAGAACCAGATAAGGTGATGGAACATTTAGTTGGCCCTGAAATCAGCAATGTCTAATTGTTTCTAGTTCTTGGTCACCCTTGCCTTTCAGTTGCATGCTAAACTGAGGTATCAAGAAGGAAAACTAATCTAAAATTCTTAAATACTAATTTTCCATTCTCATGCCATAAATAATGTTGCAACTGTAGGAACTTTTTGAAAGTTCATTACTCTTATTTTCCTCTTAAGTTATTAGTATTTATGGACTCGTAACAGGTTCAAATATATGGTGATGTAAATTAAATGCACATCAGATCAAACATCCAGGAATAAAGTTATCTAGTTACAAGTTCACTAAGTGCTTAGAAGTTAAATACAAAATCAGTAAATAAAATTTAACAAATGTAAATTGAAAGGCAAAATGAACTCACTCTGATGAGCTAATATAATTCCCTTATGGAATGCTAGTTTCCATACTATAATTAATTTTAAACACTAAACCAGTATGTCTGGTTTTTGATAATTATAAAAATGCATTCATCCATGTCCTTGAAAATTATTAATATTTATCATAAGAAATATCCTGTAGACATTGAGAATCGAGGGAGACAGCATTTTCAGCAAATTCTTACACAGCTTTACTAAAACAATAATGGAGTTTTAAATACCTGTGAGTCCAAACCAGAGAGACATATAGGGCTAAAACCTCCAGGCTCCTTCCTAGCATCTTCCTCATAAATCACTCAGGCAAAACTTGTACTGAATCTCAAAGTCAAAGATTTCAGGACTAAGTATCCTACGTGCTCCCTTCGTTCCTGTTCCACTCTGGGGAGCCAAGAGTATCAAGTGTTCTAAAGGGATGAAGCCGTAATGATTTCATAAAAAGATTATGGAAGCCCCTGTAGTTCTCCTTCCTTTCAGGGATAACTTCAGTGATAAGGAAACTGCATCGTGACACTTTTTTGAGTTACTTCTCTGACATTTCAGCAACACTGATTATCTGTAGTTATGTTCATAGATATTTTTAAGCCTCTCAGCACATTTGGACCTAAAGCTTCACATTTGTGGGAACTCAAACTCGTCATCAGTGGCAGTAAGATACTTCCCTTAAGTCAGTGGGAGTCAATGGGGGTTCTGCTTGCACAGAAGCTGCAGGGTCAGAGGCATGCAATCCAGTTACATGTTGGCTTACTGGTTGTGATAAGCCTGAAAAGCAGAGACTGGAACCAAATATGAGTCATGGCATTTTGCAGTTTAAAAAAAATTAGGTTCCATCGTAGTTTCTTTTCCATTAGAAAAATCCAAATCCTCATATCTCACTAATTACTGAAAGGAAATTTGGCCAGAATGTGCTTTCCTTTAAAATATTTTCCAATCCAGAGACAGGAAATAGCAATTTTATGGAGCAGCTGATAACATACACACTAACTTACATGTGTCTGTCTGTCTATCTATCTATCTACCTACCTACCTACCTATCTATCTATGTGAGTATAGACATAAAAACGTCCTTGGTTGATAGGCTGGCTCTTAAACTTTAGATAATTCGAGTGAGGAAGCAGAAGCTCACCCACAAGAGCAGCAAGTATTACAATAGCAATGATCAATAGCACCCATTGTCCCCTTCCAAAATTACAGTATCAGATTACATGTTTTCATGGATTGGTGGAAAAAAACTGTTGCCTCCACAGCTTAGGAAAAGGGAGCAAAACGTTGGCGAGAATATTAGGAAATCTTTGCAACATTTTTGTGGCTGGTTCCTGCCAGAGACTGAAGGAGCTGGGTTTTCAGAAGAAACCCTGAGTTTTTCTTTTTTCATTTTGTTGAAGCTGAGCAGCTGAGCTGTTTGTGATGGGACTGTGGAAATACAAAGGAGCAGATGAGACAGAGCTAGATAAGAAAAGACATGTATTCCTTGTCCTATCCCTGCTCAATAACTGGAGGAGGCAGAAGCCACAGTGCAGGCAGATGTGCATCACTCCCTGTGCAGAGTGATGATGCAGCAACCCGTGCTCCTACAATGCAAATTAACTTACTGATGTTTCATGTACCAATGGAAGGACTTAAACCAGCAAGTTAGATGACATGCTAAATTTACCTATTGGCTGGGAAAAAAAACCCTGTTAGGTTTAAACCAGCCCAGAAGCAACAGAGCTATACAGAACAATCATCTTGGTATAAGACAAATGGAACAGCTGATGAGGTTTTAAGGATGAGTGGTTCTTGACTCTGAAAGTGAAATTTTAACTGCTTTGCACTCTCTCTTTGACATTCCCAGTTTTGTTCACCTTGCTGACCACTGAGAGAGGAGTGAAAAGACTTAGAGTGTGTGATTGTAGGGTGCTATTTTTTATGTCAGCATTCTTCATTATTGAGTTGGCTGTTTATGCTGCTGATGTGTAATGTTGTGAAGCAGATGAGCTGGTAAAGTATGAAGGGTATTCTATAACCTTTGCTGTACTTTCAATTACCTTACAGTAACTTAGAATTCAGAAAGGCTGCTCTGAGCAAAATCAAAATAAAATAACATAAACTCCATTAGGAACTGATGCACTAGGGCTGTTGTTGGAGGAGGGCAAAATGGTCTAATTAATAGTTATTGAATCAAATTCACGCTGCAGTTCAGTAATGACACTGATAATATTGATGGCATTGAAGATAGAGTTTAGTTTAGAATGGAAATGAGCAGAGTATTCATCTTCAACTGCATATTGCTGTAGGCAGTGGAAGGCCTCTGAGCTTCTTTGTTTTGTTGTTCTGCTGTTCAGCTGTTTTCCTTTGATAGCACAGCTCCAAGCTATTAATATATATATTTACTCAAGACAGAGCCTGCTCATTTCACTGAAGCCCCATGGCTGACATTTGGCCATACTGAAGAATAAGCATTTATTGGATTCTATTCCTGCTGTTTGGTTTTTCAGTGACAGCCACTGAAAAACATGTAGGTGGATAGTTATCTAAGGGGGTCTCCCAACTTCTTTATAATTTCTATAAAACATTTCTCTCTCTTTGGTTTGTGAAAGCTGTTGGCAGCAGGGAACACCAACTCCTGCAACCTGAGATAAGGTTTCATTCTCATCAGTATTTGTTCCCCATTCAGACTCCTGTTGATATGTTCTTTCTTTCCCTTTACTGATGTATCTGTTTGGCTTGTGTTACTGTTCAGAAATAAACACATCACAAAGTCTTCCAGTAACCAAGCTGATTTATGTAGGTATATGAGCTTTTCATCAAATGTCAGGGCCAGTAAAGCTCCTACCCACTCTGATATTAATGCCCAGTGTCTCACAAACACCATTTATTAATATGAAATGTCAAATCCCAGAACTGAAACAAAAATCACTGGATAGGACCAAAACCTAGCAAGGAATCCAGAGCTTGAAGTATACCTTGAGAATTCATCACAATAACTGACGTCCATAACTGTAGCACTTTGATTCTGAATGGGTCATGCCATACAACTAAGCTCAAGAGAGAGCCCCGTGATCAAAAGAAAAGAGTCAGATTGACCTACACTGGATAAAAACCTTTTCCTGTTCCATGTTCTTGCCAAAGAAAGATTCGTGTCCTCACCTCTATCCAGACTCCATTCACCTGCCATGTAAGCTTCAAGGCTGCAAGGGCTCTCTCAGGTGGGACAGAGTTGCAACCAAGCATCTTAGTTTACTCAGGTAAGGAACTCTCAAGTAACCAGATGGACAAGTTTACCGCACAAAGAGCGTGCCAGGCCTCCAGGTACACTGTACAAAACAGCCATAGCACCCGTTTAGACAGACACCTGCAGATTCAGCTAATTAAAGAATAGTCCTCTGGTGAAGACCCGGTGTAACAGCTCTGAATTACCCACTTCAGAAGAACTGGTTAAGAAATTGGTATCCACTTCACATACTTCCTGATTTCAGGAATGGCCACTTGTGATACAGGACAGCCTTTCTGCTCCCTCAGCAGCAGTAAAATGCTGGGTCACTTGGTGTTGAAACTTCTCTAAGCGAGTCTTATCTGTTGCCTCAGGAGCACACTTATTACTTGCTTTGTTTATGTTTTAATTTACTTTCCCTAGAGATAGCACTTCAAAGCAGCAATTAATGTTCTGTAACCTCTTTGCTGGTTCATCTTAACACCTGTTCATACATTTACAAAGAGGAACTCTGTGCAGAAGGAAGAGAGTAAATGTAGGAAGTATTGTAGAGAAGCTGAAACCTTTCCTTTCCAGGTAGCCATGATTCCCATGATTGTCTTGGTTTGTAAGGTCCAGTCCCAAATTACCACGTACAGGGGAATCTCTATCCCAGATTCTCAGCAAATGTCAATCTACACAGGACCACCAACTCCAGAGCAGCTGCCAAAGCAAGCCTTAGAGATGGTTCTGCTATTTGCTTTCCCTGAAATAGAGAGGAGCTGTTTTTCATTAGCATTTCTGTCAGTACCTCATCTCACTATGTATGTTAATACGTGGTCATTTGTTCATGATTTGGATTAGCAGTGGCTCGCAAGTGTTCAGTCTGGATTCACCCATTCCTACTGAGAAGAAGTCATCAGCTTTGCTTTTCCACTATATTTATAGGATTACAGCTGAAATCAGACCTGGATCTAGGAATTTTTTATCTCTGATCAAAAAGTAATGAACAAGGATAACATTGTTCCTGTAATACGAGCACAGTGTGTCCATAGGATGTGGGAATAGCATTCAAACAAGGAATCCCAAACCTAATTTACTGAGAGATACCATTTACTAACTGAACCAGGACGCAAGAGATTTCTGTTCAGTTCTTCAGCTCAACCAAACATCCAACTGGGGACAAATCTTCTCCCCTGCCCTATATAAATGAGAATGATATTTTGCTTGGTACAGGATTTACAGAATAATAATACCTTATACTGGCTAAGACAAAGTTTATGAAAGCCAAAGAAGTATTAAATCGATAATGTTAGACCTTTAAAGACCTATGTTGTCCCTCAAGACCTGCACAGCAGAGCTGCTGAAATTTGGCCTCCTGTTCTGACACGCTGTGACTGAAGGAACCTTCAAACTCTCCGAAGCTTCCTCTTATGTGGGACTCAACAGAAGTGAAATATTCTTGCATTTTTAACGGAAAGCTTCATAACACTGATTTTGTTAATTGGTTACTAAATAGTAACCCCTCCTTTCAAGTCTACATCTGCTCTCATTTTTTCTTTGTATTTTACACAGTATTTACTTTTTTTGTTTTTTAATGGTATCAATGCACCTAAGGCTGTTTTGCTGTACATGATGCTGCTTCACTGCTTTTTACCTCTCTGTGAGCTACAGAACATTTGGTTGCAAAATAAGTTTAATGAGTCAGTTAATGCATTCAACAGCATTTTCCTTCTCCTACCATATGCAAGGGTGTCCACTCTATCTGGCCAAAGAAAACCCAGCAAAGCCAAGGTGCCAGGCAGCAATTTCTGTTCGTTTGGCACTGCTGGAGCAAGTGGTGATCTGTGTTAATCTACATATTGAGAGCACCCTTCAGGGTCAAAAACTGGCCATTAGAAAGCAAAGATGAGCAAAAGAATGCAAGAAAGTTACCCCCAAATCAAATGCTTCCTTAAACTGCATCATCTTTAATAAGAAATGGCAGCTCTAGGCACCACACACATCTTTTTATTCTGGCAAACATAAATGCACAGGAACATATAGCACGTGATTAGCAAGTGCAACCACCAGATCTGCCAAGAAATTTTTGCACCTTGTCAAATAAATGCCAGTCACATTAGGCAGTAAAGACACTGACTCTGGCCTTGGCACTTCTGAGCAGTAAACCATTGCCCTGCTAATAAATGGTAAAGCACCGTTGCATTTTGGTTTAAGAACATATGGTCAGGAACAGCATTATCTCAGTCCTTCAAAAGAAGAATCACTCGTCTTTTTACTTCCCCATTCTTCTCCATTTTTTTAGCCCAGTTTTTAGAAAAATAATTCCATGTTCTCCTCCAGCTAGTAGTATGCTCCTCTGTTACCAGTCATGAGCGATGGATGTTCTGTGCACTGGAGTGCACAACCCGTTTTAATGAGCTCTGGCAGAACATCAGACTCATTCCCCCTCCCCCTGACTAATTACAGTGTGCCATTTGTGTGACTCTGGTTCAGGATCTGTCAGCAGATCTATTAGAAACACCTATTTCTAGGGATTTATAAATAAGCAATAATAACGAGCTTAAAAATGACTGAAGAATGGCATGCAGCTGCAATACTTTTGGATCCTTTCTATACTGCTTACCCCATTGGCTTAAGATGTTTTTGAGGTCTTTACAGTACTATGTAAAGAGCAAAGTTTCCTGCAATTAACATATGCTGTAAATTAATTCATTTTGGTACTTGAAAATGTTTCATAAACTCCTGTAAAACAATTCGGTGACAAAACAATTTGCAAAGTTTCACCCATAGTTCAAAGCCCTCATCCTGCAAGGACCAACACACATATTTTACTTTCTGAAATGTAGCAGACAAGTTTATATCTAAAGTATGACTGATGTGCTTAGAGGGAAGCCTGATGAAAGCCTTCAGCAGACCTCGATCTGCAATAACGGGCTGAAGCTACTTTTGGCTCCCAAATTTTGATAAATGACTTTAAAGCAAAGCATTTGAAAATTATTTTTAGTTTTCCTCATTTGCCAGCCTTGATTTTCTAAGGACTCAGATCCTGGCAGAAAGATAAAGGATGAATATCTAAGAGTTTTGTGTGTGGACCAGCCAGGGACATTGCTACAGTGCCATGTGTGTTATTCTGATGATTAAGGACAGGTCTTTGCCATCCTTTTCCAATTTTTTTGAACCAAACAGGAATTTTGCTTGAATAAAATCTGCATATGAACCAAGCAACATGGTGCTCAAGTTGCTTTTGAATTTTCTAAGATTTCATGGATCGAAATACATACACAGACACACATAAGTGTGCACAAAAAATGCTGGTTTGATTTTCTAAGCTGTCAGTCTTTCTCTAGCAGCTGTAGACTGTAATCCAGGACAAAGTCAAAACATACCCTTCCTGCCTACAGAGATGGGTCAGAAAGATTTTAGGGTTATAAAGCCATCAGCTTACACACTAGTCAGATCTTAGAATATTTACTGTCTGTTTAGTAGGATTGACTTAGGGTCCACTCAAGAGATCTGGAAAATAAAGGTATCTATCTTCACAGTTGTCACCTTGTCTTAATACAGGAATGAGTCATCTACTTTGCTCATTCCTCTAGTAGGACA
This sequence comes from Cephalopterus ornatus, assembly GCA_013396775.1. NCBI lineage: Eukaryota > Metazoa > Chordata > Aves > Passeriformes > Cotingidae > Cephalopterus > Cephalopterus ornatus. Next base: position 227,357 of record VZRE01016361.1, on the reverse strand, counting down.
CATGTTCAAATTTCCTATAAATCGGGCTCAACTTCACCTAGTTACTAAACAGCCAACTGCAGTATGTTTATATTAGCCCAGTTTCTTGGTAATTCTGCAACCTGAGCCCCAATCTGGAGCCCCATCAGACCCCAGAAAGAAAACTGGAGATGACTGAGCAGGTAAAACATGTAAGAAATAATGCAGATCTGCAATTCCCACTACCCACTCGTGTCTGGCCTGACTGAGTGGTCTAAGTGTCACTGCAGTGCAAAGAAAAAGAAACACAATATTTCATTTACACACACCCGTGATTTCTTTCCTGTACCAAGAGTATACAGTAAAGACAGTAGCTTCTGTTTTTTTCTTTCTACTTACAGAATTATCAATACAGCCAAGCTGATAACCTGAAGAAAAAAGAGCTTTATAGAAGGTCACCAAAAATAATTTTTATTATTTCAAGTCCTCCTCACTCCATACAACCACTCAAGGTGCTTTTTGCTCTGTTGCTGCATTGCATTTTCCAGTCTCTGCTTTGTTCTCTGAACACTGCATGTCATGACTCATAAGCTGACTTTGTCTGTGCCCACTATCTCCTCCTTTCATCTACATAGCTTTTTCTAGCTGCATTATCTAACATGTTCCTCAGGAGCTAGTTAAAGAGTGGGTAGTGGGGTGTTGTTTCCCTTATCCAACACACATGGATCCTCCCATAAGACAATGCACAGGCAGCATCTCTGCTGTTTGTCGGCCCTTCTTTGCTTTTGTCGACCAAGAATGTAATAGAATTAATAGATTTCCCCTTTATGGCTATTTACATTTCTACAGCTTCATAATTTCCATAAATTTAAAGGTTCAAGGAGCATTTCCAAGGGCGACAAGTTTGAACTGTGTCTACTGCTTTACAAGTGAAGGCTGCACTATCTGTAAAATCCAAATTTCCAGAAGTACTGCATGTGTTAATTTTGCAGACAGTGGTGTAATGGTAAACACAGCTGTGGTAAGAATTAATTTTAAGTTGAAAGTAGAGCAGTTCCATTCACCTGCATCTACCTGCATCAGTACCTGATGACAATATACCTCTGCATCTTATGGTTTCACCTCTCTTGCTGCCTGTCTTTCATGGATCCCTAGCACAAATAAAAACTTTACTCTTTAAACCACTCAGTCATGAACTTTTATATCTACAGTCCCAATAAATTCCAGGTTTTATTAGATGGGACCGCTATGTCCTGTTTTCTGCACGACTGGCTGGCATTGTTTCATTAAAGGGACCGCGAGTGCTAAAAAGTGGTGTTTCAAGTCAAAGTTGAGGAGGACAGTCAGCGGCCACATCAGATGAGAATTTGTGGTTTGGGTTTTTTTTGGTTTTGTTTGGTTTGGTTTGAGGGAGGTTTTGTTTGTTTGTTTGGTTTGGTTTTTTGTCTGGTGTTTATTTTATTTTATTTAAAGGTTATTTAATTTAATTCCAGCTTCAGGTATTTCTGCTCTTAATAATCTGAAGTAACATATGACATCCTGCATATGCCATCGCTTTGTGACTGCGGGTTAGGGCTCCTGTAAACCTGGGATTTGCCACAAACCTTTATGGCTCTAAGCATGACATTTACCTAGAAAGCAGTAACAGTGGCTTTGTGGGAATGGTGTGTGGATAGACAAATTTAATGGCTGCAAGAAACTCCAGTACTGGTGAGAGGTGGCCACAGGAAAATTCAGGTAAAATCAGTAATACTGGTGGAGTGATCCAGTGAGTGTTACAGTAACCATACACCTAAACATTCCCGCTGGCCAAACCCTTCTGGATGGCCAGTGCAAGCTAATGACCAGCCTTGGTTCTCCATTTGGTTCTCTGATTGCTTTTCATTTGAGAAACAGTGTGAAAAACGCAAAGAGAGATTCACTGGCTGAGAAGGAATTCTTCGTACTGCTTTTACCTGAATCCCCTTACCCATGTCAACGAAACGGTGACAGCTAAAATGAGCTCCAGTGTGGTTTTGGACTCTGCTGACCTCTATGTACAGATAATAATTTCTAGGACTGGTTACAGTTCCTGAATATATATAGAAGGCTTTATAAGGCCTGGATATAGCTCCTTTGCAAGGTGGCAAAATAATGGAGTTTAAATATGAAAATTAAAATACACAAGAGATAATTTCATGAGTCGTGAAAGTAAAGATTCTAGACAAAGAATGTTCAGCATGGACCTGGCTTTCATAACTTCAATTTTTCATACTATGAGCTGATTTTAAATAGTGGGGATGCTCCCTGGTAGTGCCCATTAGTCCTTCAGTGCATGCTAAAGAATGGATTCCCAGAGTAGTAGGTATTGAAGTTCAAGGATGCTGAGACTCCTGAAAGGTATCAGAACACAATATAATCCTGCTAATAAAGAAAGGAAAACGCCAAGCAGCCGGTACATCTTCCCAAATGTCTACTCAAAGAATGGAGGGCAGCAAGAATGTTCTGGAAATTGAGAGAATTATATATAAATGAGCAGAGCTGGACAAAGACAAGAGCAACTGAACGCGCACTGAGGTAATTTTAGTTGAAGAAAAAAGAGTGAATAAAAGGATACTTGAAGATATCAAGAAGAAAAGTACACTGCTGAGAAATTAGATCAGGTAATAAATGATCATGACAATTATCTTCCTGATTCAAAACACGACTGAGCTGTCTGCACTGTGGGTTTGGGGGTTTTTTTCTTCTTTTTTTTTTTTTTTCAAGTTTGGTCTGTAGAAAAGAGAAATGAGAAAAGGTGGTGTGGATGTTAAAGAAGGAAAGAAAACCTGATATTTCTGTATGCCTGACTTGGGAGCCCAAAGTTTTTATCACCCTTCCCCGGGTCAGATTCACCTGGAGAAAGGTGTGTTTTTCCCTGATCTCTACCTTCACCTCAGGGAACTGCTGAACCAGAAAGGTTTCAGTGAACTGTTGATATCAATGAAATTTGGCTTCAGTGTAATTCTACAACCAGCTAACCTTTGCAAGAGGGTCTATCCTGAGGCTGTCTGGGGCTTAAAATAAGATCTGTATCAAGTCAAACCTCTCTGACATTATACTATTTTATATATTATTATTATTATATATAATATATTATGTTATATTAATTTAATTCTGAGAGGTGGAAACAGCACTGTGAATAGAGACATATGACAAGACCGAAGAGGAGTTCTCCTTACTCAGAATAGGGAATAGCCTATTTCCTTTTCCCAAAATCCTCTGGCAAAAGATTGCAAAAATTCCAGAGGCAGCCTGCTCCCAACCTCTTGTCCTATAAATCAAAAGGCTTTTCTAACATCAGAACAATATTATGTGTTCCTAACAGACCCATTTCTTCCTTTTTATTATCAATAGAAATAGGGAAATAAAACCCGCACATCATCGTCTTTTTCATTGCAACATTTCTCGCAGGTGATTATTACGTTCAGCTGCTTCTTTAGCAACAAATTCTATCTATCTTTCATTTCTAGACCTTGTGTTGTTCTTGCTGGCATTCTCTCAGCTTTCTCCAAAGTGTCCACACGTTTAAGTGTGAGGTTGCAAATGGAGCACAGGGGTCCTGGAGAGCCCCAGCAGTACTAAAAGTCGTGGCATAATTAGATCACACTCCTGTTCCACACTTCGGAATGGCTTTTGCTTTTTTTCATCTAGCATCACATTTGTGGAGGGATTCGTATTCAGTTTATGGCCAGATAATTATCTGCAGTGATTTTGCACAGCTAATCAATCCTCAGTGTGTTGATGTTTCCATCTAAAGACCTGCTTCTATTGGATGTCACCTTACTGATTTCAGAATGTTTATCCAACATTTGGTGATGTTTTTCTATCACCATTTTCAGTTCTAATCTCCCCCTTACAGGCCCTCCCAACCTTTTGTTCTGATCTAAATTGAATTTAATTTTTTTTTTTTTTACTCTCTGTTTCACAGTCTCAATCAGTAGCAAAATGCTTATAAAAGTAGACATAGGAAAGGCCCTTCTGGGATTGCACTTATTTTGTCTTTAGAGTTTGATGTATCAACAGCCTTTGCAAAATACTCACAGAATCTTATTAAAAATGTATGGAAATTATCTTGGGTATGATCACTGTCTTAGCAACAGGATGCAAGCAAAAATTGCCACGAAAAGGAGGCCAGTATGCTTTAACAATGAAATTTAAAGGAAGTAGAAAATAAATATTTCTTATATTTCGTATATCAGCATATAATTTCATAATGAATTTGGTGGGTTTATACCCTAGTCAAAGACAGAGAAATCATACAAAAAACCCTCTTAAATGTTAGAAATACGAGTCAAAATTCTAAGAATTAAAATCTTCCTCCAAAACTCCAAGTCACGCTTTGTTATGCTTTGAAGCACTGCGATTCCATAGCAGGGACGTACTGGAAAGTCCAAAGAGACAGCCAAGCATGGCAAATAAAACCTTACACTGAAGACCTGAAACAGCCAAAGCAGCAACTGAGTCTGCGTTGTAGAAATATTCTATCCCAGCCCAATGAGGTGATCATCTTTGTCCTCGGCTTTGGTGAGATGCACGTGGAATTCTGTGCGCAGCTTTTGGCGCTCTGATACTGGAAAGGGCTCATGGAACTAGACGTGAGTCAGGAAAAAACCTGAGGGGTTATGTGTAGATTAGAGAGGATGCTCTTGAGGAAGGACTAAAAGAACTGTTAAGGTTTGCTAAAGAACGGCTATAGGGAATATTATAACATCTACAAGGAAGAAGTGAAATTTTACTGTTATGCAATGGATCGTAATAATGAATTATGAAATGAAGGCGAAAAAGCAAACATAACCAGAATACTAGGAGAAGCTTCCTAATTCTGTGCCCAAGGTACGTGTTTGCTGCAAATTAAAGAATCCCTCTTTGTCACCTGTAGCAAAACTTGCATGAGAAACTCGATGACAGTCAGGAAATGGATGTCATCTTGAACTTTCTGATCATATGTCAGAGTTTTATCCGACTTCCGTCTAACTTTCTATCTTACTTAATGTTGTCAGAAACTAGACTCCAGATTCAATTTGGAATATGCAGTTTGAAAAATAGGATCTCTTGGTAAACCTTTCCAGGAGGCAGTGAAAGATGATCAAGTCAGGCAGAAATCCTATTAAAGATGTTTCTCAGACTTAACGAGTAATCATTGCTCACTACTGTTAAGGAGCAAATGGAATTTTAGTTCTCTTCTTGTCTGAGCAGCTGACCAGCAAGGGAGGAAGTTATCAAAGGGGAAAAGGAGTGTCCTGGTTACATGGAAGACATGATTAGATTAGATTCGATTCAGTTAGCCACTCTCACCGAGAGTAAAACATCGGCAAGTATTCCTTGCCCTCAACATTTGGCCTTTTGTAAAGAAAGCAATGACTTCAGTAACTGAAGTAGGACTTCAGCAGCAGGCTCAGAGAATGTATATAAAACGGTTGAACGAGAGAAAAGCACTAGTCTTTTAACTAATACACATTAATCCTTTTTTTTTCCTATGGAAGAAATCAATTCCCAGTATTTCCAGAGTTTCTACCACAAGGCATTGTTTCAAAAATACTGTCCAAATCTGTTTTTAGAACCTAAGTCAGACAATGAAAAGGCGTATGTTTAAGTATTTTGCTGAACTGCAGTCCATATACATTTATTGATTTAAAAAAACCCTATCCTGTGAATTATTTTTAAATAACTAGCTTCAGTCATAGCTTTGTAGAAGCTCATACAATTTATTGGCAGACATTTTCCTGAAAAACCTAAATATTAGGTACATGTCTGCTTCTGTACTTCAATAACCACTGTTGACAGAGAAAATAAGTGGAAACAAAACAGAGATAAAGAACAGAAACGGTGTATTTTGGCAGACAGATCTGCTTTACCTTAGACATTATTATTAATATTCATATTGTGCCCTAGGGTACTCACACAAAGCACCAAGAAAAATTGAAAAGGTGAAACTTATCAGAGACTTTTAATCCGTTTAAGAGATTTTATCAAGTTATATTAAATTGGCAATGTCAAAATCCAGAGACTGGTACCCATCTCTGACGAAGTTATCGAAATCTGATGAAAGAAAGCTCTGCTACAACTGTTAAGCAGGAAGCCCGGCCAGGTTTTCTGCCATGCTCGCTGATGAAACAAAAGTTACAGCTTGTAGAGAACAACTGAATATTTCCCTGTGTTATGCCAGTAATAGCTTTCCCTGTAGAGAAGTGTCTCTTGCTTCCAGCTAACAGCACTGCTCGCTGCCTAAAATCTGACAAATGGACCGTGTTCCAAGTTGGCTAATTGGAATCTCGGTAGCGTGGACATGACTTTTGTCGCTAAAAGCTATGACAGTTCATCTGTTCTCAACGGTAACTCGTAGAGGAAGCACAGACTATTCTTTCGTCACCCGTTGCTATATAGTCACAAGTGCTTGCTGCCACAATTGTCAATATAATCAAACCACAATTATTGCGAGAGCAGTTTCTGTGCAGCCTCGAAGAACTCGAGCTGATTCAAAAACGTCTCACGAAGATAAAATGGCATGCAAAACTAGCTTCTATAATATTCTCGAAGCCTAAAAAAGAAGATAAAATCAAATCCAGTTTTAGAAAGTTTAATATTTGGGATTGTCAGAAGTAGGCAATAATTTAGATTCGTTTTGGATTCTTAAAATAATTACATCTCTGCAGAAGTACAAGTTGTAAGATATGGAGGAGCCAAACTTAATTGCTCCGTTTGATACTAAATTTTCTCCTAAAATATGTGGTAAATGTTGTCAGTAGCTGACTGTTTACACTGATTTTAGACTAGGTCAAATGTTCACTCCGCTGACTGCTTTCAGATTGGAATTTATAATGGCAAATTAGCAGACAGCACACTCATCTGGATTATGCCTGTTGCACACGACAAGGGATCCTCATTAACATTTGGGAAAAGGCGTATGCACAGTCTTTACAGCCTAATAAACCCCGAAAAAAACACCCCAGTAAGCTTGATTGTTCTCATTATTACTTTAATTGAGCAGTCTACTTAGATAGTACATAGTTTAAACAGGTAAGTGAGCAACATCTCTGACTTAAGGGCTCCATTTGAATGCCTGCAGTTTGTTATTTGCCTACCCAGACTTAAAGCAAGAAGCTGCAGGAAACAGCTGTGTGAATCACACAGACAACCTTTGGACTGCAGATAGTCTGATCACTGTCAAACCAATGATATGAGATCATGGGTATGTATATTTTCAGGGTCAGCACCTTTCTGTTGGTTAACTCCATTGTAAAAAACAGAGTTGAAGCAACCAAAGAGAAAACATGAAGTGGTATTTTCTTTTTGTGGCTTAAATGAGTTCCTTTAGTAAATCTCAGATGTCAGCCTGTTAAATTCAGTGTTCAGAAAATGGATTAAAAAAACCTCCAAGCTCTTTTTAAATGCAATTTTTAGAACCATCTACAAATTAGGTATAGCAGACTTCCCGAAACTTTGGAAGAAAAGAGGGGATAGACAAGGCAAGATACTCTTTACTGTCTGTTCAAAATGAGCTCCCACTCAGAGATCTTTTCCATAAATACATTTTTATCCAATGCTGTGGCAAATAATTGCTGACTGTATTAACAATTCCAGTAACCACTTAGATATGCGAATTCTTTTTCATATGACTCATAACTATCAATATATCTCAGAAATGAAGCAAAGAATAAGAAAGATTGATGATTTGTAATTCGTAAGTCAGTCAGAAATAGCTTTTTAAAAAACAGATTGTGAAACCGTAGAATTTGTTATAGTCTCAAAACAAAAAGCCTTCGCCTCGTTTCAAAAAGCAGAAGTAGAATAAAAATTTTGAATTTTAGAGAAAGATCTTGGCAAGCAGTGACTGAATAAAATAACCTTATTTTACTAAGTCTTTTCTACTTCAAGGCAGCAATTTCCACTCTGTGCTCAGCCACCTCTGACTGCAGGACTAGTCAAAAACAAATCAATCCAGAGATTTGACAAGAAGGGCACAGCAGCATCTCCTCTCGTTTCTCAGAGCTGGCCTGCAGTAGTCTGAACTATTACTAAGTCTGAACATGACCTAGTCTATGGCAAGGCAGATCTCTTTTTCTCATATCTCCTTACTCTGCTTGCACATCCAGAAGAAAGTAGGACTACAGATTCACTTCCCTCAGCATCTCTCAAGAAGGCAAACCACTGGTGATGAAGAGGCCACGGGAGGCAGAGCTCTGTGCCTGGGTGTTTGGGACTGAGTTTGAGTCACGTGCTTGAGGAGTGACAAAGCTGCTGAGGATTACCGTAACCCTTGTGCCGCTCTGCTGATTAAATTCTCAAAGGCATTTGTGTTTGCAGGCAGCCCCGTGGGGGTGTGTGTGTGTGTACACGTGCACTGATTCCTTCCAGAGACCACTGCCGTGTAAAGTACGAGTTTGTATTAATTGTTTACTCTCTGGTGACGCGTACACGTTTACACCTGCAATGCCAGGATCTAAAATAAAGGTATGTGAAAGGACTGGGTCTGATTATAATTTGCGCTGAGGTAACTGCCCCTGCTTTGGACTGTGCTGTGAGGCTGTAAATGGGGGGCAAACGTCGGCGAGGAGACCTTTTTAAACACTCCCTTCCAGTTCCTTTCAGTCACTCAACAAGTGTCCAAGACTTCTTGTCAGCTAGAATCAGGCCTCACCAAAACCCAGGACAACATATATTCCAGTGGCTAATAACTGTGCTTTCAATGCATGTCAACATCCATATGGAGATATAATGTAATTTAAACAGTTCAGAAATTCAGGAAGCTCAACACTGTGTTTGCGGTTTGATTCACGGTAAGCCAGACTAGATAGTGTTATTTTTCTCATCTCATAGAAAATTTTATTCGTGTTTTTTTAAGAAGTGTCTACATAAGCATCTTTTTTGCATTTCATGAAAATAACAGAGGTGTAAGGCCATTTATTAACTGGAACCTGACGGCATGTACACATGTGGTCTTATTTGCATAATTCAATTTAACTTCTGTGGAACTACAGACATGAGCAAGCACCTCACGTCTTTAAAAGTTCATAAGATCAGCCTGTGTATGTTTTTCTCCTGCAGCACTGTTAAATTTGGCCCAGTGTAACTGCATGTGAGTACTGGGCTGCATAAGTACAAATTAAGGGCTGATGCTCCTTCACATACTGGTTTATACTGTAAAATAATATTTTCTAACTTATAAAAATTGAAGAAAGAATGACCCTAGGCTTGATATTTTCATTACACTGGAAATCTAGCAAAAAAAAAAAAAAAAGAAAAATCAATTTTAAAAAGAAAGTAAGAATATGTACAGTTAAATGCCACTGTATTGACTTGGCAAGGTAATGGAAAAAGCAGTGCTTTTGTTTGTAGAACTTACTATTCTGCAAGAAATTTTTGCTATTTTAGCTATTATTTTGCTATTTATTCTGTAGAATTTAGATGAGAAAATTTGCATTTTTATTCTTTCACACTGTCCTAAAGAAAATCAGACATATGTGTCTTCTCCAATGGAGATATACACAACATACAGGACTTCCATTTTCCTTTTTTATTTAACTAATACTATCACAGAAGCTTTTTAGCTTTGGATGAAAAATCACGTCTCAATGACTTTACAGAATGTCAGAAACTGTTAGGTTAATATAACAGATTTTTAGCTGCTTGCCTTTATTCTTCTGTGCATAGCTCTCACTACTCCTATTTTCCTCCATTTGATCATAACACTAGTAATAAAACTTCACTTCATCTTAATAAAATGGAGTCAAAGCATCTCATTTCATATATTTCTATTTTATTTTAAATAGACACTGATTACTGATCTGAAAACATATCACTCTATACTGTTGTACCTTTCTGCCTCATTTTTCCATTTATATCCATTGTTGACTGTGATGGAATTATGCTAGCAAAACAATACGATCCCAGCCTTGAGAAGGTGTCTCTCTGCTAGGTCAAACAATTTGCCATAATGAAAATTGCAGAAAGAAAATAAGTGCATTCACTAACCAGTCAAGAACACTGGCCTTTCTTCTCCATGCCTCACGATAACAGATTGGCCTTGCCAACTTCCATCACGAAAACATTTTCATCTGTAGAAGATATTATAATTCTTGTTTTGAGTGATTGCTTTTAGATGACACCTAGCAATAAATATGAACTTTATTTTATTTAGTGACCAGCACTTCTGAAAGACTGCAAGCCAACAAGAGCAGCAGAATATTGAATACATAAAACTGCTATTAAAAAAGGTTAAGGCTGTGTCATAAACTATCTAAAATGTTATTATTATTTCAAGCTGAAGCTGATATGTTGGTTTACTGTTGGGAGAAATGAAAAGAATACAATAGCAGAAGTGAAAGCACAGTCAGTCAGAAAATGTCACTGTAATAATGACTTTGGGATGACTTCAATACAAAAAAGAGCAGATCCACTGTGGGTTACAGCCTACACCAATGATACCATATCAAAATCATTCAACTCCCAAGCCACAGGAGATTTTTTTTTCCAACTGATAGTCCAGAAGAGGCAGCGATTGGCCTCGTTTGCAATTGGTACAATGTGAACAGGGGCTATGATTTGGGAACTGAAGGTTAAACTACATTTCTTCCACCTTTTCTGTCTCCATTACTAATGATTTTACAGATGGGATGTAGCTGATGATGTTCATGCAGAACAGACAGCAAAAAGGTCCTATTTAATCCACAGATACATCCTTCAGTTGTACGAACAGGCGTGACTTTACCATACAACTAACATCATGACTCACACACACTCCTCTCCCACTCCCCAGCAGCATGGGGAGCCTTTTCAAGATTCTTTGGCTCTTTAAGCCTTAAAAATGGTGCTGGGCAACCATCAGTGTCATAGAAGCATATTCCCAGACCACTGCTGTGTGGATCCTCATTTGCCCCATAAAAGCAGGCTCAGTGCTGCCTTTCAATACTGACTTCAGCGATGCCTGGTAGGAAAAAATGCATCATCTACCTCTTCCACAAAGTTGAGGAGCAGCCTTTTCCACAGACAGAAGCCCTCGTACTTTCACACATCTTGACCAGAACAGAGCCTACCCTTGACATTCCTTCTAGCACATTTGAAAGATCACAGTGCATTCCAAACCCCCACGCAGGACTCAAACCCCAATGACACAGCACTCTGGTCCTCACTTGGGTAGCACTCTGCCTTCACGTTTACCTTATGAACGGTCTCAGTCTCTCAGTGAAGGTTAACCTATGAACTGTATACTCGAGCCTTGAACAACTGGGACTTTTAAATTCATGTAGGAAAAAAACCAGTGCGAAAGCCTTGCCGTACTTTTCAGATTATGCTACAAACCATTCTCCCAGCCTCACAGGCCTACCCACCGCTTCTTACAGGGGCTATAGGTGGACTGATTTATAGGCTGCACAGCATGTTCAGCCTCTTCTTGATAGCACTGATGATTTCTGCATCATAGTGCTGTTGTAGCCGTGATGGTTTGTGGGTGAAAGAGAGAAGGTACTGATAATTGTAACCAGTGTAATGAAAAAATGTAAATGGGAACTATTTCTAGCCTGTGTGAATTACAGACTATTAACTAAGTTTTATGGCTTGCAGAATGACTCGTGATTTATTTGTGAATTGTACATCTGGTTGAAATATCTGAAATTCACAATCTGATAATCTGCTGACTGAGAAACTCTTGGATTGTAAATAAAGAATGTGTTTAAGTTTTCTTCTACCCAATGCCCCCAAAAGAGCTGAAAACAGGGTCAAAGTAATTAAAGAAATAGTGTCTACTATCTATTTGCTTATGTAAGCACCAATCGCATTGTATTTTTTTTCCTTTCAATTTACTAGCTGGCGGATTTTTTTTCTCACAGCTTTTGTATCTCCTTCAGTTTTATAATCAAGGGATCCTGGAAAGCAAAGCCTTTTCTGTAGCTGTAAAGCTGACAATTACAGTAGAAATTTGCTGCCTCTACTTTGCTCAAAAAGAACTCCACAAGAGAACAGAACATTAGAATGGCATCTTCAACACCTTGGCATATCCAGTATAACTGTAATCTTGTGCCAGACACTGAAAGAATTAATTACCCAGTACCTCAGCACTGAAAACACGATTATAACAAGCAGATAAATGTCATGTACACAGACGTGATGTGGTAACAATTTTCTACTTTGATAATGATGTAGATTTGAACTGCAGTTTGGAAGTAGAGATCAGGGAGGTTTTTCTCTGCCTTCCTCCATACAGAAAAAAAAAAAACAAGCCAATTTTTTTTTTGGGTGACCTCTTTTCTTTCTGCTTTTGTCTTCAGTATATGTTCCACATTATGGGAAGGATTTTGGATGAGAAAATGTTTCTCTTTAAAAGTACTTAAATAAAAATCTCTTTTCTTCTGCAAAGCAATCATATCCCATATGATATTCTTTTTGTTATAATGTATGAGGGAGAAGATATTAGACGCTGCACATACGGATACGAAATCCTGCAATTTTAGGTTAATCACTGAAAAAAATTATAGCTTGGTAACGAGGTTAAGAATGAAAATGTGGTCTATAAAAAAACCCCTTATGTGATATACATTTCAAATGCAGCTTTTAATCAACCCCTTATGGAGGAGGGTGAAATGTAAGTAATAAAAATGACATACCGCCTATGAGAGTTTTAAAGGGACATGAAGTTATATCCTAAAAAGAGGCTGGATAACCTCACAAATAGGGTTATAGGGGAAGGTGTATCAGCTTTCCCAGGAAGTTGATTGGGGCTGACAATTGTTGTTACCAGCCCTTTCCAGAACAGCTTCTCCGTGCTTGTCAGCAGCAGAAACTAATGCGAGTGTTAGTATAAGTGTCTCAAAGCTATTTTTCAGTGCCGTTATAAAAAAAAAAACAAATTGAAACCGCATATCACACACAAACTATATAGATGATGAGTGTCTTATGAAAGAAAGAAGATTCCTAATGATTTTTACTTATTTTTTTTTAATAGAGCCTAGTTACCAGGTCCAAGCGTAACATTTCAGATCAAGAAGGCCCTCTCACACAAACAAGAATTAAACCCTATCATACTTATTAACACATTTAGAAATGCCAAGTAATGAAGCAAGGGGCATTGAAGAGGTTGTTTTATTACCACAACTGTAGGTAACACTAGGAGCTAGTCTTCTTTTACAACAGAGAAAAAAGCCCAACAAATTTAACATGGCAAAAGATAAATCAGTGCTTGTGAAAAGCTATTAAGCCATAAGTGTTAATTTCCCTTAGTTAAATCTTTGCTCCATCACCTTGTTATATATGAATCATTTCATAAAAGTGAAAAAATGGTGCTTTAGAAATATTAAAGTCACAGCTTTATGTCTTCTTGAATAGGTCAGGTTCTTAAACTTTCAGTAAAGGGTAGCTAAATGCAGCTATCTTTGTAAAAGCTAAAAAAAGATGACAGAGTGCAGTGGAAAGAATCTGTGAAAAATCAAAAATACAGACATCTCTCACATATATCTCGTTGACTTTTAGAAACACTTTGAACAACAGATGTAGCCACTGGGGTGCTGTAATGACATACCCCATTATAAAATGTAACACTAAGTAAATGTAGGAGTGGAAATTTAACAATTGGACGTTTAATGGCTGCAATTATGGCAAAAGAATAATGAACCTATTAGACAGAAGAACTGGCAATTACTCTAAGGCTTATTGCAATACAGCTGTGAAAAAAGTAATACAGAAGCATCCTTAAAAATGGTTATTAAAGGGGGATAATGCATTCTGTTTACCTTGACAGAAGTAATTTTTCTTCTGAAATGAAATGGAGCTTTTTGGCTATCAGACATGGGAGCTCAGATGTGATGGATCCCACTCTTTAAAGGTAATGTATTTTCAGATATGCTTTCCTAGGTATAAATGATGTCTACACCAAGACTATAACAGCTAGATTTATCAGCCAACAAACAGACAGAGGAAGATGTTTAAGAACACACAGAAATGAAAAATAAACAGCATGCAAAAATTTAAGGTACCCTCTAAGCAGTCTAAGTAGCTACCCTTCATGAATGGAAATGTTAAATATTAGTTGTCTCCTGTGAAGACAGATTAGGTGCTAGACCCATTAGGCAACTTACAAAATTCCCACATTGGGATTCAGATATAATTTATTTGGCTTGCTTAATTTTCAGCTGTACACCTCCCCGTGAGGGTACAAGTGAATGGAAAGAAGTGAAGTGTGGTACAGAGGAAACAGGGGAGACTGCAGCAGAAAGCCTCAATTGCCTTGTACGTATTTGATTAAAGCAATATGTAATATTTGAAACTGGTCTCCTTTAGATAGCCAGAGTCAACAATTAAGGGTAGAAAGTCCATGAAAGTGTTGATAGAAGATACAGAATGTGTTATTGGTCCACATATTTAGCAATCTGACGGAAATTCAGAGGATGGCTATGCCAACCTTGCCCAGGCCAGTGTTAGCTGGTTACTCTCTGTTAAGCATTGTGGAGGTTAAATGTTGCGTGTCAAGTCACGGAGCGTTCTTAAAACTTATGTCTCAAGCCCAAATAACAATCAATCTATGTTCATCAGGTTTCTGCTTTATTCAGTGTATCATAACGGATTTATTAAATACGCTTCAGCTCCCAGCCACGCGTCCCCACGAAAGAGCTCAAAACTTTAATATGGATCTAAATTGGACTAGCAGTGAGTGTAACCAAAGAAAGGGCCTCAGGGCCCATATCTTATCGTTTGGTGCAGATGCCTAGAAAGAAACAAAGACTTGCCCTTAAAAGGCAAAGAAAAGAGGATCAACTAATTGAGGAGTAGTGTCTTAAAAGACACAAAACATAGTGCCTTGCGAAAGCCTTTGTAAGGCCAGGAACCAAAGTAATCAAAAACTTATACACTAGCAAAATTCTTATCAAAGGCTTCGCCCTAAGCTTGCTAACATCACAGAAATGAATACAAAAATAGATTTAATCTTGGCTTAAACATCACAACTAGCAATCTGTATATATTTGGTTCAGGTTTTGGGACTCACTTTGCCTGCTTTATGCAGCTATGAGTGCTCAAAGCAGCTGAAAAACTGCTATAAGAGGCCATAAAATTGTTCCAGTTTGCTCTAAATTATTCAGTAGGTCATTTAGGCCCAAGTCTGTGAACATGGGTATGGAAAAGTGGTTTTGAGCTTTGGTTATGAGTTTCCCGGTATGGGAATTAATTCTGAAAAAAGGGGGATGTGGAAGATTGACTGACTGACTTTAAAAGGTGTCTGTTTAAGAGCAACAAAATTAAAATCAAGCTGTTCATAACGTGTATCAAATGTCCATCTTGCACTGCGGGGCTTTTGATCAATACTTCGGTTACTCCATGGAACCAATTCACTAGTATACATATTCCCTGCATACTTTCCTCAGAAAGTGTCGGTTCCTGAAACTGAGTACCCGGTTCACTGGGAGAGCAGAAGGCTTTAGAAGCTTAGGAGTAGGGACCATATACGCTATGGAGAAGCACGTGACAGAGACAGTTCTGAGCTAAGCATAACCCTGAATTACTTGTCCAGAGTCAGAACTCATTTACTTCTGAAACACAGGCAGTTTATTTATTCTTAAAATATATAAATATATATATATTTACAGATGACTTGTGGGTGATACGGTGTGAAAATGCAGTATACTAATTCCCCTGAAAGAGAAACTCTATTTACCTTAAAGTATGCCCTGAAGTTAGTGACACTTACACCATCACTCCTCAAGCATGCCTGCCAGACAAAATGTCATGATACTATAAATGACGTCTCTCTCCCCACATATACTTCCTCCTTGTTTCCCTCATTTTTGCCTAGGACACTGCTGTAGAAGTTTCAGACCATACTTACACTAGCAGTCTGCTGCATCAGTGTGCAAATTATATCTCTCAATGTGCCAGTGGTTGTTTTGTCAGTGCCTAAATTATCAGACAGAAAATAAGAAGGTGAGTGCGAGGGAAAGTGGAAAAAAACATGCCATGAAAAGCTGCCATTATAGCAGGATGTTATCCTCAGTTGTCATCTGTTGAGGATATACTTGTTCACCAAGTAATAAATAAACATATCCTCAGGTTCTCTGCTTTGGAATGATGCAACAGAAAACCACTTTGCTACTACAATCAAGTTTACGTTATCATTTGGTTTATGGCAAAGAGATGGCAATAGTTAACTATCTCTGGGAGGAATGACTCATTCATCCAGGAGGAGCAGGACTTCGAAGGCCTCCCTTCAAACTTTTCAGCTCCCCAGAGATGATGCACATTACACAAGACCAGAGAAGAATAGAGACTGTCTTTGAAGAAGCATTAACATGCATTGCCATCTTCTAAATGTTTTAATTGCTGGCACTCAGCATTTGTATGAGTCAGACAGTATGTTTATATCAAATTTCTCTTTCTTGTTAACTTCATTTTTCCTCAGAAATTGCTGAGAGGAATTTGTGCTTTTTCTCTACAAGCTGTACAAATTCATCTGGGTGCTCCTGTGCTCATTATCCTTCAGAGAGAAAGCCTTGCTCTTATACCTTCTGAAAGTTCTTACAATACTTACAATGCTTTTTGCAGCTTGATTATCTTTTAAATATTACAGAAAGTCACTGTTAAAAATATAAGTACCATAGCAAAGGATAAAAGGCAGACTGGTTAATTTTTAATCTTCTTGAATGTGTTGGTATAATTGATTCCTGAATTCTAAAAATTGCCGTTCAGATTGTCAATACTTTGGGGACAGATACTCAGGATTATCCTATAAATCGTCTGTTTTCCTTTTTTTTTTTTTTTTTTAATTCTTATGCTACACCAGATCTTTTTAAATGTACTGTAGGTTTTCCTGGTTCATTTAGCTCCATCTGTCTGCTTCAAATATGGTCTCATTATGTGGTAGACTGTCTACAAGTGTCTCTTTCTACAGAAAACTTCTAAATTAAATGTTAGCAGAGTATGAGTGTTTGCTAAGCAAGGATTTTCCCTGTTTTCCTAAGAGGTTCCTCTCAGTGAAAAATTCTCTTTTCACAAAAAGAAAAGGAGGAATTCTGCTCACTGTGTCGGGGTATGTCAACTCTGTGCAGTGAAATACAGGACAGTTCTCTGCATCAGTGCACCCAAGGCCGGTGGCAGCACCAGACAGACACACAGATCAGATCTGGAAGCAGGACAGTGATGATCAAGTGGCCCTGTGACTAAGCCAAGAATCCCTCCTGTGATACCAAGGGTCTCAAGCTGTGCCAGGGAAGGTTAGGTTGGATATCATGAAGAAATTCTTTGCAGAGAGAGTGCTCAGACACCGGAATGGGCTGCCCAGGGAGGGGATGGAGTCACCGTCCCTGGAGGTGTTTGAGGTGACACTGGATGTGGCATCAGTGCCATGGGCTGGGAACCACGGCAGGGTTGGATCGGGGGTTGGATTTGATGATCTCTGAGGGCTTTTCCAACCTGGTTGATTCTGTGATTCTATGATAAGGGGATGAGGTGTTTTGGATCCAAGCTGCTTTTTGTACACCTGCGTAGGTGTTTCTAAGTTGGAAGAGAGGAACCCTACAACGTAAGATACATCTGTCAACATTGCTAAAAATGCATCCAAAGGTGCATCTGTGAAAAGCACAGTGAACAGTGAAAAAAGACTTTAAATGGGCTCTGAGCAGAATATCCACAGCATTCCTGACATTGGCTACTCAGTAAGATGAGTGGGAAAACATCAGCTAAAATGGTGCTGACTGTGTGAAAGACACTCTCAGGTCTGGCCTATAAGAAGTTATACATTTCCTCACATCAAACTAACTGAAATATAAACCTTGAATTCTGACTACTTGGGGGAAATAAATATAAATAATTAGTCACATATTTTTAACGATTGTCTGGATTTTTTTGCAGGCAGTAAAAGATAACTCCATGCACAGTTGCATTTATTGAGAGTGCAACTAGGCTGTATTATTTATAAGACATCACTTGCTTCGATTTCAGAAATATTCTAAGCTTTAGAACTGGACTGGCATTTTCAAAGTTAGTGCTGAGATGTTGACGTTTAAAGGAAAAAACAAATCATGCCTCTCAAAGACTCACAAACTTGAAGCACATCTGCAAACATCAGAAAATGTTTAGAATGTTGGGGTAAACTCAAATTTCATGAGAATTGTTTATTCCCAATTTGCATGCATGAGTCATGTAATTGTCAATGAGTGATGAAATAGGGAAGCAGGTGGCAATGTCTGCACACTGGGTTATGAGTGGAGTGTTCTGAGGCAGGATATTTTTCAGTCTGTAGGAGAGCTACTGGGAAACGTGACAGACCAAGTTCTTTTGGTTATTGGACAAACAGATCTGAAAAAGCAGTTTAATAGGCCAGGAGGATAAACGTTTTGGCTAGGTTAGAAAGCCTGTTATAAGAAATGAAAGATGATTTCTAAGCTAAGAGATGTGAAAACGTTGCAGGCTCAAGAAATACAAAGTATTCTGAGGGCTCTTAATATAATCTACCTCATCCAAAGATAAGAGAAGAAGGAAGATCAGAGAGGTATATTTGCAATGAAGAAAAAAAAAAAAAGTCACACCCTTTTTATTCTGCCCAATGGCTTCATTAAAAAAAACAACAACAGACCACCTTGTTATGAAATTTAAATGCACTGTCTGTGTTCTTCCACTCTAGCACAGGCTGTCATATTGCACGAGATTTGCATATTCCCATTGAATTTATACTGCTTGCAGATCTTTCTAAGCAGAATTATACCACAAAAAGTAACGTACTAAATATCCAGTACTACATCATCCTTTCAACTAAAGAAAAGTAGTTATATATTCTTAAAAAAATACTCTTTGGAAACCGATTATGGAACTACCTTGTATTTCTGAAACGTTTCTAACCACTAGTTTGTACATGTGGCTGTTTTGGCTGCTAAAAGGAAAGAAGTTTAAAGCTGAGACTAATGAGATGGAAGTTCAGCTCAGGATCCATTCAGAAATTAGCAGCAGCCTGAGAACTAGACACGGACACACACATGATGTGGTTGTACATCCTCGGGAAGCACTGCACAGTATTTACAGAGGAAAATTCTCCACCTGTCACAAACTAAGCAATCCCGTAGGCTTATTTTCACCACATTTCAGACTACAGTGCAAATAATTAAAGTTCTCTTTATTGCTGGGTCACTACTGCAGAGTGATGAAATTCAGCAGAAGCAGCGCTAACTGCAGAAGGCTTTCGGAAGCGCTCGGCCATTGAGATCAGCGTTTCTGACTTGTCCATTTTGAAAGATGAGAGCTCTGTGCTGAAAGCTAAAGGCAAATGTTTTGTCATTGGCTTGTTGCATTACAAGCTCCATTTAGGACTAAACCATCCGTACAGTGCCAGGAGATAGAAACCATGTAAACTACTACAAACTTGAGAGTCATTGTGGGATCTCAACTGTACATACGTCTCCTCCTCACTGAAATAGAGTTTCCAAGTCGTGAAGTCCTTGAGCGGACTCTGGAAAGAAACTTGCACGGGATAGAAGTGAAATTCTCCGGTGGTTTGCTCTGAAAGCTGCAGTTTGTCTACCTGAACACTGAGCTGGAGTATTTTATTGCAACTAGTAAGCAGAACCAGCTGGAAGAAGAAAAGGCAGGAGGTATCTATTTGGACCAAGGCTGCTAAGCAGAATGAGAATCGAAGGTGAGGCAAGATCGATCAAAAAGAATGTTCTTGTTTTCAGACTTCCAGCGCTTTAAGGTCTTTGCGAAAACGTCCCTAGGATTAAGAAGTGCTTTGCCAAGCATGTTTTGTCATTATTGCCTCAGTAGCAACCCATGAATGCACTGAAGTTGCCAGGCTCTCTGGTTCTGTCATGTCTTCCAGTGCTTCAGCAGATCAGTGCAAAGCAAATTAATTAAGTCCTGCACTTTGCTTTATGTGTCTGTTAATGAACATGTTAACAAAGCCAATTCATATCCAACAGAACAGCCTAACAAATTCTAGCATTTGTGAAACATCGAGTAAATTTGTGTGCTCACAAAATCCAGAGCATGTTTCTAGACCTAAAAATTAATCTGGATGAAATGAGAATTCATACAAACCACCAAATTACTAACCATCAGTGTTCAATCATCTGCTTTGATCCTATATCTCTGATTCTTAATGGATAGACTTCTGTGACCGAAGTGCATGAGGAGAAGCTGTTGTAACTGTGTCTTGCAGGAAGAGAGGCACTTGGCAAATAGCACATTCCTTGAGACAAGGTGGTTGTAAAATTGCATACAGGCCTACAGCTTTCCGCTCTTCACTACTTATTAGAAAGTTCTCTTTGGCTAAATTAATTCCTTAACGACAATCAATTATGATAGTTGTTGCTGGTTTCTATTATGTTTTGCAGATTTCCACTTTAGTGCCACTAAGATGTAAGCTTCCTGACTTTCAATACATTAAGCTAATGTATTACCACATTATTGTAATCAGATGATCACAGCCCTTCCCATCACCCGAAGTTTACTTTTACAGTGATCAGAGCAGAAGCCATCATGTTTAAGCTGTGTTATTTTAGTGGACCACAACCTCATTGCTATGTACCTTTTAGTTCATTATTACAGTGCAGTCACACTTTCCACAAAAAAAAGCTGGGGGCTACGAGAAAATTTACCTTGCTGAATACAAAAGCAAGGTCAGCTTTTCTAGAAAATGTAAATTTGACCCATTAGGGAGAGGTGATTTTTTTTTTTTACTATACAAGCAAATGCAGTAAGGACAAACAGACAGGCTTTGGGTGTGCAAAGCCTTCTTTGAGTGAGGGGTTTTTTTCCCCTCAACAATTATAATAGCTGTTATAATAACATATTGACTTTTTCTTGAAAACCTTGCCTTATCTGTATTCTTAGCCCATCATAACAAGAATTTTTCCCTGTATGTGTATACAAAACCGAAACCATAGGAATCTTAAAATTATTTGTGTTCTTTCTCTAAGCTGTAGGGTTTATGCACCTTTAAACCACAAACAATTCCTGCAGAGAGACATGGGTGTGCAGCACTGAAATGGCATCACAAGCGTTTGATACAGAAAATGAAGTTTCCCTTGCTAGAATTAGCAGAAGGAATTAAGGTGGAACGCAATGATTACATGAATTGAAAGCTTCCTGTTTTTCCAAAAGTACGTGCAAGGTCACACAGGGCAGGAAACCCTAAAGAGGGCTTGCTGCATGTCAGCAGCAAAATAGAATCAAGTAGCTCCAGCAGCCTTTAGACATCCAGACTTGTTTTGGGTGCATGTGCTCCCTCCACTAATGGAGGTGACAGAGCAATGCAAACAAGAAATGCTTAATAAATCTGTATACTTTTTAAAACTCATAAGCTTATTTTACAAACAGTCCGTCAATTTAATGAAATGGTATTTAATGAAAGCAGCAGATTGCCATAGCATAACTACAGAATCATCATGAATAATGAACATAATGCGAGAAATACACCTCCAAGCACAGAACAAGCTAATGAATGACTACATCATCAGATGAAAAAAAAGGAATAAGAAAAAAGAGAGTGACTTAGAGTTCTCTGCAAATATCATTCTGTAAACAAATTTGAATATAAAAGCCGCACAGAGTTTTTATTCTTCAAATTTGTGTAAAGGATTTGTCACCTTTGAAATGACAATCCATTCAAAGTACAAAGGCAAATGTGCTGAAGGTGCCAGTTTGATTTACCAGAAATACCAGGAAATAGGGCAGAATACAGCTGAGCATAAATTCCTACAAAAACTTATCCTCAACTGAGTGATCACCAGGGAGTAAAATACTTGTGCCTCCACTTCACAGACATATTGAGGAACAATAGTGCACTTATCACTAATCAGTGCCATTGCCACTGTACTCCAGAAAATTGTGTTTACGGAGGTTTATTGCTTCCTTTATTTTACTGTCCCCAAACTTAAGACAGACTCGGGTCAGAAATGGCCCTTACCTTTCCCGGAGCAGAAATAAAAATACACAAAAAAAACCCCCTCAAATCACTTGCCTCCATCGAGGGTTTGACAATAAAAAAGAAATATATTTTCCCGTGTTTTCCCAGCGTACTGCCTACCACGTTCAGGCCGGTATCACGTACGGAAAGATCAGACTGATGACAGTGTGATCACCTGACAGAGCTGGCACAAAGACAGCTCTAAAGCCTGGATTTTCCACCCAGCTCAGGTCGTCTGCCTTTAGCCCTGTTCAGTCTGCACCTGAGAGCGGGGTGGTCTGAGGCTGCACCTGCTGGTGTCGAGCCTTCTTGGCAAATGTAGGTTTCCCTCTAATATTCCTGAGTTTAGCACCTCTCTGCCTGCCTGGATGGCTCCTCATTAAAGGGGAAGGTGAACTCACAGCGAGGAGGAGGGAGAAACAAACACCCCACATGGGACGACAACTTTCAAAACGCTTCACAGGTAGGGGAGAGGCAGCTCCCACGGCAGAGATGGGGTAAGAGCAACCCTTAAACCACCTCCATCGTGCATGTTAGCTGTGTAGACCCACCCCATGTCAGCGTAAATAACCACTAAGGCAGGGCAAGGGAAGGAATCTGGATTTATCTACTCCATCCTCTGAACTGAACAGCTGTGCTTCAGTGGGAATCTGGGATCCCCAGGGTCTCCCTTGCTGCATTATAACACTATAAATAGCAATGTTTGTTACGTAAAAAAGGGTAAACGGGTCAGTGAAGACTTGTACTGAAAAATGCTGCATCTAATTGTACTTCTTAATGATAATTAGTAAAAGCTTGGCAAAAGCAGAGAAGGCACACGTCTGGTCCTGTGCCTGGTATGAAGTTTAAACATCCAGAATCCAGGATTTTATGCAGGGTGTTTACATCTCAGTTAACAAGTCTTTTGACTCAACTGATGCGTGTATGATACTTAGTGCCAAAAGTACACATACTCTGGATGGTGTAGTGTTACCTCCACTGCAGACAGAAATGTTTTCAGTTGGCTATGGACATAGTAAGGGAAAAGAAACGGACTTTATTTATCTGGAAGCTCTGTTTCCTATGCATGAGAATTATCAAGGAGAAGGTAGGAACTTCTATCAGCAAGATAGAACAGGAAAAAAATGGCAGAGAAGTGGAAGAAATATAAAGAACAATGTACTAAATGTGTGATGTGGATGTTAATTTGAACAAGGAAATGGTTAGATTTTTAGGATGACTAAGATGTGTTTTAAGGGATCTCAGAATTAATCAGAGGCTTATTCATGCAAAGCAATGGTATGCACAGGGCCTGGTATCAGAAACTCTGCTTCTCACTGTTTTGTTGTTTTGGGTTTTTTTTTAATGTTTCAGGAAGCCAATTAAAAAACCACAATTATAAGCAATCTGGTTATGTCACTGCATTTCCTGGATGGTAAATCAGTAAAATGATGCTTGGACTTTGTATAATTTATCCCACAGATGTCTCCCGGAGGAACTGAAATGTACATAGAAAAGATACATGGGGTTTTGTTTGGGTTCATTTAGAATGAAAAGGCACAGCCCTACTGCAAAGCATATTTGTGACACTGGGAAAAAAAAAATAAATGTGTTTGTTGCCATCTGGCTCTTTCAAAATGATCCCTTCAGAGATCTGTCTCTGTCTATTTATACCATATCCATTGCCATCATATCTGACCATCCTATGAGACAGCACTCTGGGCAAGAAACATAAAGGATGATGTTCTGAAAATTACGGAATTTCTCGGTGAAAATGGGTATAGTAAGGTTAATGAATGAAGGTTGTAGTTTACACCAGTTCAGGATCTGCCCTTATGAATGAATCACCTGCTTTTAAAGGATTTTGAAATACCCTTTGTCATGGCTGTTCCTAGTGTGCTCATCCAAGATTGGGGACAAGCTAAAATGGTTTTTTTTTTGCTTTCCTCTTCTGATGAGAATTTCAGTGTACATACAGACATATCTCATTCATGCTAGTATTCCTGAACCCTCTGAAAGTGCATTCACACACAAATAGACCTTTATGTCAGAAAAGCTTATACATTCATCTCTGAAATTCTGTGTGAGGAACAAGGCTAAGAGGAGCTCAGACGGGCACTGAAGAGTGAACAATTAAAGATAAATCAAATACAGCTACTGTATATCTGATAGTGAGGGTAGGCAGCCAGTGTTTGCTATTTCATATCTAATATTCAGGAACACAAACAGAATATTGTGCCCTTCCCCTTTATACAGCTTTCTCTCCTTTTTTTAAGGCAATAATCCCCAAACAGGCCCTACCAAAACTTACCTTCTGATTAAAAGCATTGTGAACATCCACTCAAGGCACAGGGATAATACCATGTGATTGAGGCATCCATTTACACCATTCAAACACTAACTATTCACAGGAAAAAGTCCATGAGGAAGCTACAGGAAAATGTGTTAAAATCTTAACAACCAAGGTACTGATAAGAGATATTTACCTGATTTGTGGGAGGGACTTGGTTTCAAAAATTGAAAGTGGCCACATTCAGCCAAGAAATTACTTTCCTAATTTCATATTCCACTCAAATGATAAAAGTGTTCAAAATATTTGACCAGCCTAAGGCGAAAATCCCAAATGAAGTCCACCGAATTTCTTGGTACAACAGAAGAAAGGCTACAAACATCAAGTGTTTGTAAGTAGCGTTCTACCAGTCTTTGTAAACTGTACCACCAAAACTCACAAAACCCTCCAAACCTTACATAATCTTTAAAAAAAGGGGTCAAAAATTGTGTTTTCTTGTCAAATCCAGTCTACCATAAGGCAGGGGGTACAGACAGCTGCATTACTCACATACTTCTCCAGAATCCCGTCAGAGTCCCTCAGCTTTTAACTGTTCAATGATTTCTGAAAGCTTTCAAAATGGTTTTCCAGCCAATACCACAGACCCAACATTAGTGCTACTTAAGGCATGTAAAAGACACCACAAAACTTGCCAGGTGCTCAGAGATGAAGGAGCACCTGCAGCACCACCACACTGAGTGGCCTCATCCTGCTCCTATTGACCTCACCTGGGGCAGTAAGGGCTAGTTCTGTGCAGCTTCACGTTCCCACAACCTGCCCTAAACCCCCCACCGCTCGCTGCCCGCTCAGCGCCGTGGCTGGTGGTTTTGGCAAAACACCGCTGTGGAAATCCTCACTGAGGCACAGGAACTTGCACTGGGGTGAAGGGCTGGTGGGAATGCAAACACCCTGAATTAGTGATCCCGCTGAACCCTTCCTGGGCTCCAGCTCACAGCAAACGGTCCGATTCCGAGGCACTGCTTAGCGTAAAAAGGTGTGAAATCCGAATCAAAGTCAACCGTAAGATTCTCTCACAGTGGCAAATCCACTCAACTGCATTTGAGGTAGGAAGTATTCCTAATTGATCCACCAGGATTTTCACACTAACCACAGCTGCCAATTACAAAAACACCCCCAAACAACCTAGTTCAGTGCGTATGAAATAAGATAACAGCGTCAGCTGATACAAGGTGGTCACCAGGTTAGTGTTAAAATATTCGCAGGAGCTACTACTGGAAAGGCTGTGAAATGTGAATATTTATCTGAGCCTGAATACATACCACATAGCAAGTCTCTAGTATATGAATTTTTCTTCAGCATTTTGCTATGACTAACTCCTCTAGAGAGGCCGGGTAGCTGATTCTTTCACTACCTTTCAGCCACCTCTAAGAAGAGTTTCTACTTTCCACTCTTTAGGGATCACTTTTATATCCTTCTTCTAATCACATCCAGCTCCTTTGCTGGAGCTTGATTTTTCTTTTACATTTTTTCTTGAAGAAAAAAATACCATTTTTCCAACTACAACCTTTTGTGCAGTTATCTTCAAGTCCCAGAATTATCATTCTGCAGCTCCCTCTAAAAAACCTTCTATTTTATATAATTAGTCACAGATCAAAATGGCAGAGAATGTCTTTCCTACTTGTAGTTTTTCAGAGTGTTTCTTGTAACTATATAATGAGAAAAGGCTTTGCACTATACTTCTCCTGTGTCCTAGTTGGATATTACTTGTATATAAATCTTGACATAACAAGAGTTTGAAACTCATTTTCATGAATATTTCTTCTAGAAAGGGGACACATTTTAAACGATAATATTTGGATTCTATTAAGGTGCAATCGATCAGCTTGCAGACAGCAGAACAGACGCTCAGGAAGAAATAACCTAAGATCCCTGTAGGACTCAGCATTCAGGGCAGATCCTTCATTTGGCTTCAATGGAGCAATGCTGATGTACTCCCACACACAATCTGGCCTTGTTCTCCGGGGTACAAATACCTTTTTTAACAGGTGTGCCTTTGTCTTATTCAAATATTTATTTATTTTTTTTAATGTTCAAGAAACTTTTCTTGATTTAAAAAAAAATACCTTCCGTGTTTAAAAGCTCTAAAATACAATCAATGAACTCTCTCTCTCAGCCTCTTGGCTTTATAATTTTTGATTCAGTCTCCATGTGCAAACTCAAAGACCCTCAATACCCATTTTCTTTCTGGTGCATCTCCCACAGAAGTATAATATTTTCTGGAAACTCTTTCAGAGATGAATGTGCTGAAATTTCACAGCGTAGGGGTAAAATATGATATTATATAATATTCAATTTTAGTCTCATATCAGAGATTTTCATCTGGAGATATTAGAGCCCCAAAAATGTAATATTCCAACTTCTGTATTCAAGCCTCAAGTATTTAACTGCCAAATTAACACACTTTCAGCTGGACACCCTGGGAACTCCAGTCATATCTGCAGCTCATCAGACCATTCTCAGGGTTTTTTTCCCACTTGATTTCCTGGGGAAGTATTTCGAGCTAGACTGCACCTATGTAAGAGCAGCAGTCCAAAAGTAAAACAGTGCTTGCATCCCGCATGCCCAGAGAAAACGGGTTTATTGTCCGGAGTTCTGCAGTAACAGATGTGAATGGCAGACAAACTCCAGAAATTAATAAGATCCTTTCATGTTTGTGTTCCCTGACATTGAAGTTGAACCTCTAAAGAGATGACTAGACGTTTTTGCATGGCACTCCTCCTGGCCCTTCACTTACCAGCATCTTATTGGCATTAACACTGAGATATTACTTAAGTAATCAGAGTTTACGACAGCCCAAGTACTTGTATGAGAGGATTGCACTTCATTAGAATGTATTTTCTGACATTGTGTATTCTTCATTAGCTTTTAAACATTTTACTAATTAGATTTCACTTTTAGAAATGGACACTAAGTAGGATGGCTTTTATCCTGGCTCCTACTCAGTGAAAAATTATGGGATTGTGGGCAGCAAATGTTAATTGAACACACAGCAGCAGCTGAGTTCTGCCCTTCTGTTCCTGCTGCCCTTTTCGAGACTGAAGGCTGCCATTATTGTTTTATTCCTTTGACCTCTTATAAGGGCACCACAGAAAGGCCAGGCTGCTCTTTTCTTTCCTTCCCTCCACATTTGCTGGCAGTCCAGACCTCTCCAAATCTCTTCCCATCGTTTTCTATTACATAACATCTCCCAGCATACTTTGCTTCTATCATACCTCTGATTTATTGTTTTGGTGCTAATACGTAAAAAATCCAGGCACCTCCAGCTCTCCAGGCACCAAGACAACCTCTTAATAACTATTTAGTTAACACTTGTCGTATAGGAACAAGAGAGACACCTAAAGCAAAGCACGATAAAACCCTCCAATAGTTTCACCAAAATCTGCTCGCTGCCTCCCCTCAGCCCATCTATGTCTGTGATGGGAAAACATCAAAGGGAAGACAAGCAATCTGCCTCACAACTAGTCCTGAAAGTCAGCCAAGATGTCCATAGGAACGGTGAGTCACTGCCTCTCTTACTGCTTATTTTTGTGTAACCCTAATGTCCCGATGCAAACAGAGCTTATGGGATCACAGATACTCTGCTTGTTCGCATGTCTGCCTGCCTCCACCAAGGAAATTCGGATTTCACTGGGTAATTTAGAACCAATTTCACAGAAAAACAAAAGTCTCCAGCATAGACCTGAGTTTCATAAAGCTCGGCGGCCACACAATAGGAGAGAGCCCCTACCAGCACTTCGAACGAAGGAAAGGCAGAAGCAGTCTAAATTGCCTCTTCCTTTGTTCGGTTTGCTTAGAGGGAGGAAGTAACAAACAGTGAGTCAGTACACATTCATTAACTGGACCAGAAGTCTACACAAAACTTTAGGCCAGCCAAAGTATGTTTTCTTTGGACCACCAGACAGGACAGGGGGTGGTAGGTAAATGGGAAAGGAGCTCTGAAGCCACCTTAACTTCACTTACCACAGTAGAACGTCAGTCTGGGGTAGGCACAGGATAGGCAAGAAAGGCATAGGGATAGTGTGGAAAAGGACAGAGAACACAGGCACATCACAGTGTATGAGGATTTTTAAAGGACATGGGGGAATGTGGAGCTAAATCAATGGAGAAATACAGGCAATTGAGGACAAACCCATTGCTACCAGACTTCATTATTCACAGAACCAGTAATAGGGCTATGGCTTATGTCCCTTCACTGGCAGTAAGTAGAGCAACCATATCAGACAGAGCTTCTTCTAAGGCATAACTCAGATTATTTAGCTTTCTAGATCAAAGGCAAAGCTTCAAATGAATCTGGAAGACAATGGCATGAACGGCCTTGTGGGGTAACAAGAAACTTCAGCTCTTATTGATATCAGGGAAATGAGATCAATAAATGCAGTCATATAACCTTCAAAAGCTCAGGCAAGTCTAGTTAATTCATTATAAATGAGTGTATCAGCACTTGCTCAGTTAAGGTGTCAACATTTTTAGGTTGAGATAATATACAGAATTTACTGGTAAAAGATTTTAATGCATTATCTTTCCAAATAGCCTGACTACAGTATTCAGGGTGTTTCCTTACAGTGTAGGGTTTCCAGAGAACCCTTGTCCCAGGCCAAATACAAGCATTTGTAAAACTGTCCACAGAAATCTCCACATTTGGAGTCAGGCTGATCCTGAACACCACAGGCTTTGTCTTTATTAATTCAAACGTTTTCTTATTAAGAGATTTTAGTACTCTCATTAACATTAACAGCACAAGAGCAATATCTTGTTAAGAGGAAATACAGTAGCAGAAGGAAGAATGCTCCAGAGGGGAAGGTTTCCATGAGGCTTAAAGATCTTTGGCACAGGATACAAATGAGAGAGACTTCTGTGGCTCAGAAAAGTTACCTCACTTTGCCCACAGGAGAAATATGTCTGATTCTTAGTCAATTAAATATTGCCCCCCAGGCTCAATTCCCGTAGCCTACGAGTTTGATGTTAACCATTCCTTATGCATTACAAGTTGTACAAGAACATACTAATTTTTCGTAACCTGGATGCGAGTAGCTCTGCTTTGGGAAATCCAGAGCAAACCTAATGTAAGTATTTCTCAGTATCTGAATGCAATTTGCAAACTTGTTGAACAGAAACAGACAAATCTGGTATAAAATTCGGGAAAAGTTATAGACTCCGTACTTGCTCATGTCCCAGTTCACATGCAATTTCAAGCAAAATATTATTGAGCTAAAATATGTCAGTGAACTTGAATCACCATAGTAAGAAGGCAAGCTTAATCTACCCTGAATCATCTTTTTGTTCCCAGAAGTTTTAACCCTTTAATATCGGGGGGAAAAAAATTATACCCAGCAGCTGGCATACTGGGGCCTGATGACATCTAATCTAGTGCCTGTTGGGTCCCCATCAAACATGACTCTAGGCATACTCAAAGGTGGGGCATGGGAGGAATAAAACTGATTCTTTCATGTATTCATAGCTAATACCTTTTATCTAGCTAGCATGCAGACTGATCACAAGAAGAGAGTTTAAATACTCGGTGACTTGTCACGCTGGAGCCTTCAACTGTTTGAAACAGTAGATTATTTTCAGACACTTGCTGCTGTTCAATTATGCATTTTTGTT
This sequence comes from Cephalopterus ornatus, assembly GCA_013396775.1. Lineage (NCBI taxonomy): Eukaryota > Metazoa > Chordata > Aves > Passeriformes > Cotingidae > Cephalopterus > Cephalopterus ornatus. The sequence continues at coordinate 197,571 of VZRE01016361.1, read as the reverse complement.
TTGTGATGCATATAATCAGTCACCATATTCACAAACTCAAGATTTCCCAGTGGAAAACCACCTTAAAGATAGGACTTCTATTGCTTTCCTGCCTTATCAAAATGGAGGCAAGCAACACATGTTTTCAGCAACAAATATCTTAGAAAATATACCAAGGGTGCAGTCCTGTGTTCCAGACAGAGAACTGTTTTGAGTGCTATCAAATTCCAGACCAAAAGGGTAATAATTTACGAGTCAAAAAATTACTCAAAGGTTCTTTGGTTTATGCACTATCAACATTATCAACCATTTTAGTGACCAAAACAGGAACAAAAACCTGTAGCCAGGGCTAAAAGCTCTCCTCCCAGGTAGGAAAAGAACCTCTTCTCAATCAGGAGGAATGGGCAGTATTGCAGCTGTCCCTGGTGGAATCTGCTACCCCAGCCTGCGACACAGCCCAGCAGCACCAGCTGCAGACACACCAAATGGTCACACACCTCCTCTGGGAAACAAGGGACCTTGGTGCCTGCACACACCGGCTTCTGCCCCTCACAAATCCTCTGCATGTTATATGATGGAAAAAGGAGATCGTGTGCAGGAAGTCCACCTAGATTTGCCCCGTGCGTTCCACCAGGAGCTTAGATTCTTTTGGTGCATTAAAACCAGAATTACATTAAGCGGCTGAGAGACTGAAACATAATTCTTGGTCTGGAGGTGCACAGTGATGGAGGCCCAGGCAGTTTGGTTATGTGAGTGCAAATCATGGGCTCTTAGTTTGCTGGATGCAGTGTTAAGGGAGAAGAATACCAAAATGCAGATCCAAGCTTTTCTGGCACATCCACCTCTGTTAATTATTGTGTGGGAATATTCCCACAGGAAGAGGAGCATGTCAAAGATGGGCTATATCTTCTTATGCATCATTGCCCAGAGGAGAAGGATATCAACACAGTTCTTACATTTCAAATCTTTGTTTTGCTTAACATCAAAGTTATTTCCAGAGCCCCCTCGTGAGAATCAAGATGTCATTACTCTGTGTGCTGAACAGAGAGTTGGTGTACAGCCTGATTCTGGCCTGAAGATTCTTCCCTTCCCAGACAAGATATATGTAGCCAGCTTTGACAATAACATCTCATGCAATTCTTTTTGATTAGAAATATGTGCAGAAAACAGTCCATTAAAACTGAATGAAAGGTCAAGTCTCCATTTGGGTAATTATGTTGTTTTCAAGAGAGATCAGAGAGAACTATGGCGACATATTGTGGATTAGTATCTGCCACCATATGGCACTTCAAAATGACAAATAGAAACAATGCATATACTTGGTTAAAGAAGCAAATAGTAAGCCATTTTAAAAACTGTTTTATAAAATCAACCCTTGGTGTTAAATACTGGAAACCTGGGGGATTCTATTGTGTTGCTGTGCCAACACAGAAATACACAAGATCCTCAAATCCTGAGAATTTCTTTTTTAATTTCTGATTATTTTAGATTTTTTTATGTTTGTACTATCTAAGAAATCTTTAAAGTATCTCTAGGCCTGAGGAAACATTTGAGTTGATTAAACGCTTAAGAGGTAAAGCAAAGACACCCGAGTGCAACCAAGGTTTTGTAGTTAGACCTATTAAAATAAACAGGGAAAAAGCCCCGTGAAATTTAAGTGGGACAGAGTTTCCACACCAGGGCTGCTGGCAGTGTCCCTGGGACAGGCCAAGGAGAGGCACTCCTCTTCTCCAGTGGCAGCCCAGCTCAGTTCAGCGGGAACGTCTCCCCACAAAGCCAACGGTGTGGCCAAGGGCAGCGCAGGGCAGCGGCTTCTGCCTCAGCCCTCTGCCAGGAATACGCCTCGCTGCTTCCAGCTTCCCTTCACAGAGCGGGACGGAGCAACTGAGACAGGCAAGCTTCCCCCAAAACAAACCAAACGGAGCCGTTTTGATCGAAAACCTGCGGGAACAAGCTGTGCGAACAATCACATGGAAATCATGTAGCCTCTCTCCTACCTTATCATTCCAATTACATTCTCCTAATCTACAAAATTGAAAGGTAATGAGCAGTTTTTCCTTAAACCACATTAAATAACACTGTCAAAATGCAAATTTATTCATTAAGTATAAATGAGTGTGTTAAATATTCATGAATTGTTGCTTGCAGTATATAATTAATCCCATGGTCTGTGTGTCCAAAAGCATTTAGGAGATAGATTTGAGAAGACGGTGCTGTAGAATGATAAGATTTAAACATGTTTTTAAAAGCAAAGGTCACCAGCCCTTTGGAACCTAAACTATTACTAGTGCTTATAATTCATTGTAATACCTCTTCAGCAAGTACACATGCTTTCATGATTCAAGGTTTGTATCCCCAACCCTTGCTGTCTAATAATCTATTCAAGAAAAGAAATACTTGAGAGCGGAAGGTGCTGTTAAATTATCCCATTCAATACCAATGCACTCCAATTAATACAGTACTTTCCACATTTTAAAACTCCCAAGGATTGCAAAGCTGCCCTTGAAAAACGATGCGGTTTGACTCCCTGGCCCTCCTTTTTCTGGGAAAAAAAAAAGTGCATTCTGACACTTGAACCATCACTAAAGCTGGCTGCCATTTCAAGTATCATGAAAGATAAAACAAAGGCTTAACACCAGAAAAAGAACAGCCTCTTTTTTTTTTTCTGTGCTTTATAGTCACTTGTAGGTATGAAGGAAAACCCCTGAATCTTGTACTAAGCTTCAAGTAAGTGCTCCCATTGATACCAGTAAGAAGTATAGCACATAAAGCACTGGGATGTTATGTCTCAATGTCCTTAGCTTAAATATTCACTCTTTTCTCTGCCTTTCTTAAAATCTCACTGCTTCTTTTCATGTAATTGAAATCACTCAGAAACTCTTTGTTAGTCTGCTTCATACTTTTTCAGGGAAGAATCTTTGAGGTACTGATGAAAATGACTGATTTTTTTTTTTCAAGATAGCATGAAGAAATAACAAAAAATAAAATCATTATAGTGTTCATAGTAATTCCCTTCACAATCACTTGATCTCAAGGTGCTTGTTGTATACAGCTCTCAGCCAGTTGTGCAAGTATAAACTCTACCATCTTCCCTTCCTTCCTCAACACCTTCAGAAATAAAGTACATAACAGTGATTTGATCTGTGATGTTTTAGTGTATGAGATTTTTACCATGTCATTTTGTGTGTGTGAGTGTGTGAATGAATCAACACAACACCACAAGTGATTCACAATTCCAAGTAACTCCACCTGCTGCTCACAGCACAGGCCACAGAAAAGAGGAGCTGTGAGGCTGTGCTCTGATCAACGTTTTTTTCATGTTTTCCCTTGCAAAAATGTAACAAATGGTTTGCCATTTGCATGCAGACATGTTTTGTTCATTCAGAGCCAGCAAGCATATCCCTGCGTGGAATGGGGCTTGTACTGTACTTCTGCGTGGATAAATCCTGCAAAATTAGGTGCTGAAGGATCTTTAGTTTCTGTACAGTATCTTCCGTCTTACGACAAAAAAAAAGGCAATGTGAGACCAAATGGATTTCATTAAGCCCTATTTTAAGTCCTGTGCAATAAGGCTTGATGAACTATAAGGCATTATAAGGATAGGCTGAAGGCGTAGTTGGTCATAGAATGCAGGATAATGTTTCATCATATCTATTAAGCAGGTAAGTCATCAAACCCCAGGGCCAGGCAGCTGCAATCCAAGCACTGTTGACACTCAGTTTACAAGACATTTGTGATAAGTGCTTTAGTTGTAATTAAAAAGCTGTGCAAGTCTACCCAGTTGTGTCGTAACCAGTATCTTATCTCCTGTACCAAAATGAGGACAGACCTCACCTGTCAAAGACAATTAATTTAGATAGCTCTCCTCTGGACAGGAGAGGAGTTAATCAGAAATTCTCTGGTAGAATGTTTTGCTTTTGCCAGTGAAGAGTGCTGGTGGATCGTAACTTAAAACTCCCATAGAAAGATGCAGATTTTGATCAATTTTATGACAAAACAAGCCAATTCTTAACGTTTCATTTTTCTGACAGCTCCTCTGCTCACTTTACATACTGCCTCAGAACCCAGACTCTGTAGTTCCCAGTTCTGCCAGCCCAGGGACTGGGCAGCCCATGGAGCTCTGGTTATTTTGGGCAGCAATAAAGAGAGGGGCCCAAGCAGATGTGTTAAAAAAGCCTACATTTTCATTTGCAGACAGCTTTCCCCCATCTCCAACTCACTGCCACCCAAATTTCAGAATCACTGCAGAGGCAGAAGTGTTTTCCAAAAACAATTAGGGATCATGTGTAGCCCAACCAATCTGGGGGAAAGGCTGGAGACAGAAGGACAATTGGAAAGACTGTACGGCTCTGCTTCACAGGGATTGCCTCACTGATCTTAACAAGTTCAGGGAAGCCTGAACATTGCTTAAGAAGAAGAATGTCTGTGTGATCCTCCAGGATATTATCCTTGGCTGGTGAATGAAAGAAGACAAGAAAAGAAAGATTCTGGATGTGGAGAGGGTGTCTTTGGATGCAGGTGAAAGGATGGCCCCATTTAGGGGGTCTCCTGTTCTGTAAGAAAGGCAAACTGCCTGCCAGGGAAGGGGCTGAAAATAAGGGCTAAGAGGGGAATTGATGGGAAAACCCCAAATCCAACCAAAAAACTCCTAACCATTCAGCATGAAATCAAGACGGCAAAACCAAAATTAACGCAGGATGTAAAAGCAGCAGATTTTCTACAAAACAATACCAAATAGTTCGGGTAAAAAATGAAAGGAATCAGAATTACGTATTTATAAATTCAGTGTAGCTGGTATTACTGACAATAGATGGGAAGAACCGAGTAACTGGAACATTAAAGTCAATGGTTATAACCTATTTTGGAAAGATCAAGTAGAGAGAAGGGGAAGAAGAGTGGCACTCCTCGGTAAAAGAGCCATAGCCTGTTTTCAGGGCACTGGCAGCTCAGAAGCAAATGATGTGAATGCAATGGATCAATACTCTATCAGATAAAACACTAGATGGGATAGCAGCTGCTGTCTGTAAATCACCAGATCATAGAAGACAATAGGATGACTGGATGCCTTTGCAGCTTCTGTAATGTGTAGGAGCAAAAAATCTGCACTATCATCTGAGACTTCAGTCTGCCTGACACATGCCCGAAGTTTTATGGTGCTGGTACCTCTGCTGAATTTATGAACATTATATATGAACATTTTTTAAACCAAAACAGAGAACTCTCCAAGAATGAGAGCTTTATGTGTGATAGCGTCTCTCTAATAATGCAAAGAGGTTTGAGATAGTTGGTAAGAGAAGTAAATTAATATTAGGGGCTATGATGATAGCTTGATTGCTCCTTAAGGCAAAATGAGAATGAAGCCCAAACAGTAATATGGATGGTGCAGTCTTTTTACCAAACTGAAAATTATTGAAAAGGAGAATCAGCTAGGAGAGAAAAGTGATCAATAATTGGAAAATACAAACATTTAGTAGCTGAAAAATTAGGAAAGAAAGCTGTATGTGTTTAGAAAATATTTAGCTCAAAGGGTTAATGTAATTGTAAATCAATAAAATGAAGAAAGAAAGTTGATAGCACTGGATATAGAGTAGAAGTAAGGCTTTACATATACAATTCCTCCAACAAGCGTAGCCAAGTTGTAAGGAGAAATTTATGGCCAGAGAATTAAGGACAATATTTTTCAAATACATTAGGAACCCTGACAATGGTACCAGTTCTTTATCAGATTGAAGTGGAAGATTTGTTAAGAGTAATGAAGACAAGAAGTGTTCAATAAGTCTTTGTGTTCGGTATTTAAGGAAAAGACAGACAATTGATGCTCTATGAAGATGATGAACTACCAGGCAACAACAACGAAAAAACCCCAAACTCTCAAAAAATTAAATGGAAGCTACTGAAATAAGAAATATTTGCATAGGATACTTCAGATAACTTGTTTTCAAGAGTTGTTCAAGAGCTGACTGAGAAATCTCTATTGTTATTATTGCTTTTTGCTAAGTCTGGGAACAATTGGGAAGGTTCCAGAAAGCTGGAAGAAAACGTATGTTGTGTTAATATTTAAGAAGGATAAACTTAACGACCTAGATAATTACAGTCCTGTCAGTCTAAAATTGATCTGGAGCAAAGTAATGGAATGGCTGACAGGGGACTCAATTACTAACTAATTAAAGGGGAGAAATATGCTAAATGCCAATCTAAGTGCAATATGGAAAATAGATACTGTCAAACACGTTTGCTGGCTTTTTTTTCAATTGTGACTCCAACTGAAAGACAACGCTGTAGATACACTTTGATTTTATATGACATTTGATGTGGTATTCATGGCATTTGAGTTAAGAAAACATGATAATACAAAATTGACATGTCTCACATTAAATTAATGGAAAACTAGTTAACTGACATTTCAAAATGGGAATTTAAATGGGGAACGATCACAGAATGGGTATTCTGCTGGGATAGCTTCCTGGGCATACTCCAGTTAACAATTTTATCAACAATTTGGAAGAAAACCCAAAGGTTTGCAGAAGACTCAGTCATTAAGGAAGCAGTCAGTAATACAAAATATCACTGAGATTAGTTGGCAAGGATTACTGGGTGATTTGGTGCAAACAAGTAAAATATGATCCAAATGTAAAGCCACAGGAGCAAAAACTTCAGAGGAATAAACTCACTATTCTATGAGGGTTTTAAAAGCTCTAAGGGGGATAATTCTATAACTAAAATAATTCTTTTACCTGATTATCTGGTTCTACCACAAATAATCAAATAAATTCACATTTACATTCCATGTCACTACTACCAAGTATGGATTTACTTCAAGAGTAATATGTCCAACCATCCTGTATGGAAAAAGGATGAAACTAATCCATATTATATCATGCTACTAATATGCATTCAGAGCTCACTCTGTAATGGTTCTGAAGTGAACACTATGGTATATTCAGAGAGGATGCCTGAAAAAATAAACCACAAATTCTTAACAAGCCCCTTGGCTGTATATCAAATTTGAAGGACCCTCAAATCTGAGCACGTGAAAGGCATTTCTTCCCCTTATTTAGTTTTTTCCTTACCACAGGAATTCTCTCTTCACTTCCCTCGTTGTGGTGGCTGACAAAATAGCCCAGTTCTAAGTGCTGTGTACCAGAATCTGGCCCAAAATTAGTCGGTAACAGTTGCTGCACTATATATAATAGATGCCAGCGCTGACAAACACACCCAAACCTCCAGTCCTTTCACAAACCCAGCCTGTCTATATGTGTTTACTCCAGCACATACAGACTACATTAAAATTTACAGATCAAAGCCTGTTGCTTGTTAATCGTGTTCTTAGCCGGGCAACGAAACAGGAAAGTTAGAGACAAGTTAGAGGCTGAATGAATTCTAGTTCCTTTCCTCCCTTAGCACCATGGGGTCCACTGCATGATGGAAGAAAAGTGACGTAGGTCCTCCTCACACTCTTGTCAGTGTTGGAGCTGCAAGTAGAGGTCCACACCTTTGCACAGAACGGGATCTCTCCCACAGCCCTTCAGTCTTGCAGAGCTCTCTCGAGCACGTGCTGAATGTGCACTCCTAGGGCTTTCAGTGACTTGACCTCGGACACTGCTATGCTCTGAGACACTGCCTGAAGGATGTACCCTTTATGGATAGGATCCAGGGAACCTTTTCTACGTATTTCCATTCCTGCGTGCATTTTGTGCATGCAATGTGTTTTAACACGTAGAAATAAAATCATGAGTTATTCTAAGTGTAGGTTTTGTGGCTGAGTCTAACCTACATTTCTGAATATGTTTAGGATAGATGCCTTAAAATGTCTTTAAAGTGTATGTGGCTGATTTATAATACTTTTGAGAACAGAGATCTTTGTTTCCTTGAGTTCAGTGAACTGTCAGGTATTATTATAGTGGCACATACATAAACAAGTATAAAAGTGTTTTGCACAAAATCATGAATAAATTATGTCAGACAATTGGAAAACCGTATACATTTATTCATGTTTTAAAATTACCCAGGCACAATTTTGCAAATACATAGAAGCACATTCTCCAAATGGGAGCAAAAACTAAGTAACATATAGCAAGAAAAAACACATGGCAGAACATCTAAAATAAGTATAAATAGTATGAAAGTTTTCTAGGTCTACAGTGATATCTGCTATCAATACACTTGGCAGCATTACGAAAAGGCAACCAAAGAATACATGTAATAAATAGTGTAACATGAACTGCCTAAATAAGTTTATGTTAACAGCACGTAGTAGGAACTGTCTAAGAACAGAAGAATGCTTGTGCACTGTATACATATGCACATATGCATGTATACACAGATACAACTGGAAGGCCACAAGAACAAAAATACCCCGGGAAAATGATTAAGGGAGTTTTTATGTGTCCTGCAGTATATAAAAACAACGCATGCATTAGCGAGCACCCAGCACGTTCAGGATAAAATTACACCCACAAGCAGAAACACATTAACTCTTCATCAAACAAAGCACTTTCCATGCTGGATCACTTTGTCCTATATCACACTCCTGACTTAGGGAGCCCATTTGGATGGTAATTTTAGGAAGAGTCAGGAGCCTTTGATTCCCATGATCTGACGGGAGGAATCAGATCTCAGATTTGAAAGAAAAATACCCATTAAAGAAAAAAACAACCATGCAAAGCTTGAGCCAAAAGATGGTCTAGCAGGAATTTCACTTTCACGTGGCACAGTCCAGTCCAGTGGCCCCAATTAAAGAGCTTTAGTTTGCACGATGGAGTGTTCCTGAGGATGTGAACTAGGTTCCTTTTGGATGGAATCAGAAGATGCGCTCCAATCACTAGTGGCCTTCAGCCCAGGGGACCAAACTAGAGACTGTGCACAGTGTGGACATCAGGTCCTTGGCACCAACAGCTTCAGGCTACAGATCCAATCCAGCTGAGCTAATTCTTTGCTAACACAGACACAGGCTTTGGAAATACACGGAATAAACATGAAGCAACAAGTATTATAACCTGTATTTACCATGTAAATTGGTCTTAGTTGGTCTTACTTGCCACTACCTAGAAAAAAAAGGACCTTCCCATACAGACACTCATAGTGTTTGCACATGTGTGTGTGTGCCCGAGTATGAGGAGCAGACAGAAGCTCAGCCAAAGGGGCAATGGGCACACAATTTCTTTTTCCACTGACCATCCCCAGAAATACTATTTTCAGCAGCAACAGCATGAAAAAATCTGCAGGCATCTTAGCCAATCTACATGTTCAATTCCCGTTAAAAAGATACTCCCATAAAAGTAAAAACTTCGGGATCGTTGCCCTGCCAACATCCTGACATCATCTGTGTCAATAAAGTCGTTCCTGGTGCTACACTCTGATGGGAGATTTCCTTAGAACACAACATAAAATTGTGACTGTGAGTACCAGAGTAGGTTCACAAAAGCAAACTGAACTATTTCTGATATTCCAATGAAAAATGTCAAATTTAGTAAATATTTCCCGACTGGTTTCAACAATTTATTTGCTGCCAGCTGCTAATGGCACTTACAAGGCTCCAGCAAAGTGCTTTGGGCAACACACAACATGAGAGAAAGAAAAAGCACTACTTCCGCTGCCTGAACTAAGTTTACATAAAACTTACATTATTTATTATAGTGGAGAATAAAGTGTGTAACATGCTATCATGCATAATACATGGCAAGAACATGCATTAGTTCAAGTTTACAGTCTTTTTATGGCCAGTAAATCAGAACAGCAGTGGCAGATGCTGATAGCTGCGTATCTTGAGGAATTCCCAGAAATGGCAGCAAGCAATCAAAAAAGACATGAAATCAGCTGTTTAAGACACCCATAAAATAGTGACTCTTTGTGAGCTAACCACACAAACAACAACAAAACCCAGTGATATCTTTCCTGGCACATTCAAAGGAACAGAGTTCAGCACCTGAGGTGAGACTGTGCCCCGAGCAAGTCACGCTGCTGACTGGAGAGAACATCCCTGCTCTGACACCCAGCACTCCTCACCCCAAGTCACATTCAGCACTCCTCTGGCCCCACAAAAGAGGAGGACAGGGAGGACTCTGTGCAGCTCACAGGCTGCATCAGTCAGCTGGAGAATGCACTTCTCCAATGGGGCTGGAAAGGGCCCAAATCTTCAGCCGGGTGGGGACCTACGAAAGTTGAGGGAGCAGGCCCAGGTGTGCTTCACACATTATTATGGCTTCCACAGAAACCCTGTCTTTCAGTGGAGAGAGACCTTTTCTTCCTCCTTTAGCCCTTTTAAAGAGTTTGCTTATGAGACCCTAATCCAGAACAGACACGAGAGTTCTGTAGGTTAGGCTATACAAGGCTTCTCTGTCTTTAGCTATGCATCATAGAAATAGCCAGAAAAACATATATGAACCTGGTGGCTGGCTATTTAACATACAATTCGTCACTCCCCTATGGTTAAGGCCCATTCTGTGCATCCTCTCAGGAAAGAAGGAACAGAATGAGACACATCTGCTGAAAAAGAAACACTTCCTCCTCAAAAGAACCACTCCTAGGTCAGGAAACACGGGCCTTTTTCCAGTAAATACATGACTGCTGTACACAGTACATCGTAACACCCACAGACAGCTCCTGTGCGATCCTTTGGCACTAACACAGCTTCACTCTTGTGAGTACCCTAGAGTTCATCATCAACAAACCCCAGGCTTGCTCAAGCACAACTAACAACATGCTATTTCTGAATACACGCAGAAGAGAATGCCAGCAAATTATAAGCATCAATATGTAAAGCGCTTCTGATTTTCTACTTAATAAGGGCACCATCCAGTTATAATTCATGAGGGATTACTTATTTAATTCTTACTTACCTGGACATGTCCTCTGGTCGAGCACCCGTGCTCTGCTGCCCGCTATCTTTGTGAGGGGTCCTACTTCTGCCCAGCCCACAAGCAGGTGAATAAAGAAAGACCATCAGCATCAGCCCTCCAAGTGTTGGATGGGCTTCTCTTTAGAAGCATTATGTGCACGTGGTATTTCTCAGATGAAACCCAGGAGTGCAAAGATTTTAATGGGATAGGTGCTGTATTCATGGACTTGCCAAAGTGATTTCCATTAGTTATGAAATGAGTCCTCAGAGATTCCTAAATCAGCAGGTATTCAGATAATTTGTGTCAGGCTGACACCTTCATCCCTGGTGTTGTTTATACAGAAACATTTAACAACACTGAATTTGCCTCTATTTCTTCCTGTAAAGGTCATGCTTCCCCATTGCTGATAACTCCTACTAGAGGGAGTAGGGCAATTATTCTACAGAGGAGCTAAAGGCATTTGAAGAAACCCAATACTTTAGTAAAGCATTTCCAGGAAAGATCAGTGGGTACTCCTCGCCTAAAGCACTTTAGGGGCATTTTTTAGTAGATGGAACACCATCTGCTCCTAAGCAGAACTCTTCATCAGTCCTTCCCACTTACTGATGTAACTGATTGGAGCAGTCTGCAGATGGAGCCTCCCAGCCCAGATGGAAAGGGAATTTGGCTGGATATACAGACAAATTTTTTGCTTACTGAGAAATGGCCTTCCTATAAGCAGAAGAATGTGATCTGGACATCTAATGGGGATGAAAACCTTGGGATCATGTCTGTTTTGTCAGTTTGGAAAGAAGAGTTTTTTATGTTCACAAAATCCCAGAATATGCTGAATTGGAAGGGACCCACAAGGATCACTGAGTCCAACCCTCAGCCCCTACACAGGCCCATCCCCATGGGCCTGAGAGTATTGTCCAAATAATTCTTGAGCTCTGTCAGCCTTGATGCTGTGACCGCTGCCCTGGGGAGCTTGTTCCAGTGTCTAAACCTCCCCGGACACAACTTCAGGCCGTTCCCTTGGGTCCTGTTACTAATTATCCTTGATTTAGTAATGAGCCAGTCAAAAAGATATTTTTTTCTTACGCAAATTTCTGCTCCCATTTAAAAGTTTTTACTTAAAAAAAAAAATTGGAAAATCAATTGGAAGATAATGCCACATAAAACAAAAAGTAAATTAAAATTTAAATGTTCATTAAAACCAAACCTACAGCAAACCAAACAATAAATGCCTTCCCCCCCCCCCGAAAGTGTATTAAATTCCCCTAAATTGTAAAAGAAAACATTTGCTGACTACTTAGCTGACTGATGCCCAAAAAAGGCCAAACTATTTGTAAGTATTCCCCTATCAGCAGCAACGTGAAGATGCATTTTGAAAACCTCAGGTAAACTCCCTGCTTGTTTTAGACACATGAGTAGTTGATTAAAATAGGACTGCTTGAATGAATAAGCAATTAGGATCTGATTACATTCAGGTAAACTGTAGTAGGTTTTATCTTAAAGAATTAATAAATGATTCTCAGCTGATGTCTTAACTGCTCTCAGAAGGTGAATCATCAAGGTCCCTCACTACACAGGGAAGTACTGAGATTCTTTCTCCAGTACCACAGATTTTTAACAAATTTTGACCAAGTAATTTCTTTGCAGAATCATCTTTAACACAGTGGTCACAGTTCCTTACCCATATAATAAAAACAATGTAAATATGCATTTAGTTTATGCTAAAGACAGCTTCATTTAAATAAGGGAAGTTATGTTCATTTACTCTCATATGAATGAAGCCTGCTGCTATGTTTCTAAAGGGGATCTGCTCCTAGTGCAAACCCAGGCAGAGAGCAACACTTACTTTGCTCTGTGACAACTGCACTCTAACGGTGTTCTCGATTATGGGTACATTTAGCTGCTCTTGGAGCTGTATTCTTCTCAGCTAGCCTTTGTGATATTGTTTCATGCAGCATGCAAGCACTCTTCAAGGAGCTTTAGGACAAAGCACATCTTTTACAACAGTTTTATGGTTAACTGGCAAGTATAAATTATCTGGAAAACTTTCTCAGGCTTAAAAAAAACACCTTGCACGTGAACACAAGCAAGGCAGAATCCTGATGCTCATTTGGGAGAAACAGTTCATAAAGACACTTGCACGTAAGTCTGTCCAGCCCAACCACACATCCATGGGCAGCACTTTCATAGCAGTTTTCTATTAACCCAAAGGCCTTCTAAACATAAGTTCAGCTTGACTGATGTTCTCCCTTTCAGCTCCTCTTCCCTCAAGGGAGCTATAGGATTTCCCAGGCTGCCCTGTACAATATATGTGGAGCATTCTCCCTAGTTCTGCACGTCCTGCATTCTTCAAATCCTGCATTACAATTATTTTATTAGCTTTCCATATACCCAGCCATCCATCTGAACTGAAAAGGTGCAAATGCATATGGTGAGAAACTTAGACCACTGGCTTTTGCTGCTGCAACTCTTTATCCGTCCCTGGCCCTCTCACCTTTTGATTTCATCCCATGCTGTATTAGCTTACAACTGATCTTTACCTCCAGAGACAAGGAGCAGCCACTTCAAATTATTTGCATATTATAGCATTGCCTGTAGTTTTCAGACACTTTGGGTACCTCTCCTGCAAGGCATTATACAAATAAATTGAAAACGGGAATATTCATCTCAACAGCTTACAAGAAAGTCAGGCAAGAAAGGGAGTAGGAAAACACAATGGTTCTCCTTTTCCAAACAGGAAGGTGAAACATCAAGTCATGCAAGAAGTCTGGGACAAAGTCTGTATTTAAATATGGATGTTTATCCAGGATCACAAGCGTGGCCCCAGCCTTTGTCTGACAACCACCACGAATACTTCGAGTACTAAAGTAAACAGTGAAAGCTGAGCTATGTTAAAAAATAAAACCAGAAAGCTGCATTTAGAGTAGAAAATAGAAAGGGGCAACAGAGATGACACCCTGGCATCACGTACCAACAGGAACAGGAAACCAACAGTCAGGAGGAGGAACAGTGGTGAAGAGATTTCCTCCCCACTCTAAGAGTTGCAGCTGTCGATGACAGAATATATATGTGATGAACATACAAAATATAGATTTATATATACAAATATACAATAAGAAATAGTCAGTATACAAATACTTACATGTAAAAATAGCTTTTTACTTTCCCCTTTTCATGATTTACAAAAGCATATAAAGTTTCCTGTTGGTTAATGTTTAAGTAGTGTGAGTAAACCCTGTGTGACATGTTCCACACGTAATTCCTTCAAGTGTTCACAGTATTGGCTATTACAGTGTTGAATCTGACATTCCAGATGTTAAAATATTCATAGGACACATTCTAAACTTAAAGCATTAGTTTAAATACAGTTTAAATAAAACTCACATGGGTAGTTGAATTATGGTCATATTACAGTTGCGTTTGCTGCAGTTGAAAACTTTCCATGACAGTAAGCTTGGAAATACATATTTAAACTAGAGATGAGTATATTTTAAAATTCTTGAACTGCCTCTTGATGTGCAGCTAATACTGTGAGGTGGGGAGTTCTTTCAACTTCATCTGAAGCAATGCAAGCTGAGACAACTCAGTATTACAAATTATCCTCAGTAGGAAAGCGGATGCACAGAACAATTCGCCATCAGATCCAGACATGCTGTCACTTTCTTCAAATACCCAACAGACAAGAATAAATGACAGGTACCATTGTTTTTGCATTAAGAATAAATGATCTGTAGCATTCTTCATCAGGAAAGTGCTTTAAATTAAATTAAATTAGTCCTCACAACTCCCCTGTGAGGTAGATAGACACTATCCCTGTTTTTAAAGCTGGAGAAACTGGAGATCTAAAATAAATTATGATGGCTGCATGGGAAATACTGTCAAAACACTGTTATTTGGATGTTGGAGCAACTCAAAGGCACAACTAGAGTAAATGAAGATATTCACAAGACAACTTTTCACTCAAGATTTTGGATACTGACAGCAGACTTGGTACAACAGCCAAAGGTTCATCATGGGCTGCAAAACACAGTCTTTTCTGAGTGTCATGCTGCTGGAGCTAAACCGTGGGACAATGGCTTCAAAAAGTACAAACTACATTGTCCCAGACGGTGCAGCCTTACCAGGGTGGAAGGAAGCTGCATTTCAGAACTCAGGAATTAATCAGGAGTCTTAAGTAAGTAGTATCTTCTCACGCAAGAGTTGTGAACAGTTCAAGAACCATGTTTAGCTCACCTCTAATTTTACCATATATGCAAGTGCTCACATGTATCAATGTATTCAGGTCTTTGTTGTTGTTTTTTTTTTTAATTTACTCACTTATGGACCTTGGAGGTCTATATTTTTCCTCGTATTTCTCTTGTTGAAAATTTCTGCTAATACTAGAAAGGACACTAGTGCTGCAGTACTGCCAATGAGCTACAAACACTAATTTTAAATATCTCAGATGATGGACAAGTTTCAAAGGATCACCACGTTCTCTGTGGGCACCTGTATATACAGGAAATCTCCTCTGTATTTAACTGCTCCTGCCTTGAAGTAAAATCCAGTTAAAGTATAAAGTGCATAGTGTGGAGTAAAACCCTAAGAAGTAACAAACAATGTGTCTACCTTCCACAGACAATTAATTTTGCTTAGCAGCTGAACCATCACCCTCTTTGTCTTCTGGTTTTTAGTTTAATGTTACCTAGGCTGAGAAAGGCCAGCCAGATGTAAGCAAAACTATTGTAAACTGAGACATTTTTGTAATATGCTTTTAAGGGAGAGTTAAGAAAACCAGTATCAAGACACTGTCCAGTTGGGATGTGTAAATATTATCGTGTGCTTCTTGGCCCATTTCGCAAATACTTTCTTTTCCGTGATAAACCTATGGCCTCCATATGGAGCGTTTTCATGGAGAAAGTATTCCTCACACTCATCTCTTCCTGGCTCGTAATAGTGGTAGGGAACTTTACGAAAGCCTTCTGACCTAGGGGGGAAAAAAAAAGATACACTTAAGTATTATTTCCAAGAAATACATAAATACACACTGCACCTGAATGCAGGATACAAACATCCTGGCCTGTATCAGCAATAGTGTGGCCAAAAGGACTAGGGAAGTGATGGTGTCCCTGCACTCGACACTGGTGAGGCCACACCTTGAGTCCTGGGTTCAGTTCTGGGCCCCTCACTACAAGGAAGACACTGAGGTGCTGGAGTGTGTCCAGAGAAGGGCAACAGAGCTGGGGAAGGGTCTGGAGCACAAGTCTTTTGAGGTGTGGCTGAGGGAGCTGGGGGGGCTCAGCCTGGAGAAAAGGAGGCTCAGGTGTGACCTTATCACTTTCTAAAACTACCTGAAAGGAGACTGTAGCAAGGTAGAGGTTGGCCTCTTCTCCCAAGTAACAAGACAAGAGGAAATGGCCTCATGTTTAGACTGGATATTTGGAAAAACTTCTTCACCAAGAAGGTTGGCAGCACTGAAATAGGCTTCCCAGGGAAGTGGTTGACTCCCCATACCTGGACGTACTTAAAAGACATGTAGATGCGGCACTTGGGGTGTGGTTTAGTGCTGGACGTAGCAGTGCTGGGTTAACAACTGGACTCCATGATCTTAAAGGTCTCTTCCAGCCTAAATGATTCTGTGATTCTATGAATTATCTGAAATCCTTCCCATGCATCAGCACTTGAGCGCCTTTGCTAAACTGTATAAGGGCTTTCATTGCCTCGTGATTTCTATGAATTTTCCTGCACTGATCTCATCAGTCAGTAAGAAGCTGATGGGCTGGCTCTTAGGGGTGCTGCAGATCTTGTTTAACCTGGGAGAACTCAGTCCACAAGGCTCCATCACTAAGCAAAGCCTTCTCACTGGACAGTCCCAGCTGTTGAATCTGGTTCTCCAACTGGCTGCATAATCCATTATAAGTAGGTAATGCAGTCAGAGTTACAGCTTTAAGGAAAGCCATCCTTCCCTGCTGCCAACAGACTTAAGTGCTATCGTGCTGTTGACCGGTTTTACATCAGGGCTATGCAATGCCAGCTTGGTTTGGCTCCGAGGACAACCTCAGTCCTGTCACCCCTCATCTCTGGGCGCCTATTGCGTTTTCATAAACGAAGGACAACATATGTTCACTCCATCTGGATGACTCCATCAGTGAGATCTGCAAGTTCTAAAAAGCCAGTCTCTGATGTTAAGATATCCTAATTAAACAGCTGTGACTCAAATTCCACTGTTGGTTTGTTTGTTTTAGGGTCTGCCAGGAATGAGCCTCGTGCTGGAGTAACACAGAATCTGGAGTGAGGATCTGCACAAAGACTTGACTCGAGGAGCTGAGGACCCACTGGACTGGTTACATGCCAGACTTCAACCAGCTTGGGTACAGAAGAAGAGATGTGTACATACTAGTATCATACATTATTCCCGCTTTACTGAACAAATGAGGAATAGTTTCATTCTATATTGTGCTACCATACACTGTAGATCAAAGCGTTTAACTTGGACTTTTAAAAAATTGTGTTTAGAGTTATACTTCTCACGATGTGATTAATCCATTGTCACTGTAAGGTCACTAACGGGAGTTGGTTGGAATTTATGCCAGTTTATGGTGATAAAGCTCACAGGACTTGTTTTATTATCTAATTAGAAACCTCTACTACTCAAAACAAACCATATATAACCTAGAAAGTTCAAGTAGGTTGCTCAATGGTGGTGAAATGTAATTTCAGGTAACTATCCTGGGCTAATCAGTTTCTTTCACTTCCAAGTGTATATATTTTTCAGAAAATAATATATTAGTTTTTCCTGTATAGATTTGTTTTAGCAGAGGAAGCAATTACATTTTTATCAGAACGGTATGAGCATACTTTGTTTCCGGCTAATTCAGAAACTGCGAAAAATCTTTGATTAAAAATACTTACTTGTGACATCTGATGTTAGACTTTGTAAATGTTTTTATTTTATCAACAGCAAATGCCATATCAGGAGTGAATACGCTGACAATAGTGTCACATCAATGCAAAACACTGGGAAATGACTGCCTGATCCATTTTTTTGGATTTATGATATTAAAATCAATTGTGAAATTTTGACAAGACATCAGAATTGTAGATGCATGAAAATAATTTCCTGTGATCTTACTTGCAGTAGGTGTCATTTATCATCCCATAGACGTGAATTCCATAGCAGGCATCCATAGCCAAAATTAAGGTAAACCAACCCGTACTGAGATATGAACCTGACTGGACTCTGTAAAAATACAACATACACAAAACAAATTGCAATGAGAAATTATCAACACTTTATCAAAGCAATATAATCTATTGCCTGGGACAACAGGCATTAAGCAACTTGACAATCTGTCAAAACCATACAATTACTTTGAATTATTTATAGATATGCTCTCATTCTTCCCAGCTTGGGGCCTCAAGCTATTGTCCACAGAAAAAATACCATGTTAAATATCTGAAGTCAAACGATGCATCTCCCATAAGATAAAAAAATGGTTTATTTTCACATCTGAAAGATAGCCATTAGTTTGTAAAATAAGATAAAGTCCACCAAAAATGCAAACTACCGTCAGAATTTGTGCCGTGTCCATGTGGGTATGCACCATCCTCTTCTGCAAGCAAAATCTTAATCTGCGGTGGGCTATCCTCAGCTTGACAATTCACAGAGAAATGAAACTTTCATGGATATTTTGATAGAAAATCATCTAAATACAAGGCTTTGAAAACCAAAATTCTGTGCATACCCCTTTACATAATTTTTGTGTTACCATTCTTGGAGATAACACAGCAGAGAGAAAAACACAAGAGGATGGTGCCCAGATTGATAGTCTTGGCTCAAATAACTATTTGTGTTAAATCAGTCCAAAAGTATTACCTGCATGAGTGAGAAAAATTACATGTGTAAGGTTTTGGCTCACAGATTGCCTATGTGAGCACTGTTAATCACAAACCAAATCCTGTTTGCTCTACTCAAGCAAATGTTACCAGTTGGGGACCGGGAATCAAGAGTTACCCATATAACCTGGGCATGCAAGACTCACTGCTTTAAAACCGCATGAATAATAAGTACACACTTAGTTCTCACTGCTTACAAGTTGGTTAAAGTCCAGCTTTGTGCATGTATTCATCAGAGATGGAATTTGAATCTCAGACCTGTATGTGCCAGTTGTGCATGTACTGCTTTCAGTTTGACTGAAATCAATGGACATAATTATCTTAAAGTTATAAAAGCTTGCCCAATTTCCAAAGAAAGTATTCATGAAAGTCATAAAACCATCTTAATAGAGTACCTTAATAGAGCTGGGTGTGAGTGAGAGGAGGGGATATATTAGCTTTCTGCCACAGGTGTAACCCTTAGCCTTTGGGTATGGCAGGGAGCAGTCTGTTCTGCATCGTAAGTTAAAGTAGCCTGAGGTTTGCACACGATTAAGTTTTGCTGCCAGAGACCTCCCAAGTAGACCTATGTGCTAATCAGTTATTCCCACCAACAAAATCTTCCGAAAACATTTTCATCTTGGGGTAGGAATAAAATCCTATAGCAACTTCTCCTGCCTATAAACCCCAACGTTCCTGTGAGACAGATGAACCAACCTCAGGTGTTTCTTCCTGGTTCAGAGCAAGAACATGCTGTGGTATCCTGCCTCCCAGGTAAATATGCCAGTCAATGGCTTTTGGCTCAGATTGTGTGTTACTTCCTTGCTCAAGTTGAACTAAAGACTAATTAAGACGATGGGCAAAAAAGTAGTTGTACAACTTTTATAATGACATTTACCTGGCACATACAGGTCTGAGATTCAAATTCCATCTCTGATGAATACCTTTTTTTATGGATCGGAGAAAAACTCCAAGAGCTTCACATTCCTAAAAAAATTCCAGTACACACCAGTTTAAATAAACCTTAGTTTTTTAAGTGAAAAACAATTACCTCGGCTCCCGAAGCTGAGTCCAAGAACCCTGAAAGTAGTTAAAATATTCTCTTCCTTGCCCATGTCTGTTATCCTACATCAGTGAGCTGGTGTGAACTTCTCTCCCTACCTCTCCTGAAATGGCCTTTTGCTCTGAGAAACATTTAAGTATGTTTAGCTGCTTTTGTAAAGAACCATACTGGAAACAATAAATAAAGGGTTAACTTAAACTGAAGAGTGACAAGTGGGAACCAAAGGCAGGGTGTCACATCCCCATGTTTCCTTAAGTGGATACCAACTATAATTGTGCTTCTTTACTGGACCCCTTTATAGCCATGAAACTGTACATCTGTTCACCTGCCCCATTAGGATCTTCATGTCTTTAACCAGAACGTTCTGCTACTGTCCAGCAAAGAGAATTCCCAGGCCCAATCCATGTT
This sequence comes from Cephalopterus ornatus, assembly GCA_013396775.1. Lineage (NCBI taxonomy): Eukaryota > Metazoa > Chordata > Aves > Passeriformes > Cotingidae > Cephalopterus > Cephalopterus ornatus. Next base: position 177,435 of record VZRE01016361.1, on the reverse strand, counting down.
ATTTCAGAGTAACATTCTGCCACGATAAAAGGCTGCACTGCTTCTAACTTGCTTTCTGCTCTTGCACCAGGAGGACACTAGCCTTGAGCTTTTAAAGCCTTTTAGAATCATAATAACCATTTATAAGAACATGATGAAGATCAGGACCCCTCCGATAATGGAGGTTTTATTGGAGAGCACTATATTGACAGTAGCATCTGAAATCTGCTATACTCAGGAGGAAAAAGGAATTTTAAAAAAGAATTAATCAATATTTCATGTCCTGTTTTAACACCACTGGACCTTAGTCCTCTCATCTATATACTGCACTGGCAGGATAAATAAAAACAGCAGAGTGAGTTCCCAGGTACCTTTCCTGGGAGATGAAGTACATGGCAGAATACAGATTATATACTTTAAAACAAAGCACTTACATTCATGCCATTTTTTCCTCTGAAGATGCACAGGGATACTTAAGCAGTGGGGATTCTGGATGATTTGGTAACACCTTAGAATTCAATCCGATACCATAAACACACTTTCGAAATTCTAATGAAAGCAATATTAGAAATGTGAAAACAATTTTAGCTGTCCCTAAAAAGCCATAAATCTCTGAATACCTTTTAAAATATCATCCCATAAAACTGTAGTGCAAAGCAATGTCTCAGCCCTTGCTATTATGCTAACACTGTGCACTCAATTTCTTTCTCTACAGGAGAGTTTTACATGCTTTTTTGGCCAGGGATTTTTGAGACTCATTAGAAAGGACTTCCTCTTGTTACGGTAATTGCATTCAAATTTCAAATTTTACACATTGAAAAGGAAAAAAAAATCCTCCATTTATGTGTAGCATAAGGCTGTGTTACTGTACAAATCTGAGGGAAGGAGGACACTAATCCCAAAACAGGGAAAACAGGAGTTGGTTAAACATCATCTGTAGAACTACAACAGGCAGATCTATTGTGATATATGTGTGTGCAACAAATCCAAAATTGTTTCCTATTGCTCACTGTGACTTTTTTTTTAATAGTCTAAAATTAATGGGGCACCAAATCCAGGCAGGAAATTGTCTCAACAGCTCAGGAGAAAATAATGCCCTATTTTTCAAAAAATGCCTTTTAAAAGATGGCTTTGCTTTCAAGACGTGATTTACAGCTGGGTGCAGCAATAAAAAGGCAATGCTCATGAAAAGTTACTTTGTTTATCTTAAAAATGAAAGCTTATTTTGCATACTTCCTACTTTATTAGGATTCTTAACGAAATGTCAGTTATTGGTTGTAATTCGCTCTGCTAAATACCATCCAGCATTTCAGAAAAGTACATAGGCATATGCTGAACATTAAACACATGAAAAGACCAGTGGAATCAACGTAGTTAAGATGCTTGAAATGAAGTATATGCTTGCTTATCTTGCTCTTAGTGAAGGTTTAAACGCTTAAAATGTCATTATTTAATCCCAGAATATAAAAGTAAGCTCCAAGATTAATAGTTACTTGAAAGTTTCAAGTCTCAAAACATAGAATTTGCATTTTTAGTAATGCCTTCCATAAACTCCAGCAGAAAGAATTGACTGCAGTTTCTCACAACATGTTAAAAAAAGAGACTTGCCTTCTATATTTTAGAAGAAAATGGTAAAAGGCGCGTTTAGGATTGCTGGAATTGTAATGTGAGATACATGTTGCTTTAATTAAAAATTAATTTAAAATAGAAGCAATTAGACAGGGCTCTTTAGCTTTAACTTTCCAATACTCCACAAAAAAAGCAGAAGAAATTGATATAAAGGAGATAGAATAGACATAAAAACGCTGGCAACCGAAATTCATCTCCTCTGACATCGATAACCACGCTTTGATGTAGGCTAAACGAAGGAAAAACTAGTTCCTTCTGTCATCAGGGGCAAATAGAGGAACATAAAATATTGTCTTCGTGATCAAGGCCAGGTGAGTTCAAATCAGGTAAAAGTTTTGTTGTCACTTGTGTTTGGATTTCACCACGAAGTTCTGTTCTGATTATTCCAGGAAGTTCTTTTCTTTGTTCAATTGTTCCAGGATTTTTTATGTGCACAATCAATTTTAGCTGTATGGTTCAATGGACTGTAATTTCCAGTGGGGACTTCAGTGGTAAAAGAATAAAAATGGGGGGAAAAAAAAAAAGTTTGTGAAGGCACAGAAGATCTGTAGCCAAGCAGTTGCATGTCAATCTGTTTGCAGAAAAGAATTTACAAGTCTATTTTTTAATTCTTCCGGGAGAAACTAGGGATCACAGAAGGTCAATTAAGACTGTTAATTAAGATAAAAACTAAGAAATTTAGTACTTCAAAAAGCTATTAATTAACAGAGAGCTTGCCAAAAGCATTAGACAGACCCTTTTCCTTTTTTGCTTAATTTCAAAATATTGCAGTAAAGTAAAATTCAACAATGACAGATTGAAATGACAAAATTCTCCAGGCCAATTAATTGACAAAAAAATTTATCTTTTCATAAAGGCTGTTTATAGACTCTAATCCTCAGATGACTCTCCTACCAAACTACTGAATCAGCAGCAGCTTTATTTGCAGCAGCTTGTCAGGCCTCTTGATTAATAAATAAGTATAAATAAGAGTATTGGTCTAAACAAACTAAGATACCTGAGGAAGCACCTCTGAGTGCAGCTTCCAAACAACTCTTCCGCTTTGCCAAATTGAACACCCACATTCCCCAAGTCTCAGTTTTGGTCTGTGCCTTCCTCGTCCTATCAGAAGTAGATTTGTAAATGACAGATTAGAATGAGCTGACGGACAAACGCACCACCATTAAGAGAAGAGCAAGGCCCTCACCTCTCCTTTGAGGAGCACATACACTTCTCGCAGCACTGAGCTGGTTTCTGAGAGGACAAAAGGAAGTACATTTGGTACAGAGGAAGGGTAAGACTCTAAATGCTGAAGCATATTGGCACTAGCCTAGATTTATTTCTGTTTTCTCTAAGACTCAGTGCTTTATTGCTAATTATTTCATTACATACATTCTGCAGAAAAAAAGACAGCCCAAGAAGAGCAATGAAAATGCAAGCACAGAGAATTGATTTCACCTGGTAAAAATGGTTGCTATTTCTGCCTTATAAAGATACCTGTTAGGCAGCTGTTTATCATAATTATGCACTCCTTTGTACGTGTGTGTGTGTACAAGCGTGTGCTTGCTTCGCCTTCCATAACGACGCAGGACATCTAATAATAAACAGCCATGCCCCTCCAGCAGTGAGCAGCCTGTCTCACACATCCAAAAGCCCACATCGTGCTTCGGGTCATTCTGAAGAGTGAAACAATTTATAAACGGACAGATGTTTTATTCTCCATCACGTACAGTTTTATGCAAAGCTGAAACAAGTGGAATGCATTATGAACAGCGCAGACCACATTCCAGATTCAGGCAGTGACTGTGCCCAGCAAGAGGTACCTGGGTAGGGAGCAGTTGATGCGCTCCTGCCAGCCCAGACTCATGGTAGATCAACCCTACTGTGAATCCTGAAAATAAACTGCAGTGGGGTGGCATGCTGTTTAATTAATCTTCAGAAATATTGGCTTTCTATTTATATTAATGCTGCACCAATGGAACACGGGGGACAAGAGTTCATTTCAGTCCATTGAATTTGCTACAGACCCGCAGTAAAGGCCACAAACCAGCCCATGGCAACCTCCCTTCGCAGTCGGATTTAAAAAGAGATGTAACAAGTAATAAATCCCATGTCAAAACGGCCCTGAAAACAAGGCAGGAAGGATACTTTCTGAACGATCACAAAAGGGAGCAGAGAAATTATGGCTTTTTATTTAACTGCATCTAATTAAAAACCCACCAAAACTATTTGACTTTCTATTAACAATTTTTGGTAAGACAGGCAAAAGCAACATTAGAAATATGGAATAATCTGTTACTACAAGTACTGAAAGACCTGCAGCATCTGCTTGGGTATTTAATTTATGCATACGGTTCCAATCTTTGTGTTGTGTACCTTTTTTTTCATTATTTTTTTCCTCCCTTTTTAAAATAAACATGGAAAGCTGAAACAAAGGGGCGAAAAATGGGCAGCAGCTTAGGGAAATGGACTTCTTCTGCCCAGGCTTCTGTACTTCCCTTATTTCTGATTCCTTGACCTGACTTTGATGCATCTCAGCTCAGTTGTGAACTCAGGCAACCAGAGAAGGAATTTATTTCACCCAAGCAGAGAGAGCTCCTTCAGATGCCTGTGCTGCTGAGCACAGAGAACAAAAGGGGAATTCCTGTTTATCAAGGGGGATCATAGAGATCCAGTTTGCTGCAAAGCACACAGAAGAGAAACAAGAAGAAAGAATTATAATTGCAAACTCTGCCCTCCAGCCTATATATTGCACTTTCATATATTATTTTGAGGTGATTCTCATGCAGGAAAACCTGTGCTAATCTTTTCAAGATGAATGGCACTCCCTATGGAGAACATGAGCTGGTAGCTAAATTTCTTACAGCTACTGGGCTTCTACAGGTCACACTGACTCTTCAGATACAAATCGTGGTCCTGGTGCAAACTGTTTACAAGCAGTAAATCCCAATTCCAATCTTTTTCTTCTTCCCAACTCTCTTCCCTAATCCTACTCTTTCCAGAAATACATATTCTCTTGATTTCTCTTGAATCAAGAATTCATTATTTCCCTTTCTTAGGTTCAAACTGTGGTCTGAGCCACATTGTCTGCACTCAAGTTATCAGTAAAAGATGCCTTTTGTGAGTGCCCAAGCTGCACTTATTCCCTGGGATGCACAATTATAAATAACCTCGACCCACTGCAGGTGCACTGTGCAGAAGGAGAAGCGAGTGGCTCCTCACACTGCCATTTGCACTGCATTTTGTTGATGGGCAAATGGATGTTTAAATCAGAAGAGGATCCACGTGTGTGTCAACCATTACAAGCATGCAGTTATGTTTGGAGCGAAGGAAAACTAAATTCCCATAAGCAGATTTGAGAGCTAAGCTGTAGGCATCTTTGCGCAGCCACCTTCCCTTCAAAAATCACCTTAGTAAAATTCACTCCACGCTGAGGAAGACTGAATTTATCGCTAAAAGCAACTCTTCTGGTCTGCATCCTGCACAGCACTCGCTCCACCATGCAATTCCTTCTGCTTGCAGTGGTTGAAGCAAATGGAAGGTAATGCCAAAATTTCCCTGGATGCTACTCGAGCCTGCAAGTTAGTTGTGGCACCATGGTGTATCCCTATCCCGCTGCTCCCCCCTTTCCATTGACTAGGCTAGGCCAAGGACTTTCTGCAATCCCTGGTGGCTGTGACACAGGGAGTGACATCTGAAAACTTGTCACAGGTTTCAGGGCTGGTGCCACGGTCCCCTGGAGGGCAGCTTTATGTGCTCTGCTCTTTGCGAGTAGCTGCATCCAGTTTGCTGAGTGCTGGTTCAATACTTCGACACAACATGAAAGGGAGTAGAAAAGGATTTAGATTTTCATCCTTTGTAACCAAAAATGAATCAAAACTAAATACTGTACCGAGTGGAAGAAAAAAAACCCCAAAAAACAACAGTGCCTTTTTCCCGCATCGACATTTAAAACAATATTTGCTGTCTTGGGTCTGCACGTTTTTCTACAGGGAGGACATAAACTAAACAGAGCTGCAGTTAATCCAGGATCCCCGAAGAGATTTAATTAAGCAGGCTTTCCCACCCTTTTCTTCTGGTATTAAAGGGCACTCACTACTCCTAGCTGCATATTTTAGTGAAATGTATTGCAGGTGAATACAGAAGAAATTTCTTGATTAGCTCTTACCTTCTCAATACAAGATGCTGAAGGGAGTTCATCTAACCTTGTCCGAAAGCAACTCAAATTTTTCATAAAAACATTTTCTACTAGGTTGGGTCTTTTTTTTGTTTAAATCAAGAAATATGGTACAACTTTATAAAGGTGCACATTGTATGCCTGTGACACTGCAATGTGAGCAGAGGATTTTACAAGGATATTTTGGTTTATTGCTGCGGCGAAAACGAAAGAACAGCTAGCACAAGATTGTACCCTAAGTCTGTTTATTGAAGTGGGAAGAACACTGGACCAAGCTGACAGAAATCACAGTGATGTACCTCAGCTGATACCCTTTTAAATTTTCCACATTCTGCAGTCATTGTGGTAGCTCAAGCAATACCTCTTTGATGTTACCATGGAAGGGAGGGTGATGTTACCTTGTTCTCCCTACATTTCCCATTTATCTGAGAACTTTGCTTTTCACCGGGACGGATGCCCATCCAAAAAAAAGGTTATGGAGGGCCAGAATATTAATGGGAAGTTTCATTTCTGAAAAAAAAAAAAGAGAACTCAAGCTCTACAGATGAGGCCTTCATCAGTGCGTACTCCTCCATCAACAACTTGTCTCACCCCAACTATGGTATTCACTAAAGTGTTGTCAGGTATCCTAAAACTAACTCCTAATTTGTTGCTAAATTACTGATTATTTACATTGCAGCAGCGCTGTGAATCCTCAGTGTGCAAGCACTACACACCCACTCGTCACAGCCCTTGACACCCAAAAAGCCTAACTGTCAAATAACCAACAGAAACAGATTACTTGGAGAAGGTACATATCCTTATCCCTAACACCACATCATGTTATAAAGCCACTTTCTCTGAAAGCCACAGTGCTCTTCTCTCCACTGACTGTTTGCACTAACCAAAAGTTCATTTTAGATTACAGAGCATCAATATTTTTAGCGAAAATGAAATCTTAAATCCAGACAAATTATTCTGATATGGAAAAAGGAGGTTAAAAATAGAACTTGTGTGGGTCTGAATTTTAATTCAATTGCAAGAGGCCATAATGTAACCCATCAGTCAAGCTTTGAAGATGAACTGCAAATTAACACAGATGTTGCATTCCCTTTTACTACTGTAGCTTTCTCCAGATTAACTTTTCCTTAAAGTATAAAGGAACAAAATATTCCTCTTTGCTTTTCTTTTTTTTTTCCCATACATTTTAATGAAACACACATATATGGGTATCATATTTCTGTTTAGTATCAATATTAGAGTATTGCTTACTCTCTACATTCCATCCAAATGGATCTAAACTTTCACTGCTTTCTTAATTAGCTAACCTCTGTCCAGCTACCAAGGAAGAAGCAAATAATCCCAGTCTCTGAACTACTGAAATTTTCCCTGACTTCTCCATTGCTCATCTTACATAGTAGCTGACTTTCTCATAGGTATCTCTTGCTGATGTGGACAGAAGAGGCTGAGGTCTAATTAAAGCCCCACTTGAAATACAGGGTCCCAAATCCTCAGGATTAGCTTCTGCTGTTCCCCTTCTGTTGTTCCCAAGAGCCACTGCATTTATGCAGCAGGGTCTTCTGAAGGCCAGGTGCCTGCAGCCACTGGCACGAATATTTATGTTGAAGGCAGCACCTTGACTGGGGACAGACATATTCGGCAGAACAAAGAATGGCACAAGTTCTTCTCGCAGATGGCAGCCTTTAGAAAAAGTGTGATACAGCAAACAGTCTGGAAAAGCTGAAGACTGCCACAGAGAAGCTCAAAGAAAGAGGAACTACAGATCACAATAGATTCCCTCAAAGAAAGAGGAACTACGGATCACAAGAGATTCCCTTCTACCCCACTGAACAGTTCCTTCAGCATTGGACAATTTCAGAGTATTTTATTCCAATATTCACTGGAATATTGCAGGAGGGTAATAGTACAAGTGGAAGCTTTGAGAAGAATCACCGTACTTATTAGAATGGCAGTGAAATTCTCTAAAAGAGGATTTTTATGGCTTCTCTGCTACCAACTGAAATAGCAAATTAGTTAGTTTTCCGAGTCTTTCACAGTCCAGCTCTTTGAGAATAGTAAGCTCAAGAATTTTCTGACTAATCATCTAGCCAGCTCACTGTCAGTGTAAGCTACTGCCTAGTTATCAAAAATGGTGAAGAACTCAGTTAGCATCAGGGATATGGTATTTCCAGTAAACCCAAGTTATCAGAACGCATTCATGAAGCAGGAGAGTGGTCCTTTGCTTTACAAATAAATGCTCTGATTTCTTTTGCAATATAATATGCTCTTAGTGACATCTTTTCAGTGATCCCCAGTATCAGCTACTTAAGACTTGGCTTTGTTGCCACTGAATTCTGCAGGCAAGTTACTCCGTAGAAGGCCCCACACCTTGCAGCATCCATCAGAGGAGGCTGGTGTTGCTCCCCTGGCACCAAAGTTCAGGACTTCACAGTTAACCGAATTTTTCTCTACAAGATTTGCATAAGAAACATTAAAACAAGCTAATTGATTAAAACTAGAAACTACAACCCACTTGCTAGAACATAGGTGACTCAAGACACCTGTAAATTTAGAACTGACAAAAATTTATACTATAGCTGCATTACAGAGAACCTCAGGTTACTCTTGTAGCTACACAGCTGGAAGGAATACCAGATTAAAAATTAAGAGTTCAATCACACACAATAGCAGAGATAGCGTCACAATTAGGTTTAAAAAACAACATCGTTATTTATAAAGCTTTTTCTTTGCGTCTTCATGCTATTTGCCTGATAAGCCCTTGCCAACAAAGACATTTTACTAATTACAATTAGTTATACAAAGTGTGGGACAACTGAAATGATTTACTGATTTTTTTCCTCACAAAATAAATGTTATTTTGAATTCCAAATATATAGTGAGAAAAATAAAGTAGAAGGCACAGATGGCATGTTTGATCCAGACATGTATGAATGTGAATATACTTATGGGGACACTCAATCCTTTTAAAACTTTAATCTTACAGTAGTTGTCTAGAAAAATCAGCACAGAGTAGGTTTTATGCAATTAAATTAATTTTCCCCTGAGCAGAGACATTTAAGGTACAAAGCCAAGAACTGAGCGGTTCTCAGAAAAATTTAGAAATAAGAGGATCTTATTTTTTTTGTGTCTCCAGGCCAACAAATAAAAGTATGCACGTCTGTCATGTAATATTAATATGGCACTATGTTTGCATTTGATATAATCTATTATCTACATGCAATCTGAACACGTAAAATATGAAGCTCTGTTGAATATATGTGTTAACTATCAATCTGTGGTAAACACCGCTTCATACCTTGGCTCGGAAATAACAAAGGAATCTTTTCGCTTCAGTTCTTTGGAAACTCTTCCTAAGATTTTCTACAAGACCCTCCTTTGTCCTCCACCTTGCAGCATCATGAATGCTCCTCTAGTCATACTGAGAATTTGCTTATCCCGTGACTATTCTCAGTGTTCAAGTGTGTTTCCACGAAGGACGTGCAGCACGGAGAGTCTGAGCAGAACACCGCACGCGATCCCTCATGGGGACTCTCTCCTAAGTCTGTATCTTCAATTCCTTTCAAGTTCCAAAAAAATAACTAGACTAAAACTAAAAATGAGGAGCTGATTCAGCCTGATGTTCTCCCAGTCCTTTTTACGTGCCCCATCTCCAGAGTGCCAACTCACTCAAGCACTTAGATATAAACCTTCCGTAATACAGACGACAAATATGCAGAAGTAAACAGGCTTAGATGCAACAGCCACCCTCACAAAGCAGCAGGTTTACTCCCTGCTCTCTGCAGCACCTTTTGTCATTACACTAGCCATTTTGTCCTCAGTTCTGTCAAGAGAAGGCACAGCACTTAGGCAAAATACATTTCTTCTCTTTTTTCTGGTCTGCAAGTCAGCATTATCTGATTAGGTCTGCTTCCCATGGCTTGTTCAGCCTCGCTTATCAGACACACTGGAAAATATTTCCAATAATAAGCCACCAGAAATCTGCCTTCACATCTGGTGTCAGGCTACATATAACAGAAATCTTTTCATTTTAGTTTTAAAGTATTGCTTCATTCAACAAGCCGACTGCTGGCTGACACACAATCTAACCTAAAGGCTATGGATCAGCAGGTAAATGCAGAAATTCTATTAGTTTTCAGACCTGAGGTTTACGCCTTTCATTTCAAATGAAATCAAAATCCTACACATGAATAGGTAGAGCACAGAGTAAAGATCCTTTCTTAAAACCATCCATTGCATATTACATGAGTGCAAGGAAGAAAGCAGTTTCTGCATCTTGTAGATACTGCATTTCTTGTGCTCAATGACTCTGGCAAGGATGGTAAATAGCTGACATAAAAGAGATCCATTTTGAGGAAAAATTAAAACCATGGCGAACATTATATTAGGCAATGTGAAATCTGCAAAGGTACAAAGACAGGCATATTCAGATATGCCTGGTGCTAACAAAACCTCTCCGAGCTTGTATAAATTGGACTTCCTCACCTAAATCCGATTTTAAAAGTCATAAGCAAACTTGTCTATGCTTTAAAGGTTTTGGAAATCCTCATTTAGGACGAGAGGAAGGAAATAGTGCAAAAGTGCTATTACAAAGTATCCAGAACGTTTGTGGCGATATTTCTTCTTCCAAACTGAAAGAAACACCGTCAAAAAAGAAGAGATTTCATTCCTTTTTTTCTTTCTATAAGTATACGTACATTTTATATGCAATCAGAGTTCGTACCCAAATTTATACACAAATACAAGAGATTTATGAATGATTGACACCTGACTTTGTTTTACTGTTTGCTCTAAAGAGATATGTTCACTGGAAGTTCTCAGAGCACAGGCATCAGCATTTTGATGCAGTATACAGACGGAATCCCCGAATTAATAGCAGTGAGTAGAATTCACTTCTGGTGTGGTTTTTCTTCACAACGACTACCTTAGAACAAGAAAATTAATTGTGATTACATAATCACAATTACGATCACACTAATGATGTTTTGGGGGTTTTTTTTGCTGCATGCCTCACTCTGTGCAATCAGTTCAGGAAATTGTTCCATGGCTTTGCTATTTATTCAGGAAAAAACACAGAATAAAAACACGACTTTTTGTCCTTTGAAAACTTAGCTTTAATATTTGTCTTTGGAGTATGGCATTAAACAGCAAAGAAACTTGCTGGGCTCCCCCTTTCTCATTATATAAGCCTACTCACATCTTTCATTTGTACTTTGTGTTTATTTGTATGTAATCCACATTTTCCTCTGTCAATAGGTTTGATAGCCTTTTGTTTCATTCTGTGCTGATGCTATCTTACAGCTTGATGAGCACAAGTGAGTATTCTCTGTCATAGTTCTTAGCCATTATAATACACGGTTCTCATGTGTAGATATCTCACACATTTTCTCCAAGAGAGGTAGAACTGTAGGCGTTACACAAATATGAAGAAATGTTATATCAACTGGCTCAGAGTGAAAGCAAATAAAAACCTCAAGATGCAATGTCCAGCTCCAGTTCTCAGTTAAGTTCAATCAGTCAATTAAATCACAGCCTATAAAGGAATTGAAAAAAAACCCGCCATGATAATTCTGTTTTATCTCACAGATGATAACAGAAATGCTGCTTTATCTTGTCTTTCTGACAGGTATATCCCAGCACTTCTCCTGATTCTGCACAATTATTTTTGACAAGGAAACAGTGGTCTGTACACTTCAATCAAAGGCTGACCCAAACGGTGCTTCAAAATTAACACTCTGTTGGGATTTACTAAATCAGGGCTGCAGAAGGCTAATATAAAACATGAAATATAACATCCGAGCTGGCACCATTGCTTACGTAGTACCTTTCATCACCGAAGGTTCTTGGTAGACTACATACACTCTGACAAATGGAGCCACTTGTAGCTGGCATTGATAAAGGACAATTTAGGATGAGGATGAAGAACCATGTATCAACTGAACTCCCCAATAATAGGGGAGATGCCTGTTCAGTGCTGGCAAGAGAGGAATACTGATACAGAGCAGTTTCCTAATGCATTCTCGAATTACCTTGGAAATTTCTCACCTAAGTATTGACCGGATCTGACTACATTTAACTTGTTTGATCTGATGAGATCAGGCTGTGTGGCTGCAACCTTGTGATAAGAAGCCAGTGTTAGAAATAAATTGTAGATCTCATAAAAGCAAAGCAAGAAAACCCACAACCCTAAACCATTCATATGGAAATTATTCAATATAAACAGGTAATTCCTTCTTGAACTGCTCATATAATATTCTATATCCATCTATCATTATGAAAACCACATGCATGCACAGATTATTACCGTATGAAACAACGAAGACATCTTGCATCTCCTCGTAGGTTTACTAGCATGTTATTTGAGAGTAATGCCATTATCCTTTATCTTTATGCTGTGTAGTATCATCCTCCATTGTGCAGTATTCATTATTAGACACTTTGTCACGCACAACTTCTGCAGATGTATATAATACACATGTATATAACTGATTTACAGATGCCACAGGCACACACTGCACTCAGATCTACCACGGGTATTCCTCATGCCTGCCAGAAAAAGCAGCAGAGGTACTTTTTATGCACTAGAGGATCACTCTTTGTAAATGTTGAATGATTTTAGTGTGACATTATGACTTTGTTTTCCTTCGATTTGTTCGCAAGAGGATGTAAGAAATAAAAATTTACTGGTAGGGGGAAGGAATATAAATTAAACTATTTTACAGATCACAGCAATTGTTCAAGAGTTTGAGAACAACAACACAGGTGGAGGAAGAAGAAAGAATATCTTCAGTTGAGATCATTCAAGTTTGCCATTTACTTATACAAGCATAACCACAGAGCTGTTCTTCAAATAGGGAGCTGTCACTTCTCCGGTCTTGAGTGAAGCTTTGCTTTTTACCTTTGCATTTTTATTTGGTTTCTCTGAGTGCAGGCAAAGGATTAGTTTGAAATGATGCTTTTTTACCCATGCTGTGGAATGAGTTGCCCACCTCTAATTTGCATAATAAAATGTAGACTAGGCAGGCTCCGTAACATTTAAACAGTTTACAGAGGCTGTAAGAAGCAACCTGGAGTGGAAGTACTTTGTACAAACAGTGTTTGAAAAGATGCTAGGTATTATCTTCCTCAGTCCTCAAATACCACAGCAAATGAAGACATAAGTCAAACCTCATTTCTCCCAGCAACATTTTTAAAACTGTCTTTCTCGCAGAATTCTGGAGTTTCCCTTTAAAGAAGAGCGTCTGGGATGAGGGCATTACAAATATAAAATGATCTCCTCTTGATAACTTATTTCACTAGCGCATAAATCATATGAAATGCGATTCTGTATGGCATGAATGCATGAAAATTAACCATGGGGAAAACACACTGCAATCCAGGGGTAAAATATACATTGGCAACATGCTCCTTTTTAAGCAATTTAATACTGCAAGTAAATGAGCCCTCACAGAGTTATTCAAGGTATGTAAGGACAAACATTATCAACGAACAGAAAAGCTAAACCTTGCAGTTAGCAAGTGGCTGTGTCTTAAAGTGGTGCAGCCAGGAATGTCTATCTTGACCTTCCAGAAATCTGCATTCATAAGCCCCAGGAAAGCAGCTTCCTAGATTTTTTTTCTGTTAGTAGGAAATTGGGAAACATAAACGCACCTGAGGAGAGCAAAATGCCTGATCTTTACATTAAGGATAAGTAAATACCTTCAAAAAGGCCCTGTGCCTATAAAGACCAATATTAGAACCACATCTTTTTCAAGCTTGGATTGAAGCATGGCTAATAGTCACATACAAAAGTCATTGTCGTAATGGTAATTTTTTTGCCACTCCAGGAGCCCACTCCAGGAGCCTGAGAAGCAGACTCAGCTATAATTAAATATCATTCAATTCACCTCTTTGTATCTTTTACCTGGCGCCACATTGTTATTTACCTGAATAGTGGTTATAAACCCCCGCAATTCAAATATCATACAGTGCAACAGAATATTGCCAATTTGAGACAAGGCCACTAGTAAAGCACTCCTCCCGAAGCAAATAACGCTGGGAGCTTTTCAGTACTTTGCCTGAGGTGCTTAATTTTGTTCAAAAATAATCATGAGGAGAGGCAGAAAAGATATTTGACAAAGTGGTTAGGTGGAGGCTTACCCATTAAGATGAATTTTCATTCAATTGCAGCAGGCACCTTCTAGAAAATCATATATTTTTTTCTTTCCTCCTCTTTGTTTAAAAAAAAAAAAAAAAAAGTCTTGTTCCAAATTAGTTTTTACCAACATTCCATAAAAACGGAGGTGTAAAACTTTATGTTCTTTGTGATCTCTTTTGGTTTTTGGTCTCACGTTCTACTCTACCGTGCTTATATCCAAATGACTTTGTGAATAGAGGGCCTCGGCTGCCCAAGAAATAAGAATTCGAATTTGCAGAAAGTCGTACTGGATTATTAAGTTCCTTCACATTTTGGAGTGTTCCAAAATAAAAAAGCAGTCTTTTGGGTTTTGTTCAAGGCACTCCCTGAAAACACAACTAATTAAACTATTAGCACACCTGTGAATCAATCTGACAAAAGACAAATCTAATTCTCAATCAACGGCACTGACAATGCACCGCGAACCACAGGACAACAGGAAGACAACATGCTTGGCAAATACAAGCTGCAGGCACAAGCTGGGGCATATCCTACATGGCACACACAGGCACTGGCAACACGACTACCTATAGAATTTGTCCTTGCAGTTCTTCAATGTCTGCCTTACAGGTGGGCAATGCACCAGTAATATGCAAGTGTGATGGAGAAGCAAATGGAGGTCCATCTAAAGACCGAAAATTTCTGTCTGCTTCTGCTCCTGAACCTCAAGCAGACCTGAGAAACCTGATGTCTCCCTGTCAGGAAAAACATGCCCCAAAAAATTATCATAAACAACTAAGTGGGATGTGTGCTTAGTTTTTTTTGGTTTTGGATGCAAAGAAAAACCTTTATCCTAGCCTGAATGGATGGAGAACTTTTCAAAGTACAGAATTTCAAAAAAGACTAAATCCCAGTAAATCCTCTTTTGCTTTGCAGACTGTCCTTTCACTGAACACAGGTTTGAAATATGGGGAAGCTGATTTCCCACAGTGTCACCCTTCATTGGCTCAAATTCTCACAGAGGTCTGTTTTCTCAGCCAACCCTGCATATTCCTCCCACCACCAAGTGCAACTGTACTACAAAACAGACAACAAAAGGACTGCCTCACATGGAATCCAGGCTCCTGGATATAGAAAAGAGATATTCTTCAACCCCATCTCCCCAAACGGCGCAATACTCCTGTCAATAAATTGACCTGCTGTTCCCAAGGGTTTTGCTTTTCTTGTTCTCCATCTTTCAGAAAATGCTCTTTTCAATAAAGTTTGAATAGATTTTCAAAAATGTAAATGAACAGCTCTCGAAAGGGCAAGCAATCAATCCTGAAGGCAAAAGAAAATAACAATTTTTCATCACAGAAATTATATATAATTTAGAAACAATATCCTAATTTTAGCCTACATGGCACCCACAAATGAGCTTGAGCCTCACCTGAAGAAGCAATACTTTGATGAAAGAAGAAGAGTACTGATAGCCTTTTCCTAAATTCTAACAAAAGACAAGAATTATTTTGAAGAAAAACCAGTGCAAGTATTGTAAATATTGTAAATATTTCTTTGGTATGATGCAGAAGTTATTTTATAGCTTTCCTGTGAACCCCATTTTCTTTTCCTGCAAAGAGAAGTGAAAATATTCTGAAAACCTGTAACTATTGTGTTCTAAAATATGTATTAGGCACAGAGATAAACTCTCCTAAGAAAAAATCTACTTGTGAAACTGCACATCATTACCCTTCTGGTTTCTTCTGGAACAGAAATTAGTATTAAAGCGATTAAAAAGATGAAACCCAGTAATTAATTAATTAATTTGTAAGGGCAGAGGAATAAAATCCCAGATGTATTCCCATGGGGTTTGCTGAGCCATTTTACACCTTCTGAGTCATCTGCCAAGAAAAGGTCACTCGAACTAATCCATGCTTACACCTTGGCATCTCCATTGAAACATGTCATCTCTCCACTGTGGAGGTATTACTTGTTGCCTATGACACTAAGTCTCAGAAACAGGCTAGACTTGATCCTGAGTGGAGGTGTGACTGATGTGTCTTTCGCAAGCCAAAGAAATCTATACACTGGGTGTCTCAGGAGACTAATAGTCCAACTCCCTTTGGAGTATTTTCCTCTTCTGTCTGGCTCTCAAAGCACTCTTTTCCCTGACACAACAGCTACAGGGTGGAAGAAGAATCATCGATAAGAATTCAACATCAAACAATTAACTTCGTGGGACAAAACTCGAAGGACAGTCAAATGTATTTCAGTATGTTCATTTTCCAGAAAAGCAGGGCCTAAACATTCACTACTAGTTGTGAATTCATCATCTCTAACTGTGAAACCACAGTTTCCCTGGTTGGTCTCCCAGGCTTTTCCCACACAAAGCCATCTCTTCATAAATTGGGAATCCCAAAATCTCACCGTGAACGCCTGGCAGCAAACAAACAAATGAAACAACACATCACAGAATAAAAGCAGCCATAAAAAAACGCCTCATGTATAAAAATTAGTTGTCAGATAGCTGACAACTCCATTCTGTCTTCCTGTAGCTTGTAATACCCAGGAAACAACCCTTTCACATTTATCACTGTTTACCAACACTACTCTCCCAGGTCTCAGAGCTTGGACCAGCTAAAATTGCCACCCACTCCATATTCATGGAATTCATCTCCTTCTCACGCCCATCTGTTCTTTGTCCTGGACTAATCATGATGTATAGGGCAATATGACTGCTCCCTGCTCTGAGCACAGCTCCCAGTGTCTTACCACGGGTTTCAGCAGAATCACAACTGGGAGGCTGTGTGTACCTCCTCCAAACGCGTGGTGTAAAACCACTGCAGCAGAGAGGCAAGTGTCGGGACTCCTATTACTTCAGATGCTTTATCACTCCTTGTTCAATGCTGGAGGACAGATTCTCTCTGATTTCTTACCACAGCTATGCTTCAAAGCTACGTTCGGTGCAAACACATCTAGTTGATAATGGCCTCTGATGGACAACACAAGATTGTGTTTTGAATTTGGACTCTGAAAGGATTCTAAGATCTACCTCTAAAAATTAGGCTTTGATTGGTCTATTTGGGAGTAAGTAAGTGTTATCAGTGATAACACACGTATTTAGACTCTTAAAGAAATCTGACGGGTGCCAGACATGGAAATTGTAATTTTCCTCTGTGAGTCTGGCTCCATTACACACATGTTCAGATCTCTTTTTTTTTAAGCCAAAGCCCTGTTTAAAAAATAATTTTACATGTTTTAAGATGCCTGTAGTCATTTATTCAGATATTTTCCTCTTTATTTCAGTCAGATATTAATAAAACAGCACAGAAAAATCTGCCTGTGGTTTAAAAAACACATTTTTCTCCATATCTGTCTTTGCTTACATGTGAGGGGGGAAAAGGCTCTGATAATCTACAGTACAAGCAAGGAATGTGACAGGGGAAAACTTATCTTAAAATGCTTTCCCATTTTACTTCAGGTGAAACAGGCAGTTAATATGCTAGAGGCTGCTTTCTGGAACAGCAAAGAGAAGCAGCATGCTAAATATCACATACAGAGCCTGCATCACAACACAGCAGCTTAGTAACTATTGGAAAATCTATGACAACTTGAGATGGATGGACAGAAGTACAAGTTTAACCACTTTTGAAGTAAAAATTAAATACCAGTGAGACTATTTCTTACTATCTGCCCAATATTAAGAACACCAAATCATTTGAAAAACTACAGTGAGGGTAGTACATGCAGCAAACCACACAAGACTTTACCCTTGCAAACAAAGTTCGTGAGCGCTTTTTCTCACAGGAAAAGCATCGAAGTTTGAATTTGTATGATAAGTAAATATTCCCACTTTTCTGCTGGTTTTGGAAGAGAGGTTAATAGAGGTGAAACATTCAACCAACAGCTCTAACACGCACATTTTTCTGTGCAGGAAATCGTTATTATTCCTGCTTCATGATTTTATCAGCCCGGATGTAAGATCAGCAAAATGGAGAAAAGTTTACAAATGAAAAAAATTACTTTTAGAGCAAAATAGAATTATATATTTGTGGTTCTGGTCAGAAAGTAAGCTAGGGCAGTGATTTCACCGAATAAGCACAGATCAAGTCATCACCCCTCTCTCTGCTGTGGTCAAAGCTGGGATTTGCAGATCTCATCCACTGAGACTTGGATCTTCAGACCTATCAAGGGTGGTAAGATTCAATCCAAGCAGTAGCAACACTTAAGTGGATTCTATTTCTGTTCAGCTTGAATAAACCGTCTGAAAGATTAATTACTTACATTGTTCAGGGCTCTGAACAAATCTGAATTAACTTCAGAGGTTTCTTTTCATATGACAGAGCTAGTTTGTACACAAATACAATCTGAATTTTACCAGTGACTTAGGTGGGTTTGATACGCACGAGACAAAAACCCCTATGGTACTTGAGGATGTTAGCACCTAATTTCCTTAATTCACATTAATACCAAATGGATGGAGTATTGTAGTTTAAAAAAAATCTTTGATGTTAATAGCACAAGTGATAAAATATGGGTCTAATCAAAATGACTCAGTATTGCACATTAAACCCTGCAGTACCCAATTACTCATTGCTGTTTCTGGTGAAAAATGTGATATTCAAGGGTATAACCTAACCTGCAGCCATAAATAACACGTACATTAAAAAGAACAGGTTGATGGCAGGGCTTCTAAATGCTGTTCTTTTACTGTGTGATCTTAGCTTTGAATCCATCGGTAGCAGGAGCAGTGCAGTAGTTACATGGTACAGATCTACTCAAAGACAATTAGGTCCAAGGACTTTGCAAAATCATAAAGTGCTTGTGCTTGTCAGAACACAACACTAATAAGATTGGGCTCGTTATGGGGATGTTCTTCCTTTAAAAAAAAAAAAAAGACTAGCATGTTTTGAACTTGTCATTTTGATTTGTCAGGGAGCCTCTTCTTGATTTTCCTTGTAAAACCTTACAAATGACAGCAAGGAACTTTTTTGGGATGCCTTGTCTGGGAAAAGGCTTTATCTCACTGTCCATTCAGTTTGCTAAACAAGCAACCTGTATTCAATCAGGCCAAAGCTGAAATTCATTTTGAGGCTTGGATTTCGGTATTTTTTGTCTTGAACCTATTGAGCTTGTTGTATACAAACACAAAGCTGTCTGTCACAGAAAGGGAAAACAATTAAAAAAAAAAAGAAAAAAAGATTAAAAACCCCCCTGTCACATGCTTTGGGTTACTTTTTCCTCCTTTCAGTTCAAACAAGTGTCTGTTTTGTGCTGCAGAGATTGGTACAACACCTTCATCCATTTCAAATGAGAGACTGCTTTATGAACTCACGGAAAACTGGTATTTTATACAGCAACTTGCAGATATGATCCTCTGACAAGCAGTGCTCATTAAAAGAGCATCAGCTGGCTCAAGCAGTAGTCTTGGTCATTATTGAAGTAAGTCAGAGCCTTGGGGATTTTAACACCATTTGTTCAACAAACAGTCTCATTCTGCCCAGCTGTAAAAAAAAAAAAATTCCAATTTAAAAATAAATCTTTTGTAATGGGCTCAAGGAAATGTATGGTATGGGAGGATTGAGAAGTTATCTATTATACAGGCATTCTGCTCACATCCAGGATGATTCTGCCTTGATAAACGAACAGTGACACTATTGGCAAACCTGGGATTTGAAGTAATGGTTCATTAATGCAACTGCACACTAAGTAATGTACTTGGGTGTCAGCATTCTGCTAGGTTTTCTTCCTCATTGTAATGCCCTTTTTCCTTCTGGATATGCTTAAAAAATATCCTGGCACTCCTGTCAATAAATTAGTTTGAAAAATGTCACCATGGGCCTGGAACTGTGGTGTGTATATGTAACTGCACATTGACACACACATTGGCTTGATGCATTCTGGTGATGCGAGTTCAGTCTCCTGTAGAGATCCAAATTATGATACGATTGCACTGAGCTTACAGACTTCTCTCATGCTGGGATGGAGATGGTGTGAGGAACTAAATTCACAAAACAGAGCGACGTGCTTGTACTGCAGGGTTTGAGCAGCTATTCCAGCTACACACAGGGCACATCTTGCTTTTATTTGGAGGAGTGCAGAGATGAGACATGGCTGAGCTGGGGATGTGAGGTATTCAGTTCTTCCCCCTCACTAACATAATCCCTCTTCTCCTGATCAGAGCTTCCACCATTCCTTCCTTCCTTCTTCTTTCCTTCAACACATACTCAACAGCTCCCACGTCAGCCTGCCACAGACCAAAGTTCTAATGCAATGGTTTGTAGAGTCCGTGGCTCTGCTCCAGCAGGGTGAGTGTTCAAAGGCCCTGGCAAGAATATTTTGATGTATCATTTAGGATTTAGGATCTATTTGAATAAAACAATTGGAATCGGTACTGTTACTACAGCAAGGTTTTAGAGTGCACATAGATTAGCGAAGGCTTCCATATCAAGGGGAATGACATCCAAAAGGGACAAACTTAATTCCTTCCATCTGTCACCTACAGGCAACTGAAAGTTGATTAAGCCATCTTTGTGTGATCAGAGGGGAAAAACACATTTTCAGCACAATTATGTAGCATCAAGTTTAACTATTATCATATTTGTCAGCCAGAATTGATAGCCTTTGAATGGTTTACATAAATTCACTGTGTGAAGAACTCAGAAAAGGTGTGTATAATTGTTTCAAAGATGTTTCATTAGTTTTTAATCTGTTGGCTGATGAGGCTGGTGCAGAATAAAGGGACCTCATGCTTCCTGCCCCAGGAAATTCTTGGAAATTAGATATTTCAACTCAGTGGGATTCACATTGCAATGTATTTTAAATTACAAGAACCGAGTCTTTTGCTTGCTTCTGTCCATCTGTGTTACAGTCTTTGATTTACTCCTATACACAGAATGTATAGATTGCTTCTTATCTACATAGCTTTAGTGCAGCTTACACAGAAAAATCAGGAAGGAAATCTCAAAGGCAATTATGTTGGAATTAAACAGCTGCAAGGAATCGTCAAATGCATTCTGGCCAGACCCAGCGGGAGAATCTGAAATACTTTGAGTTTATGTGAAAACTCACCTCACATGGACTTTTTGAAGGAAGACACAGGTCTCCGTTCAGGACTCTGTGAAATTTTACAGAATTGCTTAGTTTTCCCCAGTCCTATGAAGACATTACTGACAGTCAGCAGAGCTCTCCTTTGCTAGTGCCTACTGACTGTAATCCCTTTCCCCTGCCCCCACAGGTAGGGAATGTGAACAAATATCCACTGCAGTTAATGGGATCATCTTAAATCCTTCAGAAGCGACTATCCCACTCCATTAACACACTGGGGACTTGCGTAACAGAGGCTAGAGAGTGTTTCAGTTCCAAACCTATCTCAGTTGCCACACTGTTTCTTAGGACGCCATGTACCAGTGCATCTGTGTACACAGACGAGGCTGAATGCACTGAACCAACGAAGATGACCTACTGTTCAAGCTCTTAAGCACCTCAAGGAGCACTCCTAAATAATTCCACCACCAGGCTAGGATCATGCTCTATGACATCTCTTTCCAGTCTTTCCAGTTTGCCCAGGGAAACCTCCATTCTCATCACTTTGGCTTCTGACGTGCAGCACCTTCAGAACAAAAACACTTAGTGAGCTGCAAACATTACAAGTGGACTTGAAAACTTCTTGTTCCAAGCCCACGTATCTGATACTGAAGGTGCTCGTTGGCACAATCCAAGCAAGAGCAATTTTAAAAACTAAACTAAACATACTATTATTGATCTGATTTTGCCTGCTGTGCAAGCTGCAGCCCTTCCTCCTGAGGTACCTATGCAGTTCCACAGCTGAAGGCCACTGAACTAGAGCGCAAGTTGATTGATTTCCTATTTGTGTCCAACAGCACTTTAGTGGCAATAGATATTATTTAATGGCACTGATTACATTATAATGAAATTACCAAAAAAAAATCACAACCAAAAATAACAACAACCACCTCTCCCCTAACCAGTAGCACTGTTCTAGCTCTGAAGCAAGCACACCGTCTGGTTGTATTGCAGGGTCACATCTTGATTAAGCAGAGTGTCAAGAGTATTGATAGCACCGTTTCAGTATTCTGGGGAGCAGCCATCAACAAAACCCTAACAGAGTACAATGACTTCTACTCTCTTTTTATTAATCATGAAAATATATTTACTGTCGGAGCAGAAGTGTTCTGTATGGAAGCATCGGTCCTCTTTGCTCACAACCACATTGCGACCCCCTTTCATTTCACGGGAACTGATGTCTAAAATGGAAGTCAGTTCACATGAATCTTCCTGTTGCAAACAATTATTGTTACCAGAAATCTTCAAGGAAAATCAAAACAAAGCTCACAGGCAAATAAAAATGACAAGTTCAAAACAAAAGCACATTAAAGCTTAAAGGAAAAAAAAAAAGATTTATTTATTTTACCAACTCCAACTTAATAAAAAAGAAGATTCTGACAAGCACAGTCCTGTTATATATAGAGATGCCTGAGTCCATACCCTGATTGTTTTATATGACATGGTGTCAGGAAACTACCCTTTCAATAGTACTAAATGGGAAACATATCAAGTGTATTTACTTTGAAATCAAATGCAGGTGAGCAGGACACTACTTTAATTTCTGTTTCTATGGTAAAATTCCTCTCTCCTTTCTGGGCTGCAGCTGTCCGTTTGTTTGCAGACTGTTTGATTCGTCCAGAGGATGCAGAACACGGACAGAATCTCAAATTGCCAGGGCAGAGCAGAGGGGAGAGATTTTCTGCAGATCAGCAGTATGTGGTGTGGGTCAGGTAGGCAAGTTTGCCTGTTCACAAAAACCATGCAAATAGAAATAGTTCCCCTCGCAACATGGAGAAGATCTTTCTGGAAAGAATTCACTGCAACCACTCACTGCCTGATCTCTGGAGTTACTTGTCTTATCAATCCCAAGAGGCGTAAATCATCTCCTGGGATACGTCAAACTGCTCATGACTTGCTGGGGTATGCAGCTCCCCACGGGAGGTAGTCAGCATCTCGTGGGATTGTCCCTTTAACATACAGAGGCAAAAGAAGAAGGAGAAAACTAAAATACTTGCATGGTTCATGTCCATGAAAGCAAGAATACTGCTGAGGGCGAGCACTGAAGCAAGGCTCTTACCTAGAAAGGGAAAAACCTTCTATTTCCTGTGTCAATCCCATGGCAAATATTTGCAAGGACTAAGC
Source organism: Cephalopterus ornatus (assembly GCA_013396775.1). NCBI lineage: Eukaryota > Metazoa > Chordata > Aves > Passeriformes > Cotingidae > Cephalopterus > Cephalopterus ornatus. The sequence continues at coordinate 154,369 of VZRE01016361.1, read as the reverse complement.
AAGCACACTTAATTGGCTACTCTTTTGGTAAGCAGAAGCCACAGAAGATGTTTATCTTCAAATCTGATTTCATACCTTAGCTGTCACTGAGGAAATTAAACATTCAGCAAGTCACTTTCTCCGTCAAATACGTAGACAGTTGGCAAATGAGGCCATAAAGCTAGAGATTAATTACCAGTTGTATGAATTGTTGCTGTTTTCCTCTGTCAATTACGTCACTGTTAATCATGGAGCAAAACTCCTGAGAGTTTTGTATCACTCCTCCCTGCATTTTTCACAAACGAAAAGCAAACAAATGGAACCAGAGGTCAGTTTAAACTGCCTCGATTCACTGGCAGGAAAAAGTTCTGAGAGTTGCAGAACGTCTTTCCGTCAAGATTAATTTAAAAGTTTTAACTTCACAAGATGATTTAGAACTAGCAGACCGAGATACGTCACGATTTATGAATTTGAACAATATTTATGCACATATTTACATCTGGTAAAAGATTTTCTGGTTACTATTTTTAGGCATTTCTTGCCCCTTTGGGTTCAGAGTTGCTTACATTAGGCTACTTAAGATTTGACATAAATGGCCTGGAGCAAAGAATGAAGTAAAAGAGAAGAATGGAAGGAATTTATACAGCATAGGTCAGTCTCCTTGGTCACAGTTACTGAGCTAAGCATTTCTCCATGTGAGGCCACCCTGGACTGGGTTTTCAGCAGAAGGACTACCTATACTTGAGAAAAGCTAAATTTCATTAAAAGGTAGAAATATTATTTACTATTAAAAAAGGCAATATGTCTCCCTACTTTGGGCAGCCTGCAGCATATCAGTACTCCTCCAGCACTTCAGAAAAGACAAGCATGCCAGTTTCCTCCACAGTTTTGTGTTTTTTTTAGAAAATGTGTTATTACAGTTGAATTCATTAAATAAGCCTAGATATCAACATTAGCCCATATTCACAGACACAATTTCCCAGAGGAGACTAGATGAAAAGAATATTGTAAAGATGTCATTAAAGTGGATTGGTGGAGAGGTGAGGGAATGAAATCTTCCCAAATATTAATGTAGAACACTATAGAAGCACAGTTTGGTATAAGTTGCCTCAGAGTGCAAGGACAGTCAAATCCAATTCCTATGTGACTTTAGGAATCTTATTCCATCAACTTTGACACATGGGACTAAAAACACGACAAGAAGATAGAGAAGGACACTACTCACACCTGCATCACTTCATTCCTCCCTACAGATAGTTATGGCCACACTGTAATTAGCGCAGTGCCTATGAATACACATAAAAGGATTCTGCAAGAGAAGAATTATTCTCACTACTTCCTTACAGGACCATAAATATCTTCACAGACATATTTTCTTCCTTCAAATTGACACTAAGAAATATTAAGTTAAAAAACCTGCTCTGGATCCAATGGGAACTCTTGCTGACAGAACAAAAGGAAGACCTCAATAATTTCAAACACAGGAAACCCCTGTGTACTACACTTCACTTTAAAAATCATTAAGACCGAGCATTAACTAAGAAAAAAACATATGAACAATTGTATTTAGTTACTTGACAAAAATTATCTTTAAATGGGGAAATTGGTTATGGTTTGCGCTTGGCACTGCTCAGAGATACAGCATGGGTAGAAGGGAGGAGTCCTCACACAGTTCTGTGTCAGGACAAGCCATTTGCATAATTTGAATAATTTGAATTGTCTAAGATAACAGAGTCTCAGTCTTATACTGGAAAGACTGGCAATGTGTGAGATAAACAAGACATGCTGAGATAAGGAATAAAAATTAGCAATTATTGAGGGGTTATCATTTGAGTTTGCGAGACATAAAACTGATTAGGGGCAGCACCATCTATCTTTTCTGCATTGTAGAGGCCGACTGGTGTAAGATGTCTCTTGTTTCTTGCCTACCGATCCAGGAATATTTTATTTCCAAACAGTTCATAAAATCATAGAAAGACAAAATATGCTGAGTTGGAAGGGAGCCATCAGGATCATTCAGTCCAACTCCTGGCCCTCTGAAGGACACCTCAAAAGTCACACCCTGTGCCTGAAAGAGTTGTCCAAATGCTTCTTGAACTCAGACAAACTTGGTGCTATGACCCTGGGGAGCCTGTTCCAGTGCCCAACCACCCTCTGGGTGAAAAATTTATAGATACGTACATCTTAAAGGCCATAATTCATTCAATTCTTCACTAGAATTACTAATAACTAAAAAAAAAAAATAATGGCTAATAGTGTGTTTGGAATAAAGAGGCTGTACTCTGGGCTGTGAGGGATATCATGGCATCTGGCCACTCCTGTGAACTGCACTTCTCCAGTTTGGTGTGGCAGAAGGTGTGTGGCATTCAGGCTACAACCAAATGAAGGCTGGAATATTCCTGTGCGTGCTGTTACAACTGTAAAAATAATTAATTGCTCATTAACCTACAAAGGATTATCTTGAACCAATACAATTCTGCGGGTTGGACTTGAGCCATTTGATTACTTACTACTTCTGTTTACAGGGAATTGGGGACTACTGCTACTCACTCTATCAGTCATTATGAGAAAATTACTTTTTCCAATCAAGCCATTATGGTTACACAGTTTTAACTTTTCTACTTACTGATTGTATGAATGACTACAATATTAACATAAAGATAATACATTTTTTTGGTCTTATTTTAACAATTGGTCAGCTTTCAGGTTTGGCCATGGGGCTCTTAAAATTAACTGCAATATGAAAAGAGATGCTAAGGCATTTCATGAAAAGACCAAAGGAAAAACACAGTAATATCAAGTAATAAAGCTGAATTATTGCAGTGGTAAATTAGTATCATATACAATCTGAAAGCAATACCTGTCTGGTTATATTCCTGACAGGCTCATGCAAGGCAAATCTTCGGTCCATGGTGGAGAGAGGTACACTGATTATTTCCATTTTATGTCAAATTCTCAACTAGTTCCATGCAAATATTTGAAAACTGAGTCTGCAAGAAGCTGATTGGTTCAGCATCTATTTTTTATACTAAAAAAAACGTGAAAAAAAGAAAAAACCAAACAACATAGAAGTGAGAATTCTATGGGATTGAAAGCTCACTCAGCCATCACCAGGATGCCTGAAAGGCCAAGATTTCCTTGGAACAGATTAATTAACTAGCTGTGACTCCTAGATCTCTATTTTTAAATAATGACTTGCATAAATCTCTGAAGACAAGAATTTAACACTGCTACATTACACACAACCATGGATGCAAGATACTACTATCACTGGAAATTCAAGTTTGCAGGAAACTGATGTAATGTTCTTCCCACAAAGAGTAAGAAAATTAACCCTGACACCTATATAATTCCACTTGGGCTCACCTCGATTTCTGATAAAACACTACAGCAAATGGCATCCTCGTACTTCTTACACAGCCATGGAGTTGGTAATATTAGGAGATCTGGCAAGGTGCCTGTGTTGTAGCTAGAATTAATACTTGTGAAAAGGGAAACATTTGGGAAATGTTGCAGTAAGCAATGGCTGCTGCGTTTGTTCCAGGGCTAGGTTACAAACCTTCATACATTATACCTTCAATGAAGGTAAGCAGAACTATTTTGCCATTTTTTCAGATTGTTTTTGTTTGCTTGTGCTTATTACCATTGGGCTCACAACTCTCTGTCATTCTGAGCAGAGGCACTGAAGTAGGTTTAACTACCTGCAGGTCTCAGATAAGAGTTCTTCCTTTTTCCAACTCAGGTCTGAATTCCCTCAATTCATGTAAAATTTCTGTCTGCAGTCATGGTAAAGACAAAGTGCAGGATGAAAGGAGTAGCTGCCTGCAGAGTAATCCTTGATAACTGCATACCACAGGATATTGTCGTCAGCTGCAATTGCATTCGGGATTCAGGTGTCATTCATAAGCGTGATTTTTAACAGAATGATAGTCAATAGAATTGCCATAACATTGCAGTGGGGAGAGGGAGGAGACATGAAACACTCCAGAGCTGATCTATGCTGCAATATTAAGTGAATTACCAACACTTTGCTGTAGGTTTGTCTCAAGGAATACAAAAATAACTCAGCTTTGAAACATCCCAGTAGTTATTTAATAGGCGCAAAAGATCAACAGATAATGACAGTGTATTTTGGTAATTACAGTGGGTATGATTTATGGTGTATTTTAATTACCACAGAGAGCCTAGCATGAAGGATGAACACTTAAAAGTCAAGATAAATATACAAATACATCGCCTATAAAAGTAAATTTACTAACTAATGTACTTTGGCGATATTTGCAAGGAACTGCAAAGCTACATAAGAACAGCCCTTTTCCATTTCTTATGTAAAGGGCCACTGAGGGACAGGACCATCTCTCATTATTTGCCAGCTTCAGTAAGAGAAGTTATGTTCCCCATCATGAGCATATACCTTTAAGAAGTCCAAAGGAAAGAAAAACAACTAGTGCTTCAGTTTAAATGGGTGACATCAAATGCTATTTTCTTAGCATTATTTCAGCCTTATGCTAATGAATTCCAACACTGTTGTAGGTGAGCCTCCCCTCAATTATGCAAACTTTGGTCCTCAGTATAGAGGTCATTATGTGACACACAGAATTCGTATAGTAATGAGGTTATTCACATTCTATTACAATGCATAAGAATTGAAAACCAAAAGTGAAATTAACTTGCTTTCTCATCTTTTTTTGGCTGGTATGGTATGACTGGGACACGAACATTTCAGAACACAGCATCGTAGCAATATCACATGGTGGGGAGCACTGCATTAACACCCTGCTCCTGAGCTCTAGGAAATGAATTTCATATGTCACGCAGTGTGATGTTTACCAGTTCATTTACAATGACCTGGCTTGCTGCTTCCTCGGAAAACCACGAAAATGGAAATGTCACATCTATTTGCATTCCGGAGGTGACTGGGTATCGCTGCACACGCTCCTCACGCTGTCTAAACACAAGCGTGTTCTCTGCTGTCAGTCTGATGGCTGAGCTGCAACCCCGTCTCTGAACTGCCCCTGGGAGGCGTCAGGGGACCCTACCTACCGGTAGCTTGAGGCATGAAAGAGATGTGGCACTTTGTTCCCTAAAGAAAGAGGAAAAACTACAGTCAGGACAACCCATACCCCACAGGATCTTCTGGAAATTTTCGAAATACAAGCAAGGAGATGTGGGAGAGGATGGCTGGTGCGGGAAGCTGGAACTACCTCGTGCATTAGAAAGGGATTTGACCCAGTGAGAAGAGGATTTCAGATTGGGAAGCTGCTTTAGTTCAAGGTGGTGCAGAATGCATCTTCGAGCATGATTTCGATATATGCATGGATAAGGACATCCACATGCAGGTATCTCAGCTTAAACTGCCTCTGCTTCAGCTCACTATGTTTTTGGATCTTTTTATACTAGAAAATAACTTCATAAAAGGCGTATCTGACATACAGTCAGGTGGCTTTAAAACACATCTTATGCAAGCTACCAGAGTTGCTGGATTTTAAAAAAGTTTGGTTCCCCCGCCCCCCCAAATGTTCTTTAGGAATCTGATGAAATCTACGAAGCCAAGCAAAGATAATAACTCTACTTCAGAGAGACATTCCAGAGTGGGCAAGGAAAACTGGCCAGCACCCTAATTTTGTGGAATATCAACAGTGATGGAAAACACTTAGTTCCCAGCAGAAAGAGAAGAGCTATGGTCAGGCCGGTTTATATCACACGAGGTGTCTGTCTGGGAGTGATGAGGATGTGCAGGAACAAAAAGGCAGGGCCAGAATGTGGTTTCCATTTTATGGGAATTATTGACAGTCCAAAATTCCATTTCACTACAAACTAGTAAATATAATTTCCAAAGCAGAACTCCACAAGCTGTGTCATTGGCCATTTCTTAATCCTTAAATTTCAACTTAAAAATGAGGTTCTGATTTATTATTTTTCCAGGAAAACAGCAGTAATCTCTGCTATGCACTATTTTGAGTGTACTGCAAATATGACCTATAAGAATCATGCTATATTCAGAAAACTGACATGGCTGATTAATACTTAGTGTTCTTCTGCTTTCCTGAATTAAGGATTCACCTGTGTGGCACAAAGCAGCGCAATGCAAAATATAGATATTTAACTTTAACTAGAAGAGTGAAGTGCAAACAAGCTCCATGTCCCCTGTCTGCACAGTAATAAAACAATGCAAGAAATGTCTATCCAAATGGCCTGACCTTCTAAAGTAATGACTAGCCAGCTGCTACCAGTGAAGTTTCTGTACCTCAGAATTAATTTAAACTAAAGCTATTTATTAAATGGGAAGATTTTCGCACGGAAAATCCCAGGTGGATTTCACAGAAATCCCAGGTGGACCTTGGGAAATCTCACCCCTGTCAAACTCTAGAGTGAACAGCTAACTTCGGGTACCTAAGTGTGTAAATCTCAGTTTTATTTTCACTGTGTTTTAAACACAATGGCTGGCAACTGAAAAATAATTACGATTTTGTGGTGACGCTTAGTAACTCTTTTGGGCAATGCTAAAGTCAGAACTCCTAACCTAGCATTTATTCTCTCCCCAGTTCTCCCTCTTTTACTCTTGCAGCATGTCTGTGGCCTTGCCAGTGTGTGCAGAAACCATCACAACATAATCCTGTTATGCAAAGTGTTCTTTAAAAATTAGTTCTTCCAAAACAGTATCTTCTGTGACTTTCTGGGAGTCAGAAGGGGAAGGATCCCATCATGTCTTAATGCATCTTCCAGAGTTTCTCAGCTTTTGGGAGATAATAGCTGTTCTCTGACTCCTTTGTGTGAAACGCCTACATATTTATGTTGAGATCCAGAGTCTGAGGTTGAAGCATTATTACAAAAGCAGCAAAGTAGCAACAAGTTCTAAATGCCATTTTCTGCGAGACAGAAGTACATTCTGTTCCACGACTACATTCAATGATCTTTACATGCTGAATGCAATACCATTATCACATCTATTTGAAATCTTCTTCTGCTGTGGCACAAAAGAAATCATTCTTAATCACGCAGCCAACTTAGTCTTGCAAGTCATTGGGAGATCAAAGTTTCCCTAGGAGCTGAAAGGGCTGCATCAGGAGAGACGGGGATGTGAGGAAGATGTGTTATTCAGCTGCAGGACAAATCCTGTGCTGCACACACCACAGACTGGCCGAGTGTCCAGCATTGGGCTGCTCATGGGATCAGTTCAACCTGGAGGAATTACTCTGGATCCAAGAAAAGGAACTTCTTGTTAAGACTGAGCCTGTTGTTTAGCATCTTGCCAACGGTGCTGAATGTGCCACTAGTGAGTACTTGAGGTCTGGAGCAACAGTGTATGGATGAGGATACAAAATTAGTTGTCTCACTCGACTACGTTCTTTACCTTTACTTGGCCCAGGCAGGAGATAGGAGGATTCTACCTGTTGTATTTGCAAGAAAGCTTCAGTTTCCAATAGGAAATAATGTCTGAGATTGGCAAGCCTATTTACCCAAGTGGAGGTGCAGCTGAAATTTGGAAATGAGAGAATGTTGTGTAATTGCATCCAATAACTGATCGTGGATCTTCCAGGGAAACCTCCGCCTGTGCTCCTTCTTCCAGGGTGGGAAGCAGCAGTGAGATTCTCATGACTCTCATCCCTGAGGACTCTCAGAAGGGATAAGGATCTCTGTCCGGCATAGAGAAGCAAACGCAGCTCCACTGGGACAAGATCCTGGCACAAACATGCTCTGCTGTAAAAAGTAACTTGGGTCAACGTGGCCTTTTGAACTGTCAAACACCAGCAATGCTGCATTGCACCATTTTCTCTGGGTGATCCGACACAGGCCAGATACTATTTCAGCACTACCAGTGGCAAAACTAAAGCTAGTGGGCCATACTGGTATTGTGGAAGGAGGTGAAACAGTGGGGACAGGGAGGTCCCATAATGAACGTCTTCAGAGCTGCTGGATTTAAATGATCCTTTTCCTGAATCCATGAGACTGGGAGGGGCAAAACTCATCCATTCAGAAATCAGGGTACCTTCCTCATCACAGAACTGAGTTAGTTATTATCTGTTCAGTGACTTCTTGGCTGCCCTCCATCTAAGGTACTTCCCATTCCCATCCTGTACCTAGAGCTAAATCTTCAGCCTTTATATCTTTTAATTACAGACCTTTAACTTGGGTTTAGTAGCTCCTGAGCCTAAAAAATTCTTAGTTCAAACTATGTCCCAAATTTTCCTAACCATTCACTTTCCCATTCAAATATATATAAACATATATATGTAATCTGAAGCATTCTGACTGTGATGTCATTTCCCGGATCTTCATTACAATTAAAAAAGCTTTAATTTATTCCATCTTATCAGAAGGGAAGTGCTCTGGACTCCAAACATGCATCCTCTTTTTTCAAAGTCATGTTTGTGGGACAGTTTCAGGATGTGATTATTAAGAGTGCAATCTTGAAACCTCTGAGATGAACCCTTTCCCATCAATTCTGAATTCTGCTCCACTAGTGGCATTAACATGCAAAAAATCCACTGGAACATCCAATTTTTATCACAACTATTAATGAAATGCAACATCATAAACAATAAAGCTTAATTAGTAACTAAAGTGTCTATGGCAATTAAAAAAGAAGGAAGTGTTCTGGAACACAGCAGGATGGATTATACTTTGAGTCATTTACATTGCAAATGGATTTTAAAGTTGTTACTGATGGAAGTTTGGGGGAAATTAAGATTTTTAGAAAATAAGGCACTGACTCTGTGACACTCAAACGTGTAACTTGGCTTAAAAGAACTTGGTAACTGTAGGTGGAATTAATGGGGGCAACCAGAAATATGAAGTGCACTGAAGAAACATTAAAAAAAAGCTTAAGAGAACTTAGTGCAATGACATGACTCATTAGTGTCAGGCCAAAGTAGCACTTAAAATGAAAGAATACCTGTTCAGTCATACAGTGAGGAAAAACTGTTCATGCTTGATTATTTAAAACTGAACACAGCTGCTTACTATACTATATAGTCATAACTTGAGCTGGAACACTGCAATCACTTAAGATACAGAGCAAAGGTCCTATTTCAAGGCAGTTTGTGAATAACCGAAGTGGACAAGTGGTGGAACACTGTCCACTTGTTTCAACTCACAGTTCATTCCCCCTGAATTATTCAACCTGCAACAGCAAAGCTGGACAGTCGTCAGGAGAAGGCTGGGTAAGAACAAAAATAAAGAAGAAAAGAGATCTGAAAATCATCTGAGATTTTGAGGCCGAGATTTCTCCTCTGCCACAGCAAGCTAAAGCATTAGTGTTCGCTCTTTTTCAGGAAAAGTCAGTGAAGGCTACACAGGGAAAGAATTATCACTCGGATTCACTGGGAAAGGGAGGTTTCAGTTTTGCACAGGCTGCTCTGAAAGCAAGGGAATCCTCCTGGGTTTGCAAAAGGATAGGTCACCTCCAGACCAGGCTTGTCCTCAGGCTGCACCAAGGCTCACTGTGATCCCCTGGGCGTGGGCGCTCCGGTGTGCCAAAACAGAGACTGTGACTGTGCAAACTGCACCTGAGAGCCTCACAGAGGCCATCCAGCTTTTGAGCTGTCCACAAGGATATATTTAAGAAGAGGCAATTTGGGGTTCTTTGTCTGCAGGGAACAGGAACTTGAATGGTTCCCAGTGACAGTAGCTATAGTATGTCCAGTTGAAGATTCATTTTTACAATAGAAAGAATGGAAAAACAATGGCATTTGATGCCTTCATTTCACAGGCTTCCATGAACTAGAAGTGTTTTACTTTTCAGACCAATCTAAATATGAAAACACTGTCTGCCATCTCTAATTGGCCTTCGGGGCCCCCTCAGGGTTTTTTCTCTTGGTTTTTCATGTCTTCTTCTCTATCCCATGCTCAGCATATCAATCTTAGTGAAATTAAAAAAAAAAAAAAAAACCACAAAATTCTGGGCTTTGGTGCTGTATTAGAATTTCAGCTGGTATCATAAAAATCCTTGGCATTATCTACTTCTCCTTAAGGGAAGAGGTGAGCAAATAGAGCAAAAGGCATTTGTCAATAGCTTCATAAATAAAATCCCTTGACATGCCTGCTCATCTCTCATCCCTCTTTGTTTGCATATTTGCAAACATCCTAGCATCAAAAGAAAGGATTTTCAAAAGCACTCAGAAGATTGTTTACTTTGCTGCTAGTGCAACAGGAGGTGGAAGTGTCCCTTACCTAATGGGAGCCCTGTAAGTCTTTGCTGATAGTAAATCCCACCTCCAGGGTTTTTCTTCCTGGAATGTTTGTGGAATAAGCACCATAAGAAGCTGGTATCTTATCCATGGGGTTGTCTGCTCTACAGGATAGTTTCTCCCTGGAATATCTGCTGCTCTCCAGTGAGCCACACAGCCTTGACAGGTGACAAACTTCTCTTTCTTTAGCTCCTCAGTTACTATGAGGAGACACTGCCAGCACCTTTCTTCTGTTCTGAGGTACACTGGGCAAAGGGAATAGCCGCACGTACTTCCAAGAATGCTTTGCCCTCCAACGCTCACATCTGCACAACATGAAAGCCATGCAAAAGCACAAAAAACAGCGAAAGCAAAAAATACAAACGTGTTATTTAAGGGTTTGAAGTTTTTGCTTTATGCTCTTGTAATAGCTTTGAAATGAAACGCCACTGGCTCCTTTTAACTGCGTGCAGAAAAATCTGACCTTGCAAGTGCTGGCTGCTCCCGTCCTGCTGCTGAGCGCTTCTCCTACTGCTTTAGAACTCTGGCACTCAATGCATGTTCTTTACACCTGTGGGACCAGTCTCATTGTTTATATTTGTACTATTGCAAGGTGAAAGGGAAAAAAGAACACTCTCAAAGTTTGTATTGCTGAAGTGTGGAGTAGCCACGGAGCTGAGTTTTGGAGCAAAACTTAGGAACCGGAGGGCACATACAAATGTCTGCATATTAAGTGGCCGGGAGATTGTTTTTCTGGAACTCAAACTTTAGTCATATGGCATGACATGACATACGGAAACGGCTACTTCAGAACTGGCTCGTTAGTACTGTCAAGACCTCTGATTCACCTGCCATTTTAAATGCAAAAACTCCCACAAGTTTTGTAAATGTTAAACAAAATAATGCCATGCACACAATTGTATGGGCAGGTTTTCAGGCAGCTTGGGAAAAAAAAGCACTACGTGTTTGTTGCCACAAAAAAAGCACCTTTTTTACCTCTGTCAATGTCAACTTTCATGGGTGGTGATGAATTCTGTCACTCAGAGACCGGTATGTGCTTATTCAGCCCTACACTGATGAGGAAAGACAGCAGCATATGAGACCTGAACTAAGAAATGTTCACATTCTCCAAAGGGCCTTGGATCTTTAAAATGAGCCAAATCTCAATCCTAACTCGAAAAAGTATTTACCTTTGAGATATTTGTTAAGGGATAGGCTTAGTTCATGGATCTAGAGTTTGAATTTTTTGTTCCCTGACACCTGTGTTTCTTCCCTTGCCTACCAGTGCAACAAACAGGGAATGAAGGCTGCCTTCTAATTATAGCACGAGGCACAGCATGGGGAGAGAGGATATTCACACAGCTTAATTGAGACACTTTTCCCCAGGTTTTCTACAGCCACGGAAGAGAGACAGCTTCACAAGGCAACTCAGAGCCCCTAAGTTGGCCTCTATGTCTAATCCTCTCCATCCTGGATGACTCTCGAAAGGACTCCAACAGCCAGGAAAAGAGGCTTTCCCTCCAATGAATACAGAGAAAGCAAGAAAGCCAAGTGTCCTAATGCAAGTTTCTGAGATTTTCGAATCTCTTCAGTTCTGTTTTTGCTTATTCCACAAGACTCTCTTCCTGACTAAATAAATAAATAAATAAATAAATAAATAAATAATCAGGTGCCCCAGTTTTTCCATCTGCAAAATGGGAGAGCAGGTTCCCCTTCCACCAGCTCCAGGGTGTGAGCCTAATGTTGAAGCCTGTAAAGCACTGTGCAATGGGAGTACAAAAGGCAGAAGAGACAAGATGTGATGCTTTCCATCACAGCACACCAGATTCTGTCTTTAACAGCAGATCTCCACAGACAACATAACTAGAACTAAGGCAGCGCTACCAGTCTTTGACTGCTGTGTACAAAAATCGGAATACGAAGAGAGATGCTGATACAAATGCTGTGCATTGCATTGAGAGGCAGTTTTCCCAACAGCACTGCTACCCTGGATGTAGTGTACCTAATTCAAAATGTTTTATGATTTTAAAGCATCATAAAGGTCAAAGTTTAATAACTGTGCTGTATAATTCCCTCTACCTTTTGCTCTACCTCTGGTGTTATTAACTTATCCGCAGTCTAGACATTATATGCAGTGCAGCAGTTCGAGCAATGCTCTGCCAAACTGACAGGATCAGCTTCTCAAGGGATGTAAGGGTAATTCACCCTCCAACTGTACTGAATCCTCTTTGGACCAAAACCTGCTAGTTGAACAGAAGTTGCCACAGCATATAAGAGATGTGAAATGTGGCAAACATTTGTAACTGAAAACACACAGCTGAGAGCAAGAGGAAGCTGTATTTCAGAAAATGAACGAGATGGTTCCACGTGGTATAAATGGCAGTTTTAACTAATGTCATACAGCTCCTAAGAATAAAAGGTTTGCTTTTGCTTCTACTGGAAGCACATTCAGGCTCTAAATTGATTAGGGTGGCCACTTTTCTTGTATTACTGTGAGAGCAAAACACAGCACAAGTAACCATGTCACTACGGTGGAATCCACATTCTCACAGCATCAAATCAGTCCCCCAAATTCAATTAAAACAACAATTTATGCAATTAGCTTAGTCTTTTTTCCTAGCTCTGTATTTTCTCAGCTGTATCCACGACGAGACTGATCTAAAACACATCCAAGACAACGAATAACTACTGCTGGTTTCAATGGTTTTAAATCAGCACCTGTTTAAATGAACCTGGACAGTCTTTTTGCTCTATGAATTGATCACAAATACTTAGTAATAAAAGGCCCAGCATTTTCAAGTCATTATGCAACAAAAGTAATTTCTCACATAGGACAGAGAAACTTGCATCTGGCCCACAACTGGGTGAGCAATAATAGGAATTTTTGCACATTCCAAATTAAAACTCTTCTCCTACAAAAACTCATACATGAAATATGGAAATTTACTTTCTGCAAACGTTTATACCAGATGTGATTACTTGACTGTTTGCAGAGTTAATGTGAAAGTGGGAAGTAAATTAATTTAAAAATTAAAATGAATATTTATAGACATTTTTAGTTCACATTATTCATCCAGCCTTTTTTAATACAGAGGTCATGGAACAAACGTGCATGGAGACAAGAACACGATACCACTTTCCTTTCTTTTGCCCCAATCTTTTTACTTCCTGGGCATAACCTGTTACTCCCCAGTTCTGGCCACCAGAACATCTATGTCAAAAAAAAAAAAAAAAAAAAAAAAAAAAAAATCTTCATTTTGCTCATCCCAGAACACAAATGTGGAAAAAAAAGTGATATTTCTTAGCTGTAGAAACATTGCACTTAGGATAACCTCCCTCCCTGTGCTTGAGCCCATCTTCAGAATTAGTATTAATGCCGTGACACCATGCAACAGACATATGGAAGTGTTATTTGTTTCTCATTTACCAAACAGATAAGAATATGGAAATAGTTTCAGTCCATTTGTTTGATGAGCTTCCTAAGCCAGTAATAAACAAATCAATACAATTAGTTTTGGCTCATCATCATTAGAAACCTTCACTACTGGGATACAATTTAATTATACCTCTTGTTCCACAGCAAAGAAAAGCCTTTGAAAACGGACTACTTTGCCAACGATCGAACCAGGAGGGAGGAGCAAGAGGATACATCAGTGATGGAGGAGTTATTATCTAAGCAGGGTGTACAACATATAAAGCATATTGTGCAATACAATTTCCCTGATTGCAAGTCTAAAATATTCCTGCCATTAAGTGCTTATGAGCAACTCAATGTGAAATCCAGCTGTAAAATGACTGTGTATATGACATGCTTCATGTGAATGTTGCAATTAATATGGCATGCATCAATCACTCTTGGACTTGATTACAAACTGCACTAATCCTAATTGATTAATTAAGCTGCAAAGTTACATAGAGTAATGTAGGTTAAAAAATCCTCACCATATGTGTGCTAATGTCCCAAAATACATTTTCATTGTGAAGATTAATGCTGCTACTTTGCTCTCAGCTGTGCATCTAGGGTCTAACAAGTAGGGCTGCACTAAACATGGATATTGCCCAAACCAGAGATTATTCAGAATAGGAAAGCAGCAAGCTATGACAGCAGTAAGGGAAATGAACCTTCACAGTCAAACTCTCCAGAACACTTTTGAAGGAAAGGGCCGAAATCTAAACTTGACTTTCCTGTCGAGCTCCTGAACTGCAATTCTGCTGTGGCAACATTCTGCCTGCTACAGAAGAGTCCTCACCTCAGAAGGGATAACAGAAAATCTCAAGTTTTAGGTGCACTGAATGCACACTGAGAGTGGCATCTCTCCAACACCTCCAGCCAATGCCCCAGGGCTTTAAATGGTATTTGGACACCATGTCTTTGCACCACGTTGCAGTCACTCTTCTCTAAACCAGGTCTGACAGGCTTAAAAGTGAAGATCACCCCCGAGAGGAGGCACTTTGTGCCAGAACTGTGCCAACATTTGTGGGGAGAGGGGCCCAGACAACCTGCAGCTGGAGATGAAAGAACTACTAGGAATAAATCCTCTAGCTACCTCCCCACTGTGTCACCTTATCAAAGGCCAGGTTTACCAAGCTTTTATCTGCCATGATTTCAATCCTCCAGGGAAAATATCTTTGTGAAATCTAAGGTGACTTGATGCATAAATAATGCAACTGGGATCACTCAAAAACCATTACATTCACGGCACATCCAGTGCAAAGCTCACTATTGTATTTATAACAATACATCTCTGGATGACACATTTTAGATTGACTTGTAGGAACTTTCTACACAATCAATAAATGTTATCTCCAAATTAATTGCTTGGATATTTAAGAGTGTATTTCTGCTCAGTACCCAGCACCAGGCACTGGCAATCAATGCACTCTCCTGTATAATTATTATCCTAATTTTCATCTTATTTTTGAGTGACACTAAAAGGAAAATATACTATGTTTTTAAAATACAAAAACTGCTGCATGCCTACTTTGAAAAACTGGGGTATATTTTAGGTTTCTACATGAAGACTTGGGTGCAAACTTCAGACAGCCTTTTTGAGGTGTCTTGCTGTTAACACACACATAAAAATTACAGTAAGTTGCCTTAGCTGAAGTTCAAGTAAGCTTCATAAATGAATACAGGAGCCACTGAGAGGTAGTCTTTAAAGTATGTGATGTTGGTTTTCAGTTTCAACTGGTCTCCACTGTTATCAGAGAGAACCAATTCATCCTGGAAGGTAGGTATGAAAGGAAAATTACCCCAAGGTTCCCCAGTAATGCCGGAGTGGCAATTCCAATTCAGTATCTCTGCAGTACAGTCCTAGAGTAAGCATCTGAAGATTTCCAGAAAATAATAGGATTTTTTAAAAGCCTCTTATACAGGCCTCTATGTTTTGTTTGGCAAAGTCTGTGAAAAATAATATGGTTTATTTCATGTTTGTTTATGGTTACTTTTGTCTTCAGGATGTGATGCAGTAATGCATTTTTGACTGCATACATATATGCATTTGCCCTCCCTAAGGTTTAACACTTCGGCTTCTCTTTCATCAGGTCCCTGGATCATAATCCAAAAGTAATGGTTTAGTATCACCTAAATTGTCATGTGAGTACAGAGCTATTAAACACAGCCGAGCTGATAAAAGGAAAGCAGCCACTACTGGTGAAATGTATTGATGACTCAGTGCTGGAACAAATTTATCAGTCCTTTCTAAAATGTATTATCACCAGTAACTGGTGTGGCAGAGTGGAGAGGGCACCGTCTTGAGGAGCTGTTTAAAGTCCATTTTTTCCCAAGGAAGTATTCCCCACTTGGATTGAAATGCTCTGCTTTGCTGTATTGTCTTTGCAACACCTTCTTCAGCCTTACAGGACACGACACTGGCTGCAGGCCAATAAAGCAAATCCTACAAGAGGCTGCAGTTAGGATGAAAGGGACGTGAGCTTGGGAGAGGAAATGCAGATTTATTTGCATAGTCATGCCTTGAGAGCAAGGGGAGCTGAACCTTCTGTACAGTTCAAGGATCTCTCAGCAGGCCTGTGCCTGCCTCACTCATTGCCCCTGCCAAGAGTCCAGGGGAAAAGCCAGCAGTAACCTTAACTGAAATGACTCTACAGTGAGAAAAGGGAAGTTAATCAAATCTGGGCTGTTACATTAAAAGCGTAGCAAAACCATTTTCCAGGATGTCTTATCCTCTGCAGCACTTCACACAAACACAGGAAAACTTCACCCAAACACATCTTCTGTTTTAATGGTAAGACCCTAGGGCTATGAGGCTACAAAATTCTATTGTAAATTCTATAACATCTACCATTCTTTGAGCCCCGCTTTGTGGGATCAGTTGACTAGATGGGAGGTGCCACTTCTGCTGTAACCAAAAAAGATTTCCTAGCCATCATGATTTCAGAGAACAGTCAGAAAACAAACTCTGGAAGCCAATGAAGAAGAAGAACACAAATTAATAGAATTTCATTTTTATCCTTCTTAAATCTCACCATCTTGCAAAGCTCAGCTGCAGCCTGGGACACCTGGGCACAATGGCATTAAGACACCTCAAACAAGCTTCTTTTCCTGGCCAAGAATTTACACAGGGACTCAGAGGAGAAAGTCCCCAGCATGCGTCAGTGCGGATGTGACAATGAGTTCATGTGCAATTTCCAAAGAGACACCTTCTGGCAGCATCTGGTGGGTTTTTTTCCCAGAAGTACTGACTGCACCAAATAACAAAAATTAAAAAAGCAAGAAAACCTCCACACTGCGAGACTTGAAGGCAAGACAGCTGACTGAAGCTGTGACCTCGCAGGCCAGTGAAAAAATGTAAGGCTTGTTACTACATGTCTAGGAATGCCTTCTGAAAAGAAAACACAGGTGCATTTATTTCAGTGGGCATCCATTCAAAGGATCCATTTTGTACTTTCATCTCAACATTTGATTATATACATGCAAAAAAAATTATATTTGATTCTGTCATCGAGTGGGCAATTTTGTTGTTTTATTGTTTCCTTTAAAACAGATGATAGCTGCAAACAGTGCAAAATCAGGCTAAAAGCTTTAAATGCACAAAAGCTTATCCATGCTTTTTTTATGGTGTAACTGACAGCTCTTTGCTGATGAGTCATTCAGATTCGTGGTTACAATGTCCATTAGGATCTTGTGGTGAATTCTACTATCTGATTGTTCTAACATTCCTGAGAGGATAAAGTGGCATGGCCACATTCTCTATTTCTAGAATGCAGTTACAATAACAGGCCCAGAACTCCAGCAACCATTTAGCAATATTCAAGTGCTGTAAAATACCATAGCTGTGAAATCTAGCTGTCATAACTTTGAGACCCCTCAAAATTGCTTTGCTTTCCAAGATTTAGTCAAGTCTATCTGGGAAATTTATGCCAAGGGGACTCATACACATTCATCTGCAGATGCTTGTTCAAAGGACAAGTCTGATGATTTCTTCTATTTTAATTGAACTCAGGATGTTGAAAGCATACTGCAAAACTCCTTTTCCAGTATCATAATTTCCTCCAGAACTGAGGTTTGAGTGGTTGATTGTTATGGAAATGAGTGAAAAATGTCAAGAGATTCTGAATTTCAAGTGTTTTGCTTCTGATATCAGATCAGACTGTATTGTAATATGTAATTAATGGTGTATCTGTCTGGTCTACTCAATTACATTGCTTTTATAAACTGAAATAAATATTTCTTGTATGTATACACCCAGATGGCTAACTTGCATTAGATGTATGACCTATAATTTTGAATATCTTTATATGCAGTTAAAATCTCAAGCATACTGTTCCATCACCATAGTTTCTTGAATTTAATATGATATTAATTCAGCAAGTCATTTAAAAAGCATTTGAGATGAGATAAAACAAACAATAAGAATATCACCTAATCTAAAAAATCCAGTAACAAGGGAAAGCTGTGGTTTTATAATCTTGCCTCAGAAGAGTCTTTCACATAATCACTCGAAATTTTAATTTCTCTGCACAGAATGAAATTCCAAATGGTTTTTGACAGTCATAACTCTTATGCAAACCTATTTCATTTTAGTAGCTGAACATCAATTCATACCATAATGAAAAGCAAATCTTCAAAGTTCTCTTTTCTCTCTCTCTCTCTCTTCCCCAACATTTAATACAAATCGATGACACAACGTGACCGCTATCACAACATCTCTCCTTGCAGATTGTTTTCTTAGTTAGTTTCACACATTTAATCAACGATACTATGATACTAAAATCACTTGGCTGCCTTTTTTCAGTTTATCAAGACTCTCCCCCTGACTTCCAGTCAGCGTGTAAGTTAGATATTACTGGCTGAATATCTAGCTGTAAGTTAGATATTACTGGTGGATTGATTTGAGGGCAGTAGTTATACATAAAATAGCACATATTGTGTTTAAACTTAGTGATCTAATTTAGGCAGAAGAATTTTTGAGTACGTGCATCACAAATGGCGCAGTAGTTTATGTTTCAATAGGTCTCCTGTTATAAACCGTAAACTTCACTCAAGAAGCTCAGTAAAACATTTTGTACATTCAGAATGACTCCTAACAGTGTGCTGACATTTGTAATAGTGCAGCAATCCCGTGGATCTTTCCATTTTGTTGGGCAAAGCGCTCTTTAGGGTATAATTCGCTGTCTTTCCCTCTGGAGACATATAAAGGTTTAACTGGAGCTCCAGGATACACTGCCCATGGTCAGAGAACTCGTCAACAGCCAGCCAGTCTCTTTGTTATTCCTTCATTCTCTGGGCTTATGAAAAGGGTGGTTAATTCAGTAAGCAGCACTCTCACCTCTGTCCCAGTGCTGCCGGTCCCCGAGTCCTCCTGCGCTGTTCTAAGTCCGCAATAACTCCAGTGACATCATCAGCAAAACTGGTCTTTGTGGTAGGAAAATTAAGCTCTTTATCTTTGTGAGAGTAAGTGTTCTATTTTACTGTAAAGTAAGTGCTCTTTCTGTATTGAAGCTATTAAAAATGTCAGAGTGCATTTTGCAAGGCCAGAGTCATTTTACTTTTATGATCAAATTCCAGTTTGAATAATTACAAGAGCCAGTTAAAATATGTTTTCAACTAAAAGGGGCAACATTTTCATGAAAATGTTTTCCTACCATGCTGCATTTTCCCCACTGTGTCAAATGCACATTTGTTCTTTTCTTTCACTCTTAAATATCTATATGCTCTTTAGCAGCCACTGCATTCCATCCTGGAGGTGACTGCATTTCACAGTGGATAAAAGAGACTCTTTTATAAATAGTAAAGTTAATTATTTCGTCTTATTTCTTCATTTCCACCAAGATTAGCTGTTATAAATAAATACATTTACAGTCATCAAATACTACTGCCTAATTTCCCACTAGATTCATTCTCTACATTTCTTTTTCATAAAATCAGACTCAGCTTTTTTATACAAAGAGGGCACATGATTTTTAATTCCACTAGGATTATGTCTTTGGGTCAAAGCATAATTGCCTACAATAAATAGAAGCATAAAAGAGTGACTTGGAAACAGAGAGACAATACGCTGGACCCATGTAAAAGACATCTGGTGCCCCAATTCACTGATAGCAATGCTGAAGGGCATTTGTTTTCCCCTGCTATGTGAAAATTCAATTTCCTTTGAACTAGGGGGAAATCATATTTCTATCGATTAAAGGGAAAGAAAAAAAAAGCAGACAGATACCAAATTTTGGGGGCATCACACAGAGCATCTCTGGCCTTGCATATGGCATGCTACTGCTTTAACTAAAATACTGTTGGTCTTAATTTCTTTAGACAGTGGTCAGATCTAGGGAGCCAGGTGTGCATCTGTGGGAAGACCAGTGGAGAAACAATTCCAAACCTTTACATTTAGTTAGCCTCAGGCTCCAACTATTATTCAGTAGAGCAGCTTGGCAGGAAAGGTATACAATGTTTTGTAAGGTAAGAAAGGGTCTGCATTCCCCACCCTGGCACCAGATGGAACTAATGAACTACAATTAAAGTAACATTTGCTTTGTTCACAGATGAACTGACAGACTGAAAACTACAGGGGATGGATGCTCAGTATTGCTCTGGAAAGGGGGGGCAAAGAGAGCTTTTAAAATCCTTATAGCTGTGTGCTAAGTAACCTCTGCATCCTTTTTCGCCAGCCCTAAATTCTCCTGAGCTGCTGCAGCCACCTGCCAGTCCCTAAAACATCACCAAGAAACTCTTCTCAATGTCAGTCTCCTTTGCAGTGGCTCCCAGACACACATCTGGCACTGACTGTAGGTGCTTTGCACAACTGACTTTCTGATCCCAAAGGTTATTCACATGAGAGGAGTAATTGCCCTTTCAATCAGCTGTAGGGCAGCTGTGAACAGCTGGAACAATGAAAGACAGCCTGCCAGAGCTGGATTCCCTCCATTCAACTCTCCTACCGCTGTGGCAACACCTGAAGCTCCTTAAAGTGTGGGAAGGTGATGGAGATTCAAGTATTCCCAAGCACTGTGGGGCAGCTGCCATTCGCTTGGCTGCTACAACCCAGCAGTGGCTCTTCATGCTGTGGGGATGGGGATGGGGATGGGGATGAGGGGCCCACGGCCCAAGGCAGCGATGCCACAAGGACTTACTGCCTTTCCTGAGGTCCCAGCCTGGCCAGTGGGTACACTCCTGTTAACAGCAGCAGGAAACATTTGGAATAGCAACATCCCAGACTAAAATCTGCTCACGACCGACGGGAAAGTTAATTCACTCCTGGACGGCAGACGCCACAAAAGGTTAGTCGCAGAGACACAGGTCTGAACAGACACTGTAAATACAATCGAGCATCAGCCTAAGGCGTCTTACTCCTTTGCAAAAGGAGTTTATTTTCTATCACTCCCTCCAGTGGGTTCTGCCCTTTATCCCACATCCCACGGGGAAACAGGTAACAACGTTGTGTTAGGCAGTCACACAAGAGTCTGTAGGCAAGTCTAACCCAGCTACAGCTCCGTAAGTCCCAGAGGGTAAGATTACAAGGTCAGGAGAGAACATGCTATACAGAAAGCAAGCTCTGTCCTCACTGGTGCTGCCAAATTACCAACCTATTGGTGTTCTACAGGCTTAGAATGTGAGTTCCTAAACAAACATGCAACTCTCAGTGAAGATACTTCAGTCTACCTGTTAGTAAGAAAAGGCATTCCTGCAAACACAATTAGCTTTTCCTCTTTCTCTTTAAGAAGAAATTGCAAATTTTGAAAAAAAAATAGTCCAAACAATGCCCTAAGAACTGAGAAGACCAAATGTTAATGTGCCAAAGGGAGGAATGAATTTCATAAGAAAGGCAGCCAACTAAAACTGCCAACCATACTCACATACTCAAGTCAACAGTACTGTTGTCTTGTCTGAGTTTAGTCACTACAGAATTAGAAAAAAACAATTTCAGCCATTTCCATACTTAATTTTTGCACTGGAAGGATTCCAGATAACTTTGGACAGTAATCTCACTGCAATGAGGTACGTCAAGACTTTTCTATATCCAAGTGAACTCTAATACACCTAGGATGGTTGTAGGACTTCTGTAAAACAACTAAAAACTTCATAATATTGTTCACTATACCCACACCCGTGGAAAAATACTTCACAGTTATTACTCCTACACTTGCTATCTGGCCAACCTTCTACCTTTTTTTTTGCTATCTCGCTCACTTTTCCATGTCACTTTTTTTTCCTCTGACCCAGAATGGAATCAAGTTTCAGACCCAGGTTTTTGTTGCCAGAAACAAGTAATTCTTAAGAACCAGGATGGCAACCAGACTGAAAAGAATATAATACAGGAGTTGAACTTTCTGCTGTGCTAAGAACAAACCACCTCTGTCATGCCTTTACCAAAACTTTGAACTAAGTCCAACAGCATGCTAAGTAACTGCACACACCTGCTAGAAGATACAACACACAACCACTATTTACCTCACCTTCCTTTGCTAATCAAGAGCTAAGGTGTCCAGGTCACTCATCTAGACTGTCTTCAGTCAACGAAGAAGGGGTAGAAAATTTGCTTCACTTACCTTTAGACATCTCTTTCAGAAAAATACTTTTCAAAGACACTTACTGACAACTGCCTCAAGGGAGGTGAGTGAAGTCTCTAAACCAAATGAGGTATGCTCCACACCGCCAAAGTCTACCTGCATTAGGGATTTTGCATCTCAGCCTTATGTCATTTCAATGAACTTCTCCATATTTTATATTTAATATGTTAAGAATACAAATTCAGTTAACTATGTTTAATGCAAGCCTTTGGTTTTCACTGGGTTGAAAACTCTTGCCTGCAGTAGCTATCACCTTTTACATTAACATTCTGTGTCAAGAAGCTGCACCCTATGACATTAAGGGTCTAAAAGTTTTATGACTGTATTCTGTAGCATTAAAATCAAAAAACCCAAATCAATGCTACAGATCACAGAATGCATCACTGGGAGTTTCTCACCATTAAAAAAACATGTCTTATGATCTATGTTGTAAATACATACTCAATCAATTTTTAAAATATATTTTACTCTGAGTGCATAGTGATGGTAATGGGGATGGCAAGAATGTCACTGAGATATTCCTGCCCAAATGTCTCCCCTGAGTGGAAGATGTTTTATTGAACTGATATGTGAAACTATCAGGACAGTCGTTACAAATACAGACACACACAGTTTGTTAGTTACAGCCAGACTCTTTTGTAGAACTGATGACTAAATTTATGGCCACTAATAATGTTAAAACCTGATTCTGTAAGGCCATTACTCCTATAACCTATAACAGTGCAGATCACATGATGAGATTCAACTTATATAAGCTTCAGCAGAGTGGCTTATAAATACATTTTCCTCTTTCATGCTTCAGCAGAATTCTAACTTTTTCCTGAAAATTTATGCAAACAATAATGAAAATCAGGCTGTTATATTAGCCTTGATATTACATGGGTTATTACAGGTGATTTTTTTGGAATCAGACAAGAAAGCAGAAAAGAAAACCCAGCCCATGAGCCAGTCTGAATGAATGCAATGAATTCTCCTGCTCTGTTCCCATGCACACAGGAATGGAAGAAGTGAAAACATCTGTGAAGAACAGGATGGGAAAGGCTGCTGATCCAATTGTTTAGCATTCAAAGGGCATGAAACAAAGAAGCAAAAAGGGTCTAAACTTTCAGCTTGCGTCTGTAGCCCACTTGGTACTTCTCAGTGCTAGGCTGATACAACTTCTTAAACTGTAACATTTCAAGGTAATGTGGAGTTCAATTGTATTTTAAGTGGAGAAGGCTCCTCCAGGGATTAGAAGAATCAATTACTGCAGATTAAGCACATCAGATATAACTTTTGTGTGAACTTTTAATTTGAAACCAATAGGTTTGGTCCTCAGTAGAAAAGCATTCACTTTGTAACTTTGACTTTAAACAGTATTTTCTCAGGAAGTTTTTCACTGCGATTCTCTATCACGTTGCTGTCCTACCCTCTCCTTTCAATTCATTGCTTCTACACATCAGAGTCTGAGTTATCCTTTGGAGTCTTTCACCTGCGAAGCAATGACTGAACTGTAGATATTTCTATTGCAGATTTCTTAAAAATGTTTACAAATATTACTAAACAGTAAACCCCTACTTTGGTTAATTATTCCAGTTTTTCATCCCAGAGACATCCCAGGGCAAATCTAGATTAGACGAACCTCATAGTTTCACCAGTCCATGGCAGGGTTTCATATACACAGTAAAAATCCAATTTACATGAGCTGGAGCAGCAGCCTTTGCTCAGGAGAGGGGCCAAGGCCTGGGACAGCAGTGTTACAGCAAACTCACAGAACTGGAGAGGTTTTGCCAGGTTCTGGTGTATGACATTAGTCCATCACTTTTATGGGCACTCAAATTATTTAAGCTATTTACAGATAAGCTAAAATTTTCCGAGGAGGAAGGATAGAAGTTGCTGAAGCACACTGGGAATCTAATCTCCATTTACAGGGACAGAAAGCCACTATTACTAGATGGCCAACTGCATCCAAGATGAATTGTTGTCTGTAGTTGCAGACAGCACGAAATGTTCACATCAGAAATTTATCACACCTCTCAAAGTTCACTTTGAGATAGCTTGGAAAGGAATGAATGGGTGGAGAGAACAAGATATTAGAAACCAATGTTTTCTGCTTAAACTACAATATCTAGATATTTAAATGAATAGTTCTGCTCTGATATTGGAGTACATTACTTTTAGACATGGGCAGGATACACTGCAAAACCTAATTCTTCAGTTTATTCCCAGCACATCCCTCTTCTATTTACTACTCCAAGCATTTTAAAATACTAAGATACCTGCAACACCAGCAGTGATGCAGAACTTCATAATCATGTTTAGGAAAAGAAGTGGAAGAGATTTAGATGAATGTTACCAGAAAAATTCTGCTTCTTCAACTTATGCAAACATCCTACAGTAGTGTTCCCAATTCTACTTCCCAGGTAATTCATGGGAATTCCGGATACTTCAGCAGAAAAAGGAAAATTCAAGAGGCCTGAATTACTCAGGGAACTCTTCCATTTTCAGATGTAATGCAGGCTATTTGTTCTAGGAGCTGCTTTGGAAAATGTTTTTCCCTATATTTGTGCCATGTCCACTGATTATAAGTAGTAGTTACTGATGATCAAGAAACGTGAACAGGAATAAAACACTGGCAAAATTTAGCTGCCAGCCCTCAAATTTCCTAGAATTAGTTGAAACATCTTCCTCGCTTAGAAGAGAGCTCCTGATGCAGCATCCCGTGTAGCAATCCCACCTGTGAACAAAAGTGCAACACAATGTCTGACCTCTTGACTTCGGTGGGGGACGAGCGTGTTGAAAACCAGATTAAAGATCTACTGTTCAGACCAGCCTTGGATTTACAGGGATTTGGTGGTTGTGAGAAGAGGGGCAGAAGGCGGTAATGGCTGGCTGAGAAAGCTGTAACACTGTTCAATTCAGAGCGCAGGTGAAGGGAAATCTGCAGCACGCGGCAAGCGTGGCTTTTTCCACCTTTCCTGAAATGAAAGTTCGCATCAGGCTCTCGTAATGCCACCGCAAAGGCTCCTGAGCTTACAGCTTGCTGGGCTGGGTAGGAATAGCAGCGTACTGCGGGCTATTTGTATCGGGTTTTCTTCAGCTAATTTCTTGCCTCTCACACTGTAAGATCACTCCTAGCAGCTCAGAAATGTCTAATGCAAAGAGAAGTAGTGTATCTGATTCCAGTCATGCTGTTCTAAGGGAATTAATCGGAGTCGTCATTACCTTAAACACTTCCATTCAGAGTGGGTTTTATGAAGAGCTCAAGAAAAGTAAATGCTGTTTCAAATAGGTAACTCTCTATATTAAATCAAATAAATGAATGATAAAGTGCTGGCACTTTTTGGCTGTAATCCTGTTATTGCTTAGAGCCATTTCTAATGCAAATGAAGAATGATGTAGCAGTGCTATTTAGCAATTTTCTTTGATGGACAATGCTGACTGCTGGGAAGTGGCAGGAAAGCAACTGCTTGAACAGGGAGCGCTCCAACATGTCTTGTAATATTCCTTCCCAAATCTAATGATCACTCCTCCCTCCTTCAAAGTGCTATCTTTAAATACGGCTCTGCTGAGCAATACAAGCCTATCTTTGCACAGAGGCCAAGACACAAGAGCTGGGTTTAGGTCATACAGGATTTTTAAAAACATGCAATTTCCAGTGAATTCTTTTAAGAAATTCCACTTCTGTCTGCCTATAAAAATCCCAGGTAAGCATGACCTTGCACAGGGAAGAATACACACTTGTGCCTTCTGAATGTCAGGGTAGCACGTCAGGGACAATTTGGGAACCCTGACTGAAGGGTATCTTCATAGCTCTGCCACAACCTTGCAGGATGATATCTGTGTGCAACTTGACAAATGACTCCCTGCATGAGTTTTACAATCAGGAAAACTGGAAAATTAAAGCTGGTTTAATGTCCTGCAGTGCTTTAAGGTCTGTGGATGATTTGCTTTATGAAATGCTAAATAGTATTAATGAAATCTAACCAGTGAAAGAACACTGATTTCAATCTTGGAAAGATGAGCTTGAGAACTGTCCCTCTATTTAATAAAACATTACTTAGGGCCAGTAGGAGGTTGTCATCAAGTAAGAGCATACATACAAAATGTGATAAAATTAAATGTCTACTGTAAATTCAAGCACAGAAAACTTTTTCAGAGACCACAAACTATCTGGACAATGTGAAATCGTGCACAAACATTGTCTTAAAAATGTAATAACATGTTCTCTCTTCAGGATATATATGGGGAAGGAATAAGCCACATCTAACCTCAGTTTCTGGGGCTTCTTTGATGTCTGTGCCTCATGAATGTGAGATGTGGCACTGACTGGAAACCCCAAGCCAACAAGATGCAACACTGCTGGCTGCAGCCCAGATTCCAGATGTTCAGACCCAATAACACAGCATCAGAAGGGGCAAAGTGCTACAGAGAGGTAGCAAGAAAGAAAGACCAGGCTCCTACCATCTTCACTAGCCACCGCCAACATGGAGAAGAGCCAGCAGTGTCACAGTGTGCCCCTGGGGACACTCAGAGAAACCCAAATGTACCTTCCCCAGCCCTTAGCACACCTTGCTACGCACGTAGGGGGAGGAAAGTTATTTATACTGCTGTGTCCTAGGTGAAACTGAGACATTCTGAAGGGAACAAAAACATCAATAAACCCACTTCCACTAGGACAACTGGTCTGAAAAACTGGGCAGATCTTACTGAAGAAAATGGACAGGAAAAAAACCCCCAAACAACTCAGAAAGATGTTTTCCAGTCAGACTGACCAGGTTTGAAGGATGCTAACCGGCATTTTTGCAACAGTATTTCAACTACGTTTTTGCTCAGACCTTTCCATCTGAAGAATGACTTCGGAAATGGAGAGGCAGGGCTTGCTGAGATCTATATGTTGTGCTGAGAAGAGATGTAACTCTGAGCATTTTCCACAAGACTGGGCAGGGCAATCTGTCCTCAAAGGGCATATTTACAGGAAATCATCAAAGATAAATTTGTGGTTTCCATGTTCCTGATTGGAGCAGATGATTGCTATTCCAGGTCCTCAGGTTTCCTGCTGTTTTCAATACTTTGCACTTTAAACTGTCTTACAACTGACTTTGGTCTTTTTTTTTTATTTATTAAAAAACACTTCTATGCATTTAACTAGTTGATGCTTTCACGGTCCTTTCAAGTTGTAAAGTACTGCAAATTTAGAAACTGTTCTTAATAATTATTTGGACAAATGGATCCAGAAAATTGCATATTGATGGAAGGAGTTTATGTTCTTTGCAGTCAAATATTTCCTCACTCGTTTCATGCAAAATTGCTTGGCCAAACAGATTTTCCCAAGGCTCTCTCAATAATGAATGTAACTTTCTTTTGTTTCTGGCTCTTCTCCGAACCCATCAGGAAAGGGTAAAGCATAATGGCATAGGTCTGTTGCCTCCTGTAACCCTCTGGGACTGTTTTCTCCAATGTGATTGTTTGAAAATCAGCAGTTTTCTGCCAGGAAATAAAATAAGCCATTTTCCTTCCAAGCAACACTGAAAAAATCTGAATGCCACAGAGCCTGCTCACTCATGCAACATTAATTTTTAAAAGAATCAATTTTGTAATCTTTCAATTATCGTTTATTATAATGATAATAATCACTGTGAAATAAGGTTTTTTCCCCCTGCTAGTGCTGGTGGCTGTCATCAAACCACTTTCAGCAATGCTGAAAACACCTGGACTAATAAACCAGGCATTATTTATTTATGCTTTAGTTTTACTTATTTAGAAACGTATTAAACATCAATTCCCCTAGCAGTTGGTGATGTTACAAAAACTAAAAGCAAATATATTATATCCGTAGCACATAAAGACCTAAAAGTCACTGCCAGGCTGGTTATCTTGCACTGTCATAATTGAAAAGTGCTTACAAAAAACCCAGGACAAACCACGTGGGCCTTGCTCACTGCTAACACACGAAGTGAGCCTCTGTGTGTGAACACCTCTCGTGCTGGAAGCCCACAGAAAGGCTGCTCTGGCTCCAGTGGGCAGGCACAAACCAGATCCCTTTTCTTCTCACTTTGAGATCCCACTGTGCTGGGTGGACGGCACACCTGAGCGCTGACATGAAGCTCATATATCCACACATATATAAATCACCTTGTAACAGCTTCAAGCCTTAATGAATGGTCACATATCCAGAGCTACATACCTGTGCGACAGGGAACATGCATTGTTCATGCAGCAGGTCGTGCCAGGGCTTAGCATTTAACAGCAGGAGCACTACGGGTTTATATTATGCTCACATTTTACAATAAAAAGTGTACGGAAAAATCACTTGGTTTCTGATCAAAATCTGAGCTCCCTGCTGTTTTAATTCCTGTAACCAACAATCATCAATAAATAATCATGCACAGCTTCTACGTCCCACTGTGATATTTTGTTTTTGCTTTAAGAACTGGATGTACTGAGCTGAGATCTGCAATTCCAGACCAGACTGTCAGGTGTTCTGCTCCAGTATTCAAGTGAATGAGGAAGCATAAGGGCATGGGCAAGGGCACAGAGGGGAGAACTGTTTTTCATCAGATAATTTGCAGGTTTGTGAGCTGTTTTAAAAGACGTTGTGCCGAAAACAGGACGTGTGTTGGAGGCAATACGTTTCACAATAAAAGGACAAAAGGCTGAAAGAAGAAAGTTACATAGATGACATAGTCACAATGAGGCAGGAAATAAAGGAGGAAAAAATGTCCAAAATTATCAGTAAAAAACGTCAGAGAAGGAAAAAAATATTTGAGGGAAAGCAAGAAACATGTAAAACGCAAACAAGTATCCCATCAGAAAGAGTGTGGCCAGCAGGTCGAGAGAAGGGATCCTCCCCCTTGACTTGGCCCTAGCAAGGTCACATCCAGAGTAGAGTGTCCAGTTCTGGGCTCCTCAGTACAAGAAAGACAAGGAACGACTGGAGAGGGTCCACAAAGATGGTGAGGGGTCTGGAGCACTTCTCTTATGAGGAGAGACTGTGGGAGCTGGGCCAGTTTAGTCTAGAGCAGAGAAGACTGAGAGGGGATCTCATTAATGCATATAAATATCTCAAAGGCGGGTGTCAAGGGGACTCTTTTCAGTGGTGCCCAGTGACAGGACAAGGAGGAACGTCCATAAACTAAAACACAAGAAGTTTCACCTCAGTACAAGTGGAAGAACTTCTTTACATCAAGGGTGGCAGAGCACTGGAACAACTGCCCAGGGCAGGTGTGGGGTCTCCCTCTCTGGAGACCTTCAAAACGCACCCAGACAAGTTCCTGTGTCACCTGCTCCAGGTGCCGCTGCCTTGGCAGGGGGGTTGGACTGGATGATCTCCAGTGGTCCCTTCCAAACCTAACAATCCTGTGACTCTGATTAAAGAGGAGCACAAACAAGGAAGAGTTTGTGACCAAAGAACAGTGACAACATTACAGCCTGTAATCTGAGTTAGCTAATCCAAATGGGAGAGTCTGAGATAGGCGTAAGAGAAGGCAAAAAAGTTGATATGCTTCAAGAATTGCTTGGGGCCAGGCCTCAAGACTCACAGACAATGTATGCCTTTGTACTGAGCTTTCCTGGCACCCAGAGACTCAGATGGCAACCAGGCTCTGAACAACCTATAACCATGTACACCGTAGCTCACAAACTCAACCCATCACTCAGGTCACTGGAATAGAAAATTAAACACTACCTTTGCAAATACACAAGATCTGTCACCTCAAAGGAGACCAGCCTGTAGCTGGATGCACCAACCAACTCAGCTGGCCTCCAGGTTCACTCTCTTCTCTAGCACTCGCACACCCTGAGCCTGGAGATGCCTTCCCATCGGCTACGGGCAGGATCAGCTGGGAATGTGGTAGGAAGGTGGAAGTCCACAGTCCCCTACCCTTGACAGGAAAAGCTGCTCTGCCTGCTTGGTGAGGAGGTCAGGCTGCCAGGGACTTCTGGCAGTGGTGAGGCTGTATCTGTGGCTCTCCTCACCACCCTGACCTCCCAGGCTGGAGCACTCCCTGGGTGTACAGGGATAGGACACTGGGCAGTGGAGGAATGGCAGAAGGCCAAGTCACTCATTCATTCATTCGTTCATTGAATAAAGAAGTCAAGTAATTTGTTTCCGAAAGGCAGGCAATTAACATAAACTAATTAAATATCACACTATTAGACCAAAGACATTTTCTATTGGTATCATTTGGTATAATACCTAGAAAAATCAATGCAATTACATTTTTAATGCCTAATTCATTCACAACTGCTTAATTCATACCTCTTAATTCTGTTTTGGAGTGAAACCGATTAGATTATATAATTCCCACTTCCAAGAGTTTGACATTTAAAGGTAACATTCAACCAAATCATTATGTTCAGAAAATATGCAAAGTATTAAAAACTGGAGAACAATCATACTGGATCTTTAAAAATCAGTGTAGTCTGATCTGGATATAAAACCACCAAAATGTCTTACTTCTAATTAGTGTTCTTGCTATTAAGATAATTTGTGAGCTCTACCTATGCATTCCTGAAGTAAATACTTTTTAACTTAGAGCTCATATATCCCACCCTACAGAAGGAGACGTTTCTCTATCCATGTCAAAGCACCGTTTTTCTGTTCTTGCATGTTCCACCTCTGGATACAATAGAGAAGGAATTTTCTCCTGTGCCTGACAACGCTGCTGGCTTGTAGACTATACTAACACGAAATTGCCACAGATGATAGATAATGTATACATTTGACATTTCTCATTCCCCTAAAGAGAGACAGTATTCTACTGACTGACTCAGAGTCAAGCTGCCTTCATCCTTCCAACTCTTCAAACCTGAGAAACCTAAATTTATTTTAAAATTTTTGTTCAATGCAGTCATGTTGCAAATTTGACTCACTCTGATAACTTAATTTCAACAATATTATTTGTGAAGACTAGGTGTACCGTTTGATAAAAAAGAACTTTGTAACCATTGGTTTTAAACCAGTCATATTTTGAAGCACACAGAGCGTGGATACAAACTTTACTGAAGCATGCCAATCTACAATTCTGTGCAAAATGTTCTCTTTACAGGAAGTGCAAAAGGATTGTAAAATGTAGTTAGATATAACCTTCCCTCTTCATTAGCTATTAACTTTATTCAAAGATAAACTGAAGCATAATGAGTCTTTTCATTATTGTGTAATTATTATTTTAATGGTTACATTTCAAGCAACAGAATACTATACATACTTCCACCTCTCATATTAGTGGGCAACTATTTCAAAATTTTATATTATAATCTACCCACAAAGACCGATGTACTAATGCCACCATTTTAGTATAATGATGACCATAGTTTTGAAATCAGTATGACATCCTCAGGGAAAAATGTAAAGTAAAAATGAAGAAAATATTTATAATATATGCCACTGTCAGTCTTGGTACACAGACTGAAAAACCTTGGAAGGAAAACTGGAATAAGCCCTCCTTCGATATATCATCTTCAAGTACCATCCTAAACCATATCTAGAAATAGTGCCTGAAATACTCTATTTCCCACTAATAAACACTGAACTGGCCTTAGTTACTCATCCATTCATCTCCTGCCTTCTAACCAAGCAAACTAGTGTAGCTTGGCAGGAGGTGATGAGACAGATCTAAGCAGTACATAAAACTTGAGGATATCCTGGGGACATCCTTCATAAAGTTAAATGAAGTTTCATATCCACAAGGCACTCCAGGAGCAAGACTCAAAATACCCCTAGGAGTGAGAAGGCCCTGGGATGTCATTGCAACTGAGAATCCCTGGCACAATCTGTACAGTGAAGCTGAAATTCAACTCTGTCAAACACTGTGCTTTCTTGGCAGAGGAGGCAAAGGCAATTTAAGACCATGAAATAAGCCCCAAGGAGTTAAGGACCACTGCTTTCTTCTACTCCGAACACAAAACATATTTCAGCAGTGTCATCACTTATATAAAATCAGAGCAGCACAGAGAGAGAGAGAGAGAGCAAAAACCCACAGCCACCAACCTCAGGCAAAGACACCTTGATAAAAGGAAAAGCTACACATGACAAATACCAATCACATTTCCTAATGGACTAGAGGAAGGTGGGATGGACATAGAGTAGGAAAACAAATGATACTTGAAAAAACTGAAACAAAAATTCTCCTTTTAGAGGAATACTGCTTTGCAGATACTCTTCAGACTATTTTCTTTCCCTAATATTTTGGTTGATTGTAAAATTTCAAGAGACTACCGCTAATTTCACGTGGAAGGAAATGTTGGAATGTTACCATGTTTGGCTGGAAACAGGTTATAGAGCAGCAGAAATCTGTTCCAGTTTGCAGTTCCAGACCACTCCACCCCAAAATTAGCACTGTATGAGACTGAAATGCCTTCACAGTGAACATACAGCATTCAAAAAGCCCTATGGGCATGAATTTCTGCACAGCTTCTGCTTTCCCCCAGTGCCATTTTCTCAGGGAAGGCAAGTTGTAAAAAGGGGATGAATATTCTTTGCCTGACAAAGGTGTTTTGAGGCTTAAGTGATATCTGCAAAATTTTCAGAAATACTCTCATGGAAAATGTTTGGAACATTCTTTGGAGACAGGAGAACTAGCAACTCTAATGAATTTTCTTCACGAAAAATTCTGAAACAACATATGGAGAGCAAACTGAACACAGAGCGCATATTTCTGACATTTATCTTTGTTTTTATTGTTAAGATAAAAGCATGCTGTTTGTTTCTCAGAATTTCATCTGCTATCACTTTCTTCCCTTTCTCGACATTCTTCTACACTAGTGACATCATCTGCAGCAATTTTCAAATCTTTGCAGCAAATCCTGTGCTTTGAATGTTTTAATGAGTCATGTAGAGAATGTTATTAGCCAGGGAGTTTATGCCTCCTTTTTGTAATTAGTAGGACTACGAGCAGAGAGGATATGTGCACTGGGATGACTTACTTTTGAAAACAAAAACAGAGAAAAAGAAGTCTCCAAAGATCAGGATGGGGTACTAACAACAAACTTGCAAAGAACAAATATGGACAGTAGGAAACCTTTTCTTCTGTTTCAATTTGCATGTTTACTGAATACTAACCGCTCAGGTTATGGGATGAGCGGTGTCGCTGGTTCACAGTCCCAACTGTACTGAATGCTACCACAATCGGGAATTGCTTATTAAGTCTTGAAAATAGAAAGGCTAAA
The DNA here is from genome assembly GCA_013396775.1 of Cephalopterus ornatus. NCBI lineage: Eukaryota > Metazoa > Chordata > Aves > Passeriformes > Cotingidae > Cephalopterus > Cephalopterus ornatus. The sequence continues at coordinate 121,049 of VZRE01016361.1, read as the reverse complement.
TCTTTGAACATCTGCGTAAAAAAGTATTCCCCTTCACACCCAAACTAAGCCCCACGCTGCTAATATCCAAGATGTCACACAAACTGTTTGAAGACATCAGATTCAAGATTCATAATAAACCCCCACTGCTACAGTTGTGTTTTTCCCGACTGTTAGAACTTCCAAAACCCGCTGAAGACGTGAATCTCTCAGAAAAATTTTACATGCTGCTCTTTGTGCATGTTACTCTTTAAATGCATAGCTGCCTCACAGTTAAACGCTCAGAGAATCTGAGTATCACAGGAACTGCACGGGATGTAGTCAGCGATCGTTTCTTAAACACAGGTTGTGGCGTATCCCAACAGCACATCATGTCCTCCAGGAAGCACGGCTATGAATCCTGAGTTACCTTCAAAGACATGTGCTATAAATCCATGTGCACACACACACAGATATAGATAGATAGATATAGATATAGATATTCGTACAGTTTCGCTGTTCTGAAATTGCAGCCTGAATTCTTTATGTGGGACGCATGACAACAGACACAGAAATAAAACAATGTACAACATCTGCTTTGTTTTCACAGGGGTAAAAGCACATATTGAAGACGTGCACAAGCAAGCACCTACAGTGAGTTCCAAATTATACTCAGTGAGTCAAAAAGTTCACCATTTCCCCCCCGGTTTTCCTCCTCTCTATGTCTGGCAGCTCTCACATAGGCTTCATTAATGGAAAACTAAATTTTCCTTGCTGAATTTGTTTACTAACCTTTCTACAGTTTAAGGCAAAATACTCTAATATCAATTCAGGATAAACTTTTTCTACTTTCAAACAGTTATTCTTTTGCCTACTTGTAAAAAGCTTTGAGAAGACAATATTTGCTAAGTATCATTCAGTGAGACACTCCAGACTAGTTCTCATACACCTTTCCTTACAAAAGTGTTTTCTCATAAGTTTGACTAACTAGCAGGTGGACAGATGTACAGAAACTCATCTCTGTCTGAAGGAAGAAATCACTGTAGCGTTTTATTCCCTGAAGTCCCCTAAAGTTGCTGTCCTCACTTGAGCAGCAACTCTATATCACAAACCTCCTGGTGCATCTAATGCAGTTTGATTGTAGTATTGTCTTTTTCTAAACACTGTAAATACAGTTCAGTGCACTTTAGGGAGCTTCCATTAGAAACCCCACAGTTACCAGTAACCAACAGGTATCATACTAAAGCAATAGCAACATTAAATTTATTTTCTAATCTATTTAATATATCTCACAAAAGCACTGCTGTGTCACAACTGGTAATGAGTATAAACTTCAGTGGTAATCACCCTGTGTTCTTCAAGACAGTTTCAGCTGGCAGCAAGGTTAAGTTAAAAAAAATAGATTAATTTCTTTATTTTTAAAAAAAATTAGTTCTATTCCTTTAAAATTTTAAGCTCCTTCAGGAAAATCAAGGGCTATTTTACACACTGTGATCTGAAAAATCAAAAACGTTGAACTATGGAAGATGATCCAGCAAAGGTTCTATGCACACCAAAGGCCTCATTGAGAATCTGTGCTTCTGCTGATTTTTCCCTTCAAGACTTTTGCCTTTGCAACCGTAAAATATCCTCACCAGCAGCAGCAAAACTGGAAGCACTGCAATACACTGTGCTGCATGGGAGTCACCGACTTACATCACCCTTTCAAAAGGTGTATGTTCACTGGATGTGAGAAAATTCAAAGCAGAATCCCATCTACAGGTACGCTCCCAGTGCTCCTTCTGAGGGATATCAGCCATAATCTCAATCATAAAAGCTGCAGAACGTTTAAAGGACAGGATGAAAAAGCTGTGCACGTAATTAGGACCGCACCAAATATTGTATAAAGATTTAACATACGGCTTGTCAGGAGCAGGAAGCAGGTTCAGTGGCACTTAAAGAATACATGATAAATTAAAAGCAATAGACACTGGATAAATTCAAAGAACATGTGAAGATGCATAACGATAGAGTAGGTCCTGATTATATATTTTTTGTCTTAAATCATTAAGTAAAAAGAAATAATTCTATGGCTAAATTCAGCAACCACCACAGAATCAATAGGTCTCTAAGCCCACACCAATCTATACGCAGCCACAGTTTTATTACAAAATAATAGCTAACATTGATATTTTTTAATAAAGTTTCACTTTACTATGTAATTAGTGTAATGTAGTAGGAGCGGTATTTCTTAACAGAAGTGCTGTCCTTTGTACAGCATTTGCTGGCATGTTAATAAAGAACGGACTTCTTCTATTGAGTTCCATCTGCCTAATAGAGAAAAATGTTCATCTTAATTAGGAAAATCTTCATAAAGAATATAAATGCAGCTACTAATGGGCTGCAGGGAATAAATGTAGGACACTCAGGAACAACTGGTGTTTTACCAGGAAATGGAAGAGTGAATATAAACCCCAAAAGAGTTGTTGGCCGTCTGGTGATTGACCACAAATAGCAATAGATGTTGGGCTTTTAAGTGTTTTATAATGAAAAATCTATTTATTTCATTAAGGTTTCACACTTTAGACCCTTGTTTTTTCAGGTAATAAAGCAGTCTGTGACAATGAAACTATTTAAACCGTCTATGAATTAAGATGGACAAACCCATTAGCATTTTTTGAAGAAATTACTTTACAGAAAGAAAGAATGGAAGTGCCAAGCAATGATTCAAGAAAGATCTATTGTCAAATGGAAATGGTCCCTATATCAAACACATTTTTGGGTTTGCTGTGATGCTCATGAGCAGTTGAGAATATTTTGCTGACTTTATTGGTGCAGCGATAGGTATCACATCATCATGATAGAGACAATAGCAAAATGTAAATTTACAAATCATTTTTGTCCTTAAAAATGTTTCAACATTTCCTCTATCAGTCTGAAATTTCCTTCCAAGAGTTCTGTCATTTAAAAACAACGATATTCCCTAGCTCTTTTACTCATCTTCCAGAAATCCTAATTTTTTTTTTTTTTAAAGCACATTAATACAAAGCACTGATGGGACGTACTTCCCAAGTGCCAAAATCTAACTCTGAGCCAGGCTCAGTGTCAATGTTCACAGCTTCCCAATTAAAAACTGCTTTCTGCATATTTTAACTAACACTAGCCAAGATTTCATATTTCTTCTGAATAGTTTTGATAGGGAAACCAATATGTATAAGTAAGCAAGTGCAAAAGTGAAAATATCACTACCATAATATTTCATTCAAGCCAACAACCAGAAACGTGGCATAAAACTGACGTTCTGGATGCTGACAGCTTTAGTATCTCAATTCACAGAGAATATCACCAAAAAATAGAAGATGCAGCTACTTGAGCCTCAGAGAATGTAATTTCATTTATTCATTTTACTGACATTTTTACTAGACTATAGCTTCATGTACATTAGTCAGACACATGAAAAACCACGTATTAGCTAAGGTGAAACTGTGATGACTGCAGTTGTCTAACAGTGTCAATCCAAACTTTAGATGAATATAATTTGCTACCTCTAAATGACAGAGATAAAATATAGATCTCGTATATCACCAAAGTAATAAATAATTAGCGAGCAGAACTGAGTAAAATAGCAGGTTGAGCACACCCCCAAATTTTGAATCTTGATGCAGAAGTCAGCGATCAAAATGATCCATCTTTCTGCCTTGAATGATAAAACAGCTTCATCACAACCTAACACAACCCAGCACCATCTGGCATGAAGAGAGGAATCTAAGAACAACCTGAAGAGAAGCACAAAAGCAATTTAGTTTCTTCAGAATTGTCCATGATATTTACAGAAGTCTTTCAGAAACAGCCATTTGACTGCAAATGTGGCTCGGTGAACCTGCCTCCTGTAGGCAGATGTGTGTAGCCAATAATCTCAAAAAAAAACCCCGTTGTTGAATTGAACTGAATTGTTTGGGTAAGGGATGGGTGCTGTCAGAGTTAAGAGTGTGTGTGGAAAGTCAACGGCCTACCAAACTGGCTGGGTTTCAGAACGTTATCTCACATCTCCTAACAGGAATTTTAGGAGCTCAGAACACATCTCCTCAGCAGAGCTCAGCCGGCTCTTTTTCAACAGTTCCTTACAAGAAGAGCGACTACAAACACCAAGCTGAGCTGTGCTTTGAGCAGCATCAGCACACTCAGTCCTGGCTGGGTTTTTGGGGCTCAGTGTCCTCCACGTGCAGCGGGGCAGGAGTGGTCTGATCACACCCTCAGCCCCCGCAGGGGATGTGGAGCTGAGCCACCTGAGGCACTGCTCGGGGGGTACAGTGCTGAGTGGTCAGCCTGAGGTGTTTGTAGTACAAACACAAATGGGGTCTGCAGTCCAGGTAACATTAGACTGCTTCGCTAATATAAGCACAGATTCATTTTAGCACTGCTTTTTGAAAGTGACTTTTAACGCAGGCTGTTTTCTAAATGATCCTTAAAAGAAACTCCTTTCTTTCTCATCACCTTCACCTAAGGCAATAACATCCAGTAGCATTGATCTATTTGCTGCTAGTTTTCATTAATTTTACCCTCCCTAAGGGTGGTGCAGCTTTGGTGCCAGCTAATTAAAACCTATTTAGGGATGCTCATTGCACTTTATCAGACCAGAATTAGCTTTGCTGCTTTAATGAAGACTACAGTTTTCTCTGTTATTACCAATTAAATGTTATTATACCATATTGAATTATATTTGTAATGCATGGCAAAGATATAGATGGCTTTAGAACCACTTATCTGGATTGAGGTACATACAAAGGTGCCACATTTAGGAATTATCTAATATTTCTTTAAATCCTTTCAATATATGCAATACAAAACATTTGTGAGGAACTGGAAGAAGCTGCCAGCTTTATGCTCCCTCTAGGGAAGCACCAAGTAAAATGCATTAAGGAAAAATTTTGAATGTCTGGTAATGAATATTATTTATGTACAATAATTATTGAAAGTGGATGAGCATTCACCACCTTGAACTCAAATGCTTCAGACTCTCAGAAAGAATCTGTGCACCCCAGATTCCTAACATGCATGCAATGCTAATTATCCAGCGTGGATAGCCCACATCAGAGGGTATTTTGTACTGCTGTAGAATTAAAAATGTGCTTCATAACAAAATACACAACCTTGTTTGTTGGAAGTTATTTAGAGGAAATTCTTGTTTCTTCCATGCATCAGCAATAAACCATTTGTCAATACCAAAGCTGGGGGTTTTGAACCTGCACCCAAGTGAAATCAGGGATAAAACTCCCTCTGCAGGACCAGAAGGCAGAGAAATGACTGCAGCACATACCTGTTAGCTGCTTCTCACAACACCCTTTAAAAATTTCAGAACCACAAGGATGAAACTACTGAAAAGTCCCACCCGTTACCTAAAAAGATTGTACTTCAAAGAATAGAAACAGAAAGCTCATTAAAGGCTCGACAGACTAGAAATCTGTTGCAATCTAACTATGCATTAGTACTATACACTGCATGTAAAGACAGTATTTTAGGATTAAACTAAAATAGATGTGGTTGCAATCCACTCAGTACATTTTAAAATATGAGTTGAAATTGGCTTCCTTCCAGAATTTTTGCTCGGAACACACTGAAACAGACCTCTGTTCAATCTAATATTCCAAACAAAGGTTGGTGTTTCTCTGAGGAGCCAAAGGAATATTTGGCTGAGGAACCTGAGTTTGCCTCAGCATCATAATAGCCTGGCACAACGCACGGAACTATTTTCATCGCCCACAAATCTCTCGAGTTCCCCGTTTACTGCTGCCACAACTGCCACATCCGTCTAACAACCTCACGACCCTCCCTAGGAACAGCAGACAGGTCCTGCAAATTGAGTATGTTACAGAAAATGAAACAGTTTCCAAACTGAGCTTCCCGATTAGTAGGGAACTGCAGGATGTTTTCTTGAGCTACAGAAGGTGTTGGCTGGTGACACACCAATCATCTCCCTTGTTTCTAGGCTGACAAGAGCATTAAATGATGTTAAAGGAATCACTGAGCATTTGATGTGGAAAAGTAGGACGAAAAATGAAAGTTGCAGTAGATACAAGGATTTTATCTCATTGCCACTGCGAGAACTAGTGGGTTTTTCACAGCGTGAGAGGGATGCACACGCAATGTGATGTGGGGCTGTTCACAAGGCGAAACTTAAGGAGAAAGAACGTGGGCCACTTTGGCTTCAGGCTGCTTAAGAACTTTGTTATAAGCACTGGGAGAAACGAAGTTTAATCTTCTTTTGACATGAAAAGAAGCATTTGTATTGTGTTAATTGCGCAACTATAAAGCCTGAGATGTGTTAATTTGTTGAAGAGGAATGGATTAGGCTGGAGATGAGGATACTTTGACACTGAATGATGAGATTTTTTCAACGGAAAAACAGGAGACTTTTATCAAGGTCTGGTCTCACAATAAGAATTTTGATAAAGTATTGTAAAGTCCCTGTGACCTGACTGACTCATAAATATAAACAAATTTATTTTTAGCAATGCAGTAATGTACCCATGATCATATTTATCTTGATTAATATGTAAACAGGATGACTTGGATTATTAAAGGTCAATTTTGAAGAATGGATCTTGTGTATTTTCTCTATTAGCCTCTTCATCAGTTTGTTCAATTAAACTAAAGAAGCCATGATAACCTTGACAACTTTACGACATATATGAGCTCCCTCTGACTCCAGAATCACAGCAGCAACATGTGCACATGGTGAACAAGCTGAGAGGCAAGCTCTCCCCTATGTTTCAAAGTCTAAAAAATAGGAAAAATCAACTGTAACCAAATTTTGACAGTTTAATAACAAAGTAAAACAAAGGGAACAAGCTCTTCTACTTTAAAAGCTGTCAAAAGCTCAGATTGCATTTAACTGTTTGTGAATATCTGTATTTTTAATTTGGTCAGAATAGCTATAGTCCTTCACAACCTCGAATTCACGATGTGCAAATTCAAAAATTAATATTAAGACACAGCAGTGATCTGGAAACTCCTTCCTAGTTAACTCAAGTGAGTATGTGTGACAGGTGTTCTTCCATGCCAAAACACAGATGATCTGAATTTTTGCAGCTCAGTTGCAAATTCCTGCTCTTTGTGGTCTTAATTCCACAAATCCAATTTCTACCCTGACCATGCCAGCCAATACAGCGGCCCTCACACTTCCATCTCCTACAGCCTCCACTTGAGCAGCATAAACACAAATTCTCAGACATGGAAAATAGAATTTCAGTTTAATTCTGGTAAAAACCTAAATCTATTACGGTATCACTGATAATCCATTTTCACCAAGAAAGAGAAATAATGTATAACCCCGAGGTCAGTGTTTGAAGAAAAGCTACAGCGAATCTCAACTGAGAAGAAAATACAATATCCAGAATTATCCCAAGGTTGTGTATTTGGAAATGTTGTTTGTGTAGGATTATCCTCTTCAAATAAAATGTCAACTTAATCAATAGCAAATTGAGCTGAAAACAACACACAGCTTTGAAAACGTTTCAGGAAGATATCCAATATTTTTGGGACTCAAGCCAACAGAAATGGAATGAACAGAAGGTAGCGTAGGTGGGGTAAATGGGGCCTAGCTGCTGCCTCATCAAGTGCTTATAACAGTCAAAACCATATAACAATCCATTAAAAATGTATCTGGGGACTCACTCAGTAGCTGGCATCCGGCATGGCCTTTTCTCATGAATCTTTTGTCAAACACCGTAATTGTTCTTCACGTTTAGGACTTACCGGTCTTTTCCCGTCTCCCTCTTAAACACTGCATCACAGTAACTCATGCGCTTTTCCGTTGTCACGTAGATTTTGGCACTGGGGTAGCTGTCAACGGTTTTCTTCAGCATGTTGTACACAATGCCATTCCCATCCTTCCTCATGTTTCGGAAAGGTCCCCAGATCACGTAAATGGTGCTGTTGGTTTCTCTGAAAAAGTACTCGGGGTTCTTGAGCAGGAGAGGCACGCTTGTGTGAGAGACCACTCTTACGGTTGTCCTTTTCCCAACATCTTCCTCATAGCCCTTTGTGGGAGCATTGTTCATCCTCCATATGCAGGAGGACTTGTCTATCTCGGTTCCCACCTTCTGGCCAGCCATCTGTCCCGAGTTTGAAACAACGGCACAGAGGTCACAGTCAAGCTGTAGAGGCTGGAAGACAGGAAACAAAAATATAGGGCAAGTCTTTCTCAGTAAAGCATGAAGACTGAAAATTCAGCGAATAGGAAGGCAGGTACACCACAACAAATTGATAGCAATGCTTCTCTTTGAAAAAAACCCAAACCCACAACCCCCTTGGGGTAGAGCTGCTAGAAAACTCTACCACTACAAAGGTCTGAATGCAAACCTTTTTAGCAAAATAGGCAGATCCAATCTTTGCCTTTGTTCTCCACCTTGAAAAGTCAACTATACAAATAATCATTCCTTTTTAACTCTAAATGTTACTCTTTCCACTAAAAAAACCCCAAGGAAGTAAAGAAGCAGAAGAAAACAATACTTAGATCAATGTCTTGTCTTTTAACAAGGTGTTGTCAACAATAGGGGAAAAAAGGATTGAAAAAGCAATGCTGGAAATTTAACTGTACACTGACTGTGTTTCTGTGCCTGAATGAATAGTTCCAAAATTTGTGCCCGAAGTCCAAAGATTTAGATGTATATCTAAAAAGCACTCTAGCAGTATGGAAATCCTGCAGTTGGAAAGGACATATAGACAGAGAAATATGCTGTTCTCTCCAGAGCGTGGTTATGACCCATGAAAAATGAGAGGCAGATGGACTGGTGACATGTGAACTAGGAACTTGATCCTGGGAAAACTGAAGTCAAAGACATATTCTAGGGTGCTATTTCTCCAGAATGAATTGAAAATAGGAAAAAATTATCTAACAGAGATATAGGGACTTATCTGATGTTCCATTTGTCAAAGTATAAAGAGTAAATGTTTTTTTTGGTTCTTTTGTACCAAGAGACCAAGAGGAAATGTCCTGTACTTATACTGGATTGTATGAGAAGTTCAGTTAGAAATCTAAATCAAATGAAAACTAAATCCATCAAAAAAACCTACGGAAGACGGTTGAGGCCAGAGATCATCCACAATTTTTTGTACGGTCACAGACTTGATCCTCTGTCATACTCACAGCTGGGAGCCAGTGACTTCAGTTTAATATCTTTTAGGAATAATTCCCTTCACGTTCTTTGAACATTTAGTCTGACAGAATCCTGGGTGCTTTTCTGATCAGACTTGTGGTTATTTCTCTTCACAATCACACCTCATTTAGCTGATGTGGATAAATATCCTGGCTACATTTGAGTGCTATAACCTTAGGACGTGGTTGCTGACAAAACATCAAATTCTTTGATAAGGGGGCGTAATATAAGGACAAGAGATAAACACCTGAAGTGACTCAAACTGTAACAGCTAAAATATCTCATCTTTGGGTGACAAATATTGTACTGAACTAGGACGTATCCTGCAAGACTTCTGCAATAAATCTCACAATTTCAAAGCTTTGATTTCCTTATTGTAATTGATTCGATTTCTCCATCTGAATGGTTCATGAAAACATTCTCTCCTCGTTTCATCAATAGCTAAAGGTTCCTGATAGCATGAAAAAGCATTGGCAATGTTTCCTTTACAGAACACCATGCATTTTTTTTATAGCTGTTGTAGTTTTAGAGCGCTGTCCTGCATAGTTCTCTGACAGCAGGGATGAAATCCCAGGAGATGCCTCTGAACACAGGAGTCTTTCTGTTTACTGCTTAGTTACAGACATTCTCTCTAAGACACATTATGAGGACATGGCTGGGTGACCTAAACAAATCCATGAGCATAACTCATATCCTAACATGAAGTGAATTGTTAAAGTCCCAGTAGATTAATTTATAGGTTTCAGGGTGAACTTTCAAACTAACAAATGCTGAACATGAAACTGCTACAAAGGAAGAGTCAATCTGGTCAAGAACCTGGTTCCATTCAAATTCGTCTCAACCTCAGCACAGGTTTGCTTTTTTTTCCAAAAAAATTCTTCCTTCTCCATTAAAATGGAGCCACACTCCTAAATTTGGAATTATTTGATTTTCTGACCTTAGTTAGAAATGCACTGCACATTTTCTATTCACTGAGTGAAACTGTTCTGCTCGAATAAACTGAGTACACTCACTCCTGCAATTGTGTCCCCTGGTTTTCTAGCTCTTTTGTTGTGATTCATTTATCTTGTTTCAATTTATAAAGTGCTTTCATAATACTGAATGCCTGCACTAGGTCAACATACAATCTGCTCTTCTTCAACAGAGGCAGAGGCTTAGCCTCCCCCAGCCCTATCTCAGAATAAACATTTTTTACGATGTAGAGAGATTTTACATGTCCCAATATGCATATTTTCCAACAGATCCCAGAGACAGTTAGGAGACTGACTGGCACCTGTGACAGATACTCCACTGACTCCAGAATCATCCACTGACTTCATCATTTTTTTGCATCATCTCCCTCAACAAATGAGAAAACACACATCGATATTCTTTCATTGAACTCCACATGGACACAGGCCAGCAGCTGCTGGTGTTGGTTTGAGTCTCACAGACGAAAGGGGCACTCTCAGTAATCCACATAAATCCACATACAATAACTTTCTCATTTTCCTCCTTTAACACAACATTCCTGTTTGTTACAACAACCCAGCTCAGTTATGGCTGCCCCATAACTTTTAAGACTCAAAAGCTTCTCAAATGTAGCTACTCTGCCAGGTGGCTCCCCCAGGAGCCATTCAGGCACAGGGATTTTGGTGCCCGAGGGGCTGGATAGGTGAAGTCCCTGGGTAGATGCTGGTGCTGCTTCTGTTACTGAACTAGGACACAGTTGACAGCTCCCTATGATCCTTGAGGAGCTGGGGTGATGTGCTATTCTTCCCCCTCACCTCATACTGTGGGGTCCTACATAGCTCACACCCTTCTCCCATATGTAGATTTTTGGCAGCCTAGTTGCCCATGGTAGCCCTAACCTGCATGAAAAACTACCACTGTTCCATTTAACTTGCTGTATTATTTCTATTAATGGTGAACAGAAGCAGAGAGACAATTCTCACACAGAATGCAGTGAGAAGAAAACTGGAAAAATAGAGAAAATGTGCCTTCTTGGTGATCTGTTTTGCAATTAACAGCAACTGTTTAGAGGTGTCTGCATCACAAACACCAGGGTAGCAATTAAACACTAACTCAGCAGCAACCTCATCAGATAAACCAAAAATGAGTTTGGCAGGCAGTCCAGGCTGCCCTCTCATCTGTAGAGATGGTCTGGCAGCAACGGGATTGATACAGATTGGCAGGACCCTACAGAAACCTGTGCTGCTCTGTTTGTGGTCTCTGGGCCGAGAACGTCAATTCCTGGCTCAACGTTCACAAGATCTTTATTCGCTTGCATCACGGATATATGAGTTCAAGAAAAAAAAAAACATAGGGAACCATTCACCTTTTGTTCTCTTTTCATGTACTTGGACGTGTATTTCACCTCTACACATCACAGGGCTGTTATTGCTGCTAGAAAATTATCCATTTTGTTGCTGTCCAGGAGGATGTGGAAGTCCACAGTAGAGCAGCTGGGCATGATTCTGACAAATTGTCCCATCTTTTTCCTGAATGATACATTGCAACTCTTGAGGAACGCTTATATTTTAATCAGTAAAGAAAATGAAATGTCTGACCTTTCCATTTCCTGTGCAAGCTTTTAGACAATAGAAAAGATAATTAAAACTGTGAATTAGAACTTGCAAAACAGTGCCATTTTTCTAGCAAAGAGAAATAGCTGTGTAATAAAGGTCACTTATCAAACAGTTCTAGTTATTAAATCTTTGCATTTAGCAATGAAGTGGCTTCACAGAATCAAAGGTCAAATCATTAAATAACAAAATCAGCCAGAATTAGAAAAGGTCACAAGCAAATCTAACTTAAGTAGGTCACAAAACATGATTCTCTTACACACAGGATTTCAGTATTTGGAAAACTGCTTACGTGCCCAGTTTGAAACAACTCCCCCACCATTTCAAACGTCTCCACCAAGAGACGGAAATTCCAGCTACAGGACCATTTGTACGGGGGGGTTTCCCCATGGCACGGATCCTGGCTCACCAAGTTTCTCAACCACAGCCCTGTAGGTCTGCTGAAGTCTCTCAGCCCAGGTCTCTCAACCACTTGGCCAAGACTTCAGCCCAAGTCCGTGGAGTTCAATAAAACAATGTCTTGACAGACCAGATGCACGCCAAGCTCCAGTCTCAGCAGAGACTGTCAGATTTACTCTTCAGCTGGACCAAATCCAGCTCAGGACCTATGCAGATGGAATTTCCACTAATGAAAAGCTTAATTTCTCCTGTGACTTCTCCAGCACTATAGGCCAGTGGTGCACTGGAGAGCTCACTCCAACCACCGACTCTGTTTCATTCTGAATCCCACAACTAATCACACAGATAGTCAGGAAACTCAGACTAAACTTTCCCAATTGTTACTTTAACAATATGATTGTAATTTTGTAAATTGGACGCAATGCCCATTCACTACATAATGAGGCAATTATTAGCAGCTTGCCACATATTAATTTGCTCCTTTAATGTTGAAACAAATGAGATCTTTTCTTATAATCATCCTATTTGAGTGAATTCTAACAAAGCCGATTGAACAAAGCTCCAGAGAGACTTTCTTTATTTCAATGCCATTTATTCTTCTACTCTTCTTGGATGTCTTTAGAGTTTGAGAGGATACAACATTTATAATGATGCCAACAGGGAATAGATTTTGCCTTTATTCTTCTTGATGTTCTTTTGAGGTCTTTGAAATGAAAGGTACAAGAGAGGCATTAACCGTCTGGCATTGTTTTTATTGCTTTTCTCTACTTTACAAGCAAAAAATGTATTTTAATTTTTCCTGTGTTTCAGTGATTAAACAAGCTGGTTTTATCTACACTTACTCGCTTTCTTCAGACCTCTGACTGGGAGAAAAGACTTGCCAGGCTTCTCCAACACAAAATTCAGCACATTTAAAGAAAAGAAAGATAGTACTTGTATGTTCACCCAGCAAGAGCTATCAATTTAATACAGCACTGTATATAAATCACCTTATATTACTAACATCAAGTAGTAAAAATAAAAATCATAAAAAATCACAGTCTTATTACCCTGAGTTTGTGGTTTTTCCCCTTTCCCTTCTATAGGAGTATTGTGGGGTTTTTTATCTTCAGCAGTTGACTTTGGTCCCAGCCCTCAGCTTCGCATCCCAGCAAACATCTCTGCCTTCATAAAATTTAATGTTAAGTTTTCATAAAGATTTTAACATTTTGACATTATTTTGAAATAAGCACTACATCAACATGCATCCCATTTCCAAATAAATAGAATATGATGTACCTCTTTGTAAGACTGTTCCAGAGACTCAAGTGCTTGGGATATTTTATTTAGATGAATGTCACTGATATGTACATGACTGCTGGCAGGAAGTTTTTATTTAAATTGAATGAATTGGAAGGGAATGCATAGGAGGCACTTAAAGGGACTAATCCTACAGTAAGAGACTGAATAAACAACCATAGTCGAAATTCTTTCCATATTCACTGACCCAGTTACAGAACTGCTGTTTGATTTGCAGCTCGTGTTGCAGCTCCTTTAAAGGGGCTGTACCAGCCTTTTGCTTGAACAAGTATCTTATGGATTCCTGATGTCAGCGGTGAAGAGACAGAAAAACAAAGGAAGCTCAGATTTTGAGCAGAGATTGAAACTTCCATGCCAGAGTCGCCTGCCCCATGTAAACTTTCAAGCGGCAAGTGCATTTTTTAAACATTATAGTTTGCTTTCTCATGGAAAGGAACAAAAACCCCAAACCCCACAAACCCAAACCTCTGAAACACAAACCACAGTGCAAAGTGATGCAGTGTCATCTTTCTCACTCTTAAGACAGCTCCAGACAACTCCATGCCAGCTCCCACCTCTTTCAACATACAGCAGAGCAAATGCTCACCAGAATATGTTGTTGATTTGGCTGCTGCTACTGGGGACAATACAGGCAGCTTCGAAATAAAGCAAGAATCAAGTACATCTCATGATACTGAGAGCTGAAAAATAAATGCCTCAAATGTAAGTGAGAAAACTCTGAGTAGAAACAGAGTCAAGTATATGACCTATGAAGAAGAAAATCAAGTCTTTTTATGTATTTTTCTCTATTCTAATATAAGGCAAAAAATTGGAAAGTTAAAGATAATACCCCTCATGATAATCGCATAAAACAACCTTTGAGTAAAACCAGTTCCACCTTGATCAAAATATTTTAACTTTCTATTTTTCAAAAATCATATTTAAGTAATTTTCTCAAATGGAATTTAAATGCCCCTTCAATTGAACAATCTTCTGTATTATGAAAAGGTGAAAAAATGGTAGTTCGCATTAACAGAACAGTTCCTTTCATTTTTTTCAGTCTTCCTAATTTCCAGCTGAAACTTTATGAAACCTGACACCTTTCAAATAAACCTAGTATTCACTAGTATTTTCTTCTAAAATAATGAACTGTGGAAAGACTCCTGATAGCTATATTGGTTAAAAAAAAAGAAGACTTAAAAATAGAAAGGTGGCAGGGAGAAAATAAAGACCGGGAGAAATTGCTCTGTCTCTGCGTGGAGGGTTAATGGGGGAAGGGAGCTGCCAAATTCAGTGCTTCAAGAACAACAGAAAGACCCAGCCAAGGCAGAGCACTGGAGGAGGAGTGATGGTCAAGAGCCCTGAGGGACTTTGGGCACTGAGAGAGTGGCAGGTGAAGAAAGTTTGGCCCTAAGGCATTTCCTGTCCTGTGTGTGCCCTCTCACGCAACAGAGGATGCATTTGCAGCTGTGTCCCAGGTACTTGGTAACATCTCCTCTCCCAAGGCAGGATGGCAGAAGGGACGTGCTCTTATTAACAGGAATATGTCACAAAAGGAGGAGGAAATTAACTGAAACAGGGTACCAAAAGAGAAGAGAGGGACAGAAAACACATCAGAGAACCTATGAAAAGGTAAAATGCAGTTTAGTGTTTAAGAGACACATCCAAGAGGAAAGAGGAATTGAGAAAAAGCCAAATATTGATATATAGCCAGGAAGAAAAACCAGGAGGCTTGGGAATGAAATCTAGAAAAAGAGAAGAACAGAAACACCTAAACAAGTTTGTTAAGTTATAACTGTTGTGAAGAAAGCTTCATCAGACATGCCAATCAAATAACTCAGGATTAGGCAGAGAGAATAGCTTTTTTCATTGACACTGCAACTGCCCAAGCAGAAAACAGATGGAAATGGATACGTTCACTCCCAGATTTAGTACTATAGCTTGTAGGTAACCAGAAACCCTGACATCTGTAGGCATGCAGATGTCTAGAGTTTCAGATCCACTGAATACTCTTTGGCACATAAAAGCAGATTATTCTTTGGCATATTAAAAAAAGAGAAATCGGCATAAAAATACAAGTTCGCCCAGGAACACATGTGGAAATGCTCACGTGAAACACTGTTGAGGATTGAATTGTTATGGAAGGGAGGCAAACCCCATCATGCACACCCTATACAGCAAGTTCACAAGCTAGGCACTAAAACAGCATTCACTCTGAAAAACAGTCTATGAAAAAATTAATTTCACGGCTGTTCAGAATGGGAAACCAAACTAACTACATTAGTTCTAGAGTATTCCTAAGTTCATCCCAGAGGTTTAGTTGACGGCCATAAATAACCAGAGTGTTTGTGACACTCCATCTATTACCCATTTACAAATATACAGGCTTTAAATATCATGACTGTGTAATAGTTCAAAGGCTGGGAAATCTTCCAACCAAACACTGCTTTCTGAATGCTGAATCCAATAAATCATTTATCTTGACATCCACCACACTGCTCACTTGCCCTCATTACCACATGACAACTCTTGAATTTTGAGCACAAAAGTTACCGGAAAAACACAATATAAACCAGACACTGTCCATCAAACATCATAAACAACTCAGAGCACAACACAACCACCTGATCCTAACTATGGCACCCCTTCTATCACTCCACTGCAAAACTGTATTTGCAAGAGAGTATTTACTACCAGCAAAACACACCACTTGATTCAGCAAGTTATCAGTATCATTATGTTTAGTTTTACTTTGTCTTCTGCAATTCTCTGTTTATATCGCTGTTCTTTTCTGGTTTTTGCATTTGGCCATAAGATAAAAATAGTTTCCTCTCTACACAGGCATATTTGCTCGGCAAACAACACGAAACACAAGGAGGCAAAATGTCACTTACAACTCAAGGAGACATAAAAGGGAGGGATGTCCTGTTAACACACGGGCTGAATAGCGAATGAAGCTCAGTACAAAAGGACTGAAACAATTTCTCACATCCAATACTGTGTGTGGCAGCAGAGCAGAGGGACCCTGTAACACATAATCCTTCCTTATAGAGTGGACTTCAGAGTGACATCCTTGAAAGTAACCAAGGCCAAAAGGCCTTTCTCCACAAAAGCTGTTTCTAATTTGCAAGTAGTAATAAGTATCTGTGCAAAAAAAAAATTAATGAGAATGCTCACTACTAAGTTGCCTACTATAAGGCTATGTCTGAAGAATTCTCTGTCCCGTATATCAAAGCATCAATTACTCTAACCGCTGACTTTAATTTGTATTTATTATAAATACCCACAGATGGCGGTAAAGTATATAATGTATACAGCAGATTTGTTCCAAGTTTGCTTTCTCTAATAACCTCTTATCATCAGCACTCACCATTAATCATGGATCATTATCTAGGAACTTGGCTGAATCACAGATGCAGGAATGCCTGTTAGGCCTCTAGTCTAAATGCATTTGAAAAAAATTGGGACTCACAAATAAATTAGGAGACTTCTAATATGAAGTTCATGCCTTATTTCAGGTCAATTTATTTGGGATTTGATATGGGGAAATGATATTAGGGTAAGTAGCAAAAACTGTCAGAAAAAGTACCTGGTGTACCCCCCTTCTCTTTTTTCCCATGAAAAGCCACCTAACAGGCTGGAAGCTTAACCTCTAATTTATTTCAGTTCCATGCTGTCTAGACCTATTATTTAATTTTGTCTCTCTTGGTGGTCTATCTGTCAAATTATTTGTATGCATGGAAGGAAAGTGATAAGCTAAAATGCTAATTATCCATTTTTCTGAAATTAAAAAAAAAATAAAATCCATGCCAGGAATAACAATAAGGTTTATTACAATAGCATTAAAACCAGTGGCATTTTTCATTTGACAAAATAAGCCTTAAGAAGCTTTCTAAGTCCGGTGTTTTTAATTGCAGGATGGCTTATCTAAAAGAGAATACATACTTGCTTCTGGACACATTCATTTATTTTCCCCTCATTGGTATCTTGGGAGTATTTGCTGTACCATTTTATGACTGTATAAATGCTTAAATTCTTCTGTAAAAATGTCATTTCAGGTTAAAACTTCACTTACAAGGTGCTGGTCCAAAAATTGAATTTTTTTAAATACCTTTTATTTTAAGACCATAAAATCATTTTTTGTTGCAGAAAGATATAAGGTTAAATCATAATTTTTTCAGATATCTGAAATTTCAAACACTATGGCACTGGGCACTAGGACAGAAATTTAAACTGGATTGGAGAGTTCTGCTTAAATAATTAAGAAGATTTATTTTACGGTCTCGTAACTCATTAATGAAAGCTGTTGGAGCATAGCTGAGTATTTCAAAAATTTGGAGTCAAAGGTCTGTTTCAAAAGAAAAAACTGCTGTACATATACTCCCTCCTGATTGCTTTTACATCATAACCTCGGTGCATATGTCCGCTAACCATATTTTAAGGAGTGCAAATTTCATGCAGGCACTAGTTGGTATCATGGCCTAACAATACCTTCAATAACTCAGTTAGCACCCTCAAGTGGAAACTACCGGGGTTAAACCATTTGTAAATAATTCAAAGATCACTCTGCATTGGTTCTTCTTACTCATGGAGCTTGACAGAGCAGCTTCTGCTGCTGCCACATCCCACACCAGCCCCATTTCCCCCTCACTTCAAAACCGTGGCTGAAGAAAAGCCCCTGAGCACAGTGACCCCTGCCAAATCTTGCTGAAGTCAACAGGGTCTTGTGCAGGTCTCTCAGAACTAGACCAAGGCCTGAGGTGCTGAATAACACACACGCACACAGAAATGAGGTGGGAAGTTATGAGGTGAAACATGCCAGAAGCAACTGCAAAACAAAATCTTATTAAAAGATGAAAATAATAAACCCTATCAATCTTTTCTCCACTATAACCTGGCCTGACAATGACAGAGCTGTAAGATATAAACAACACGACCTCCAAAATGTTTACTTTTGATCATACAGCTCTTCTACCTATAACATAAATTTTTAAAAGATAAATTAATTTTCATACATCTTTAAGAGAAAAATACTACGGTAATGTACCTGACTTTCTTGGGAAATCTATGGCACGTTGACTGCCTCCATTACAGTTAAAAGCAAAACTCCCACTGACATCACCAGAGACTTCATAGAGACTTCACCTAATGTCTGAATTTTGTGACGAGAAATTTGGATTTGCAGTTCATAGATAGACAAGTTTTCTGTCTGTAAACAGACTCAGCACACCAACAAGAGAAACACCAAGGAACCTTCTCATGCCACATGTCAAGCTTGGGGTGAGACTCTGTGCAGGGCTGGGCTTAACAACACTTACTCTACACTGAAGCATAAATTTAGACATGGGACCATAAAATGAAACAGCTCAAAAAGAATATTCTGTGTGATTACAAGATCGTGGTGCTGCTCCTTTGTCTGGGCAGGAACAGAGGCCTTTCAGCTTCAACTTTTGAAAAGGATGCAGGGTATTTTCTTGCTGTAAGCTATCTACTCACAAAGCCAGAACATGGTGTTCCTTCTTGGCATGTGAGCACACACACTGATGTTCTGTGCTGTATGGACTTCCCTGGTTACTACTGAAACTATTTCCCACCTCAAATCTATTTCTGGGATGGAAACCAAGGAGGCCATGTCAGCTTCCTGTTACTGCTGGCATCAAATGGGTTAAACCAGATTCTACATTTCCACCTGCTTGCGAGTGCACAGTTTGAGGAGTTTTTTATTTTGCTTTGTTTTGATTTTTTAAACTGTTGACTTTAATGTAGCTTGTGATTCCTAATGTTTCCAAGGACTGTAACGACAGCAGGATCTTTGAAACTTGAAAAGCAATCTTAAAGGTCAACACCTAAGCTCATCAGCAGCTCTGTAACTCACACTGATACAGCAGCGACTACCGCGGTTCTGACAAAGCGGGTTCTTGGGGACAGCAATAAGGGAGGGAAAGTCAGTGCCCTCTGACAGAGTCCGCCTGCTGACAGCTGTGCCTTGCTGGCACTATGAATACGGCAAAATACACGCCAACTGATGGCCTAGAAAGGGCAGAGATACTGGAAGACTGATAAGTGCCTTCTACAGCAAACAGGCTGTGCCTGTCCCTTCCTCCTCCTCCTGGAACAATGCCGCTCCACGCTGCAGGCTCTGCTGCACCTCTAGCTATCAGCAGCTCACAACCACACACCGGGAACCGGAGAGGCTAAGTTCCACCTCACCACCACAGAGATCTGAGGGGCTACAGTATGCAGCTAAGCCAAAAAAAAAAAAATTCACTGAAGTCAAATAATTATAAAATAGTAATCGAAAGGAAATGCCCGGGTTACAGCTTATGCTGAGGGAAAAGCCAAGAGGACAGCAATGAACCCTGGCTCGCATAGAAATAACATTTCTCCATTTCTGTGGACAGTATATGTCGGAAAACTTTCCCGCAGTCACATTAGTTCTATGTTCTCTTGCCTGCTTAGTGACTTCAAAAAAAGCGCATATATGTACATATGTATTAAAACTAAAAGCAGCAAGAGAGAGATGGAGGGTTTAGATGATGCATTAACTTAATTCTGAGAAAATATTTACGAAGCAAATGTGGAAGTTTTGGCACCCCTCTCTCTGAGTCATACAACTGCAGAATTATAGATGCAGTATGAAGAAATGTGTGTGTGCCTGTTCAGCCACCCCACCACGCACAGCGTCAGACAGCCACGGTGTTCTGGTGGCTAAAAAAGACCAAGGCAGATGAGCTGAGGGAAAGATAATGATGGGCTAGAGATATCCCATTAAAAAAGATCTCTTTTTTTCAAGGAATGCACCTTTGTAACCGAGGGCAATTAAGCTTTAGAACAGGTACCCAAAAGATTCTGTAGTGTCTATCTCTAGAGATTTTCAAAACTTGAAGAGGCACAGACCCGACCTAACCTTGATGTTAGTCCTATTTATAGACAATGTTGGACAAGATGGTCTCCAGAGGTTATTTCCAAAATATTTTTTCAGTAATTTTATAGCTCTATCACTTTGAGAACTAAGGGAAAGTTACATGAATTTTAGTGAAAAAGACAGCACACATCTTTAATAGTGAGGACTATTCAATACGTCGGGGAAACCCCAAAAATAAAAGAACCCAAAACCACAACAAAATATTGAAAATTGAATAATTAGTGAAAAATAATTCTGTTTTCTTTTTTTTTCTTGTCTGTTCTTAGTTCTTTCTACTGCCTGCCACACACAAAATCATACAAAATACAGGAGGAGAGAGAGACATTCCTAAAACGAAAACAGGATGATAAGATTCGATCTGCAGGTCATATGATAATCCTGCACAGAATCTAATAAATCTTATTCCAGATAAAATATTATTAGGCATGGTTACAAGACTGGAATCCAGAATAACCTGAGACCATCATCACAGGTTCGTTCCGGACAGTGTGGCACCAGGTGTGGGCAGGCAACACAGTGCAACTTCCCTCCTGGTGCGTGTGAACTAACTCCAGGACTGCTGAACTGGCCGTATCTAACAGTGCAGGCTCATTCCTTTGCAGGATATTGGCAGACACTGGGAATTTCAGTTGAGTCCTCCTCATACGTATTCTTTCTAAGGCTGTTAGCACTGAATACAAGGTGATAAACAGTAAATTAGCTTTACTAACTAGTAGTCGTGCCTTCACCAGTACAGGAACGTGGCTGAGATGCAGAAGTGGCATCTCTAATGGACTCTGGGGCTTGAAATGAGAATCAGGCCTAAAAGAGTTAACTAGGATAGGCCCCGGCCAGCATCTACTGTGCCTGTGCTACTAAGACTCGTTCTGTTCTGCCTACTGGACCAAAACTTAGAAAATGTTAGGAATAGTATATAATAAGCCTAGAGGTAATAAATTAGGATAAGGCAAGATAAGGTAGACATCTGAATAGGAGAAATAGGCCTGGAGCCAAGGCTTTCTCCAAGCTTCAGTGAGCAGGGCAAGAACAATGGAAAGGTAGAGAGGTCAGACCGAGGAAGATGAGAAGCCCCCAGATTCAGGGCCAAAGGCCAGATGTACCCCCGAAATTGAGGGCCAAGAAAAGCACCGTCCAAAGCTCCGCCTAAGCTCCACCTATACTCCACCTATCATTAATATCTATAGTAGATGTTGCAATCATATGAACATGTATAAGAATCATATCTGAAAATTGTATAAAACCCCTGATTTTGTGTGATACCTTGGAGCAAGTTTTTGGGTGATGCGAATCACACTTGCTCCCAATGTTGCAATAAATATCTTGCTGCTCAAAAGACCCAAAGTCTCTGAGCAGTTCTTCGTACCGGATTTTTTGGATTCAGGCTAGACAAGGGATAAAAAGAAAGAAAAAAATCCAACATGAATAGGCCTTCTCCAGAACAGAAATCTGCCATGTGCTAGTGTCCACTGAGCAGTAAACTGTGGCTTCACAGGCTGAGACAGGAGGAGGAGAAGAGGTATGTTGCAAGAAATCAAACGCTCAGTGCATTCCAGAAAAATGCGAAAAGCTCCCAGACAATCAGACCTCCAAAGCTCCAACTGTAATACAGCAGAATTATTGTGGCTACAAAATGCAGGATACTGAAAATCAGTTCTGAAAAACTGTATCATAAGTGAACACTGTATTTATCCCCTCCCCTTGGAACAACCCCACTGCAGCAGCAAAACAATTGCTGGTTCTGCCACAAGACCCTCGCAAAAATCCTGCAGACCCTGTTTTTCAAAAGAGCAATAATTAAAAAATAAAGTCCTGTGGTGCTTTTCCTCTATCAGCCCTGTTTATGAATTCACAGCACAGCATGAAGGTTATTAAAATCCCATATGTGAGAACCACACACGGCACAAGGAGATATGAATTGGCATTCCACAGAGATAATGCTATCTAATGGGCAAAACAAGAGCACTGCCTCATTCCTCTGCAGAGTACATTTGGAAAGGGCAAAGCTGCTCTCATGGATAGCTGACCAGACACAAGCCATTTCTTCTTCTCACCTGTTGATTAAGAAGTTCAGTGCGAAGAGCGTGGCTGTTATCTTGCTGAGCCTTGATGTTCCCAGGACACCCTTCTGCCCACAAACCATTTGACGTGGGCTGGATTAAACACTATTTGGGCGACCCAGATACAGGGACTATTAAACACATTGCTGTTTATTTCCACGTAAACACATTTCAAATCAAAACGTAATTAAGTGTGGAGATAACCAGTGCACCTCACAAATTAATTCCAGAGTCCTGCCTATATGATAATACAATTATTTTTCAAAATTATTCATTTATTTCCCATTTTATTGTTGAAACAAACCAGTTAATGCTGTGCTTTATTTTAATGCCAAAACTGTTTTGATCCCACAGAGCAGAGAGCTATTCTGAACATTTTCAGCAGTTGCAAAAACTTCAAGAAAAAAACCAAAATAACCGTTTTTGAAAAAAGGTTTATGAAAAAAAAAAAAAACAACTAAACAAACCCACACCAACGAAGCACAGACATGCACAAAAAATTTTCCCTAGTTTTGAAATACTCTGAAACCTTTGCTAAAGAGAAAGCCCTCCACAGTTCTAAAATCCTTGAGTCAAAATTAATGCTGAAAAAATACTCGACTTGAGGACAGTGATCAAAGGTTTGTAAGGCTGTTCCTCTGTCTTGCACGTGTGATCAATCTGCCATCGGCAGTGGGACCACAGGTGTCTGTCTGCTGGTCGTCATCACTAATGCCAGAGATGGAAAGCACTCCGAGACAGGGAAGGCAGGACTTGCCGTGAAGCAGCATGAGACAAAACCATCTTCCGGCAGGATTAAAATCCATGCGCTTGCCAGGTACTCTGCTGCATTGCTGAGGGAGGGTTTCCTTCTCAATTGTGTCTCTGTGATCACACATCGCTGTTCAGTAACCCCCACCCGAACCATCACTGCTGAAATTCAGGACCTGTTATGAGAGCTGTGAAGTTTGCGTGCAGATCTGAATTTTCTCTAATTTCAGGACTGTTCAGACTCAAGATTCTCATTTATACCAAATTATACACTCTTTCAGCCGCACCTTCCAATCTTGTCACTATGTGATAGGCCCCATCACAATATTACACTATCTATTTCAGCTGTTGGATACTACTTATATGCTGGTTACTACTTACATCAACAGCACTGTCAGAAATTATAACCTCTATCAATATTTTAGAGAGGCAAAGGAGGGAAGACAGTGAAAAGAAATTAAGTTTCATAACTAAAATGAAAAATCCTTTCCCTCTAATGACTCCTGCCTTCCAAACTGTCTTTCTTCATGCATGAGACAATTTGACTTGGGATTTGCTCCCTGACTAGGCTTAGCTACACACTTTGGAACAGGAGCTCCACAATGAGAAATACATAAAACATAACAATAAATTTCTGCAGCATGCCATGCCAAATAGAGATGGTTATCCCTCCAATCACCCTCACTACTAAAGCTACAGTCAGGCTTTTAATACTGTTCCACAAGCAAGAGCTCTTTGGCTTGTATTCAGCATGCGAACATCAGACTACTGCCTAAATATTTCAGGGCCTTTGTTAGCAGCCAGTTCCTTCTGGGTTTGGGGGGAGGGGGGTTTGGCTGTTTGTTTTTTGTTTGTGGGTTTATGTTTTGTGTGGTGTTTTGTGGGTTTTGTTGTTGTTGGTTTTTTGGGGGGGGGGTAGTTTTGTGTTGGTTTGTTTTGTTTCTGTGCTTTTGTTTATTTGTTGGTTTGGGGTTTGTTTGTTTTGTTCCAAGGAATGGGGAATAACAAACGCCAGGCAAGAGCTAGCTAACATTTTGGCTTGCACTTGAATGCCAAGATGAGCCTCGTGGATTGCTCCTTGATGTCAAGCATTGCCTCATCATCTCACAAATGCTGATCTACTTAAGGCCAAATCTGAAAAGAAAGTACGGTAATCTTTAGGTGACAAATCAAAAATATGCAAACCCTCACCATCCCCACTGCTTAACACACATTCAGCCTTAGACTCACAAGGTGTGTTCCTTTTTAGACTGAAATATTTCTTCGGTAGCTGAGGTTGCACAGAATGCCTATGCTAGGATCTTCCTGTGACACCAATCCAAAACCTCCATGTCCCTGACATCCAGGAATGAGACTGTTGAAAAAAAAAAGTTTGAATCCAGCAGATTAGATCGGAGAAGGGCTGTCAGAGATCCTTTTGGATCTTATTTCTGCCTTCCTGACACCAAGTAAGAATTGACTATTTGTCCTTAGTTCTTATTAGCTATCACATTATCAGCTAACTTGCAGGATGAACTTCTCTGTCGTGCTGAGATGTTTCACCTTCTTCAGAATCTTTAGAATTCTTAAATGAAAAATCTTTTGATTGTGGTGAATATTTATTTTTAATTATTTTTAATGTGCTGGTTTGCTTTAAACGCCTACTTTCCTTGGAGGGTTGGGGGTTTTTTTGGTTGAAAAGATTGTGACTGTTCTGAGCCTCTGATGTAGGTACTGATTTGTACTTAGAGCACTGTCCAAAGTGTAACTCCTGCCACATGCAAACACAGGAGACCTGTGGATATTAGAGCTCAGGAACACAGTCCCACAGGCATTTCCAAGTCTTACAGAAGCTTTCATGGTGCAAGGTAGATTCCTTGCCATATCACGTGATAAAAGAGACATCTAGTTTGACCTTGGTGTCAAAGGAAAACGTGGTTGCATCTGTAAATCTGTCAACTCGAATTTCAGTCTTGCTGCATTTTTAATGTGGACATCAGAACTTCCCTGCTCAACACAGAAACTTATGTACACACCCCTTTAGGGCATACATCTTTATTTCATTGTTTTTACTATTCCCACCCTATAACAGCCTGCATGTCTTTCTTACCATCAATTATTCCGTGGTTCTCCAGTGACAGCTCATTGGCTACCCCCCTTGCAGGGGAATTCAGAACCCAGATTCCAGGGCTTTGTATTCTTACAAATTAGTCTGGAAAACAGAGCTAAATCTTCAGCTGTCATGAAGGAAGAAGCATAGATGGGAAACCAACTACTCCTAATCCTGGCTGCAGCTGAAGAATGGTTTGGCTTCACCTGGAAATTCGAACAGCTCAAGAGAAGCTTAATTTCTGAAGATTCCTGGTAGAAAAACCAATTAATGACGGCTGTCTGGAATACCTGGCCTAGTAATATACATGCAGTGCACCTATTCCATAGGGATGCCAAATTTTACTGCCTGAACATGAGGTAAAAGGCCTGGCAAGATGCCAGATTCATGAAGGAATGATTTGAGGGTTTGAAAAGGTACAGCTACAGTGTAATTGTATTGTACAAGGACAGTTTCTGCACTTTGGAGGAGGTGGAAGGTTAGGTCACCTTATAAAACAGTGCAAACAACCCTTTTTAAAGAAACAGATGAAGAAACACGTTCTTCAGGGTTGGGGAGATTTTCTGTGTGCAGTTGAGGTTTGAGTTCAGCTCTGAGGATACTCTGTCCCTGCACAATACTTTTGAGTGATCCGATGGCAAGTCATGTCAGTTTAAGGTTCTGATGCTGCAAAATACTTAAGGTGAGCTATTCTTTTTCTTAGATTATTGGATTATTTTTGCTTTAATCACAAGCTCACAGAGTTTTGATCTGTGCTGAAAATAAAAGCCTACCCTTGTATCTTTTTCAATGCCGCTACTGTTGCAAAACATGAAGGAAATAATTCCATTTTACTTTTACCTGAGCTCCTCAAAAGAAGCCTTACTGCATCTCTATCAAATCAGAACAAAATAAAACAATACCAAAAAAAAAAAAAAGAAAAAAAAAGAAAGAAGAGAGGAGAAAAACCTGACTTTCTTTTCCTGACCTTGGGAAATAAAAATTCACGAGAGCTTCCCTTCATCTTCCCACTTCATTTCTGCCAAGTCACAGAACAAAATAAATATCCAACAGAGAAAAAAAAAAAAATCTTCTATCAGTCTTTTGAATACTTTTGGGACAGAAATCACTTAGAAGTGATGTGTCAGGGCACCTTGTCTGCTTCTTTCTCTCCCTTTCTCAGTCGAAGGATGGTATTGAAAAAGCAAAAGCACTTATAAGTGCTGTTTGGGGCATAAAATCCCCTGCCATCCATCTCTCAGTTGGACAAATTTTGAAAAGAAAAGCACTTAGAAGTCTCTTTTTGTCTCCATCTACATTATTCCTTTTCTCAGATGTGTTTTGAAATAAAAATAGAAATGAAATGCTATTTTCACTGTTTTGAAGTTCAAATCAGGCATGTCTCCTCTAATTTCTTCCTTTTGCATTTGCTCTCTAACAAATATCAGTTTTGGTGTATACTGCATTCCATTTCTCTCTCTTTTTAATCTCAACATCCCCCTCCCAATTCAAGTGATGAGATTATGATGCTATAATCTTATTCTGAGCATGACCTTTGATTTCCATGGATTTCCATTCCAACAAAGATACATCCGTTCTGCTGGCCAGATGTCAGCAATATAAATGTTTAGCTAATTTAATTGATTAATTAACTTTCTAAAGTGGGGCAGCCTTCACTGACGATGGTAGCCATCTACTGAGCTACAAGTCCCAAATGTGTGCTCTCTGGCACCAAAATCATCAATACAGGTTTTAGTAACTAAAAAAGCAAACACAATCCTGAGACATACATAAAGGGTTTTGAAATGATCTTTTCACTCTATTCAGCAGCACTGATAGTAAATTCAGTCTGGTCTTTTGACTTCAGCACAGATTTGGATCAGCTGCTGAAAGCCCAGAAAAAGCAAAAAGAATAATCCATGCCCTAGAAAACTTAACCAGCAATGGAAGAATTGGGTTAGTGCAGAGAAGAGAAGAGAAAATGGAGGAGATGTGATAAATGCTTCCAAATATGTAAAACACGCTGCAAAGGATTCTCCACGTCTGTTCTACATGAGCAGGGTGGTAGCAAGATAGATTTGGGTTAGACTTTAAGCAGCTTTCTCTCTGAAAACATAGCTATAAACAATCTTGCCAGGGGCACAATTACAAACTTGCTAGCTCCCGAAGTCCTTTCTTATCCTGTTTTCTGTGATTCTCAGAATTTTAGTTAGGTTGATGTACACACAGCACTTCCCAACTTAGCCTTCCTGGGTGACACTGAGGAAAGAATGTGATGCTCTGTGGTGCAACAGCAACCGCCTCTAGCTCAGCACTGTGCTCCACACTGCATGGAAAAACAGATATCCAGGTACCTTTCAGCAAAAAGGCAGCTGGGCAGATGTGTGTGTATGTGTAGAACTCATGTGCTAGTAAAGCAACCTGCAATCTGACAAACCAGATAGAAAAATCAGTAAAACGAAAACAGACTGGGTTATCCATACTGCAGCAGCGGCAACAATAACAACTTAGAACATTTTAGAAGGTCAAGAATATTTTTCTAGTTATTAACGGTTGTTTTAAAACAGTGTCATGTGCTTCGGATTTTCAAGTTGGAGCTCCAGCAAAATGAAACTGAAATGCAGGCATTCTAGTCTTTAAAGACTTATACTGAAATTCTGGTTAAATGCAATGGAAGAATTGCAGTCAACCTTTCTTTCCTGCAGAACTATTCAAATGTTACCTAAAGCATTCCTAGCAAGCCCCTGCTTCTTGACAACAGTAGATATGAAGCTGTCTTTGAGGAAAAGCTGTATTTCTTCTTAGTTTATGATAGCTCTAGACTTGTCATCCTTTTTTTTTCTTTTTTTCTTCAGTGGGAAGAATAGGAGTAATTGTGGAATAAAGTACCACTCATTGTGAGTGAGGATGTCAAATTCTTTTCTATTGTAAGCTCTGTCAAATGATAAGCAATTAGATCCTGCTTTTCAAGGTCGCTTAAATAAATAATATTTTGTATGAGTTACTTTTAAATAAGCTGTCTGATGTACATATCACAAGTGATATGTCTACACTGACTGCAGGGTTTAATGCATATTTAAAGAGTAAGAATTTCTATCTGTGCAAAAAAATGTTGTTTTTTAAGTCAATCTGAGGGTGTGCATTTTCACATGTTTCTGATCAGCTCTTCACTGACACTTTTCCAAAATCTTTGCCACATTGTTAGCGTCATCTTCATATAGAGCTGCCAGTGGAAAATGAATCAGATGCCACAAATTACTCAAGGGCAATGAAGCCCTGAAGGAACCTTCTGCAGAAAGTTTCTGAATACAGAGCTTAAACCTGCAGTGTTCTAAAGTTCCTTGGTGGGACTCTCCTGTGAAGGCAAACACAAGTTCATTTACTGCAGAGGCAGCATATACGTTCTACAGCAAAGAAATGTTATTTTGTGACTGCAAACTTTGATAATGTAGTCAATAAAAAGGTACTTCTGAATGTTTTAAAGGCACTGCGAGGTGAATGAGCCTACTGGCCTAGAAAGAAACCCCACAGATTAAATCTGCATTTCATGTGTTGCTTGGTTCCAAGCTCTTGCAAGTTTACATGCTAACCAAGTAACTGTGTCACCTGGAAAAACAGATACGGGGTTCCAATGGCAATAACCCTCGATAAAACATAAGTGTGTTGTGTGCACTCTCTGATGCCCCCTGCATCACCAAGGTATTGTGAATCACTGATATTCAGTGTATCACCAAACAGAACCCAACACTTGTGGAAATGCACCCGTAGAGATTCTGCTGCAGTAGATTCCCACATCCATCATCACCGCCGAACTTGTCCAGAGAACCACCGACTGGCCCCAACATTTGCAAATCAGTTAAAGCACTGAATGACTCCCCCTGACAGAGATCTGCCTGTCTACAACATTTCCTGTGCGGGAAGCAAATGCTGCAATCACACAGAGCTCACTGGAAACACAACCACGTTCACACAGCTACACACCAAGGGCTCTGCTACAATGGGAAGAACAGGTTATCAGGCAAAACAACAGCTACAGGCTTGAGAAAGACTGAAAGTGCTGATGTGCTTGAATTATCGGCAGTGGGATGTGAAAATCAGATTGCCAGGTTTTTTCTGTGTGATATCTTTGGCTTTACGCTTGTAAATGCGAAATGTAGTAACAGCACAACAAGGTCACTCTATTCTGCACAATGATGCTGGGATTTTCTCTAAGATGCAACCCTTAGACCACTATTTTATTTATTTACCTATTGCTTCATCAGGATTAGTCCTACGCCCAGAATTTATAACAGTTAGTTGAAAAAAGAAAGAAATCCAAAACCCACACCCAAGTTTGTATGAGTCTGCTTATGCACACACAGGAAAAGGAACAGAGGACTTCATTCTCCTTTAATACTAACATAAACCTGAAGTCCTGGGTAAGCTATTTATGCCAGTGGCAGAAATAAGAAACCTGTGCTGTGAATTGTAAACCACTACAGAGATCTAAACAGGAAGGTAAGAGATCGCAGAAGTTTCTGCTGAAAACCTGCTGTGCTGGAGGAGGATACTGCTTCTGGTTTATAATTGCACTTTTTACTTTTGTCCTTGTTGCTGAGCACAAAAATACCAATTCTGTTCTCCAAAAGCATGATACAGGAGAAATAGTTATAAATGCAGATATCCTTCAAACCAAGAAGGACTTTTTAAGAAGACCTTCATTATAAGCAGGTGGTATTGTTAAAGGGGTATGCAAGAGTACAGACAAAGGGTAGTGAAACAATCACCATGAAGAAGCAATAAACAGCACAGACTGGAAAATGCTGAGTCTGTCTGTGGGTTCATTTTCAAATTTAGGAGTCTGAACTTTGGCAGCGATCTCCATTTCTGAACTGGTGGAATTGCCATTGGGGTTACTTCTGATATCAAATTATCAAAGAAACATAAGTTATCAAGGAAACATAAATTTTTCTAGTCTTGGAGCAAATGCCTAACAAATGGCATATAACTCACACTCCCTTGGACTCTAAGCCTAACAGTGTCACCTTAAGTAGCACTTCCTTCTGAATAGGCCTCTCACAATCAATAGCATTATTCCTGGAGTGAGCGATTGCTTATGTTCCCTAAATCCCAAAGTATTGCAGTTTGAGGAAACATTCCTTTTCGTGCAGTTTTATTTGTGCTGTGTAACATTTGCTCTCTCCTGTGGGGAGAGTCCACAGACAGATGCAGGGAGGAAGAAACGGGAACAGAAGTTTAACAAGGCAGAAGGCAGGCACGGACGGCAGGGTCCATAAGGAGCCGAAGTCTAAAAGATAGTGAGCAAATATACCTCATGGATCCTGGCTCAGGGGAGCAAATCTGAATTGACAGCATTCAATGGCAAGACAAAGACTTTGTCCTGTTCAAAGATCTGGTATAAATACTTGACTGGGGTGGGTGAGAGTTAAGAAGGTGGACCAAAATTCTTCTCAGCGGTACCCAGTGACATGAAAAGATACAATGGGCATGAACAGAAACACGGGAAATTCCATTCAAACATACAAAAAACCTTTTCTATTGTTTGGGTGGCTGAACACTGGAACAGGTTGCCCAGAGATGCTGTGGAGTCACTATCCACAGAGATATTCAAATGCAACTGGAGAGAGCCTTGAGCAGTCTGCTCCACCTGACTGGAGCAGCCCCTCCGCTTTGGGGATGAAGGTTGCACTAGATGGTCTCCAGAGCCCCCAAACCCACAGGCAAATATAATGATCAACCCCAGCTGAGCTCTGTTCACAGGGAAGATCAGTCAGGAGTGCTTTTCTTTTCTTTTTTTTCTAAAAAAAGGAAGACCATGTGTAAAAAAACTTGCTTGAAATCCTCTCACCGTTCAGCAAAGAAAAAGGTGTAAGGCTAGACATATTTTTTCTGGATCTCAAAAAATGATTTGATACTGCTTCATCTAACAGATTGATTCCTAAAGTGGGAAAGCATGGCATTGAGAAAGACAGAAAACAGAGCTGGTTATAAATCTTTCCACAGACAAGGAAGCAAGGATGTCTATAAAAAGAACATTTCAAGGTTTTACTGTAGAGTATGTGTAGTGCCATATGTGTACCTACTAGAACCACTTGAGCTTTTTTTATACCATTTGTTGCCATTACAAAGAAAATGAATCGGGGCATCTAACAAAAGTCAAATGTAAAAATAGAAAAGGATAGTAAAAATGTTCTGCTAAGGAGAAATAAATGAACTGCAACCCTCTGTGCTAGCCAGTGGGCCTTCCTCAGACCTAATGGGGTAATTTCCAGTCTAACATGTAGTTTCTGTCAATGATGGGCAATATCTATCTTAGATATGCAAATAGCACATAGATTTAAGAAAACAAGCCTTCACTATTTTCATCTCTGTGAACGGCATCTTATTGCTTTTTACTGCTTGCATAAAACTAGTATTAAGCTGTGTCTGCAAATTAAGTTGAAGAGGAAGACCCAGGTCCACAGGAGCTGATCTCAGTTGGCTGCTTTTAAATGCAAGACTACTGAGAGCTCAAATCATAGTTATGGGGCAAAACATCAGCAAGCTCTATGCAATCACTACAAAAGACTGGCAAAGTATTACAGTGCCAAAACACAAATAGTATCATCTTCTTTGTATCCACAGTGCAGGTAATTACACCAAATTGCACCAAAACAAGGAAGAATGAAGGATAACAGTTCATACACATCGACTTCTATTACTTTGTTTGGTTGGTTTGTTTTATTGGATTTTTTTTTAATTAAATTCACAATCGTGTATAAGTATCAGCCTAATATCAAAATTTGTAAATACCACACATATCCAGGTTCATTTTGAGAAATTAAACCCATGTTTTACAAAGGGTTCAGAAAGAACGGTATGGAAAGAACAGAAAGGAAGGAATGAACAGGACAACACCTAGAAGAAGGAAAGGATTTGAAAGTTATAACAAATTAAACAATAAGCTGCCTGTACAGTATATTTTCAATCAACGTCACTTTCTGAAACCATCACAGAGTAGGACCATGTTAGAAATACTTTAGTGAGCATCCTGAGCTGCTATGGGAAAGAACGAAGCTTACTGCGGATGAAAAATCATAGAATCAGATGGGTTGGAAAGGACCTCTGAGATCATCAAGTCCAACCCTTGATCCACTACCACCACAGTTACTAGACTATGGCACTAAGTGCCACATCCAGTCTCTTCTTAAATACCTCCAGGGACGGAGAATCCACCCCCTCCCTGGGCAGCACCTTCCAATGGCTGATTACCCTCTCTGTAAAGAATTTCTTCCTAATATCCAACCCAAACCTCCCCTGGCAGAGCTTGAGACCGAGCCCTCTTGACTTACTGATAGCTGTCTGGGAAAAGAGACCAACCCCCACCTGGCTCCAACCTCCTGTCAGGGAGTTGGAGAGAGTGATGAGGTCTGC
>VZRE01016361.1:0-88171 GCA_013396775.1 Cephalopterus ornatus | reverse complement strand
TTGTTGTGGCCAAAGGGCAGGACCCGGCACTTGGCCTTGTTGAACTTCATCCCACTGGAATCAGCCCAACTCTCCAGTCTGTCCAGGTCCCTCTGCAGAGCCCTCCTGCCTTCCAGCTGATCGACACTCCCCCCAGCTTGATGTCATCTGCAAATTTACTAATGGTGGACTCAATTCCCTCATCTAAATCGTCGATAAAGATATTAAACAGAACTGGGCCCAACACTGATCCCTGGGGGACACCGTTAGTGTGTGTACAGTAGGAAATCAACCCAAATCATGGGCTTCTGTGGTAGAAGCAAACTGTTTAAAAAAAAAAAAAAAAAAAAAAAAAAAAAAAAAAAAGAATGAAAGAGAATTCAGGGAATCCTCATGTAGTATAAATGTCTCCTAGCTTCACTGCCTTCAGTGTACATGCACTGACTATCTCCCTTTAAAATTTTATCTATTACAAATTGGAGGTAATTCAGCCAATACAGAATTTAGCATGTGCTTAAATGCTGTGGGATCCATTCCAAAACACATGAAAAATCAATGCCTTTATCTGGTTTTGGATGAGGCCCCTGTTAAAAATATCTGGGGCTAAGCATAAGCTGAAGTGTTTTGCTAAACAAGTATGAGAGAGAAAAAAAGAGCTCACAGAGGTCATTTATGTCTGCATAAGCACTTAAATGCTACTAGTCTCTCTGAGATAGCAAATTTTAAACAGTGTAAGATGAAACAGCTTCTTGAAGAAGCCCAAATGTAGCAGCAGATGATATTATGAGTTCTGGATAAGTTGTATGTCCTTTGGTTTAACCTGTCATCCTTCTTTGTTATCATCTGACTATCTATGTTCTCTGTGTTTCTGATTTTAATTCACACGAACAGGGTGACAGGAAAAGGTGACTCTACAAATCCTTAACTAGAAAAGTGAAAAAATGGGTCACAAAATTCAGATTTTGAGCTCAAAATAACAAAGGTTCTGAAAAACTTCTGTAGTTTCCATATATGCCAAGACTGTCAGAGCCTGTACTAACCTGTCTTAAAAAAAATATTCCAAAAGACTTCACAATAATAAGGCTGTGCTATAACGTAATTCATTGCCAAATTACTTCCATACAGTTTCTAAAAGAGAGAGGTTTATAAGAATAGACAGCTTTGTAAAAGTTTGGTAAAAATGATATGAAAACTGCAATAAAAGAATCAATATAATTTCAGAGTTAGCCATCTCTTTTCACTACAGCTTCAGGTATTTTGTGAAAGGCTTTCACAGCCTTAGAATTGATGAATGCTTAACAATCAAAAGACACAACTAAAAAAAATACCACTGGAAAACTGAAATAAATATTAAGTACTAAGTGCAAGTAAAAGGTTACTTGCAGCTTATTTTCTGACATAAAAACAAAGTTATACTATACTTCTTTTGTTCCATTACTCTACTAAAATTCATTTCCCCAAAGAAGAAAAGAAAAAAAATCCCTTCATGCCTGAGAAGCAATGTTGAATTGATTCACGTCTTTAATTCAGCACATCTCACTCTAAGTCCAAGAACTTAGAATAGAACCAAACAGAACTAAGTCCAAGAACAAATAGTGCTTTAAAGATGATCCCTGCATGTTTTGATACACCTCCATTCACGGTGTCTTGTCACCATGAGGACAGCTTTTCATTTCAGCTAAAATCTTAGAAAACGGAAAGAAACATACTGAGTTATTAGTATCCAGAGAGGGCAAGATGAAAAAAGGATGAGCTTTTCTGGCTTTCTAATTCTGAATCTATCACCTGGGTTTGCATTTTGATACTATTACTAACGCTGACGGTCACCAACACCCCCAGTGGTCCCCTTGGTATGAAGACAGAGGTAGCATGAGCAGAAATGTAAGAGCACGGTTTTATGAGGAAACAAGATGCCTTAACATTGCAAGTTCCTAGGGACAGACCATGAAGGTGGGCACGTGCTGGTGCAAAGGAGGTGCCTTTAGGAATGCACGCTGGCAAAGGTGCCTCTAACTCATCTGCTATCCTCCCTTCTGCCCCCCTGCTCTGCCAGTAGGTAAAGGGGACCTGGTGTCTGACAACAGCAATTGAGACATCCAGTCTTCTCACCTCAGGCAGGAAGCACAGGGAACAAAGCCCTTGCTCAACCCTTGGCCATACTGGTATTCAAGTGAGGGCCTATTTCACAATATTGCAGTTCTACTTCCAGCAGACCACTTGCAGTGCAATTGTAGTGGCCCAGCTCAGGAGAGCAGCATCACTGAAGCATTGAAATAATTTATTTGCATGCACAAGGCAAAAAGTCTCAATAAAACTTATATACTTTCCTGTCCCTCATTCTCCTTTCCCAGTCTCTCAGTTTTTCCACTTCCATGTTTATTGTTCTTCACTGGTATTCCAAAAAGTTGCAAATCACACAGGTAGTTAATTCCAACTAAAAAGATGAACTTTAGAAACAAAGTATCTAGCTGCAGATAAGAAGGTTCCAAAAGGAGAAATGAGTGAAATAAAATTATTGTTTTAAATGAGAGCCATAACTAAAGACTGCTCACGCTCAGGGGAGAAGTGTCTTAGAAACACAATCCTCATTAAAAGATGTTTCATCCACACCATCAGTCATGAAGAAGAACTAGAAAAAATGTAACAGAGTGAGTAAGACAAGAGGCTGCACTGAGAACATTGCTAACTTCTTAAACATAATTAAGCAAAGAAGACAAATTCATCACCACTGATGTAAACCCTTCAGAGCTCTGACAGCCTGCAGTTTCCTGCTCTGTAGCGTGATATCCAAGGTTCAGTGCAAACCCCTGTTTATCCAACTGCACTTCTCAGTAGTTCTACCTAATTAACAGTCTGGCAATGAAGGAGGCAATGGGGGAGCGTATATATGTAAATACACCAAAAATATGCTAGGGAACATTAAATCTGTAAAATCGAGCATTGAAAATTTAGGGAAGTGTCAGAATTAGGGTTGCTGCACGGCCCTAATTGGCCAACCTTGTGTGCATGCATTATGATACTATCTTTAATTACCCGACCACCTACTATTTTCTGCACTGGACCCCTGCCTGCACTGACTGACATAATGAGCAGCTACTCAATGCCTTTGTTTTCATGTTATTAGTCAATGTGTCCCCGTGCCTCATTTATTGGGCACTATTCACACCCTGCTCTGAGACTTATTAATTCCTGCCTGGGATGTCATTCAGTACCTAGAGTAGCTCCTCACTTCTCAAATACCATTCTAAAGAGAGATGGGAAAACACTGTATTAGCCCTCCTCAACTGAAGGGGTCTGAGAAATTTAAGTAAAGTCATAAAATAAATTAGGAAGCATATACTCACTGACACAGAGAACCTGGAGCAATTAGAATTCTTTGGTACTTTGTATATTCAAATAATTCTCATTGACTTGAGCTATCTCTGTGAAAGATCAGTGCTTCATAAATCAGACCCAAGGGTCTCAAACTAAGCAGTCAGAAAGTAAACAACACACAATTAGTAAAAACATGGCTTGATTAGATTGGAATCACATGAAAGTTCTGTAAAGAGGCAAGAATAGAATCTAGCAGCTAGCATTAATGCTTAACTGTCGCAGCCTTGCCTTCCGTTCCTGTAGTGTGAATCCCTCACACCTTTTCATTTCCTCAGCAAATAAGGCAGCAGTCCTAGCAATTTCTTTCTACATTTCCACCTGGCACCAGAAATGGTCAAATCTGGACACTGAATGAGGCTGAAGTTGTCCTATTATGCACAGCCATGAATACATCACAGAGGTCTGAATCAAAAGTGGACAAGCGATTTCATTTATGGCATTTCCTGGTTCCTGAACCTTGACTCTGCAACCTTACTAGCACCGTGTCAGCTTCAAAGGTACATAAGCATATTAAAAAAAAGCCAAGAAATCTGTCCACAGCATGAGAGTGACAGCTGTGCTGTCCGTGGCAGGGCTAGAACCTTCCTGTCCCTCCACACAGATTTCAGTCAGTTGAACTAACACAGCAGTAATGGTGGCAGCAGAACACCACCCTCTACTTCAGTAGCCACAGTATTTTTCTTTTTTTAATTATAACATCAAGATTTTTATTGGAAAGATATTTTTCCAGCTAGCTCTAGTGAAAAAAATGTATTTCCCCCTGACCAACTAATACGTCATTAAGAAATAAAATATTCATCCTAAAGAAGCATCCAAAATTTGGAGTCTAACAGACAGCCATGCTCCAAAATTCATTATGTAAACTAATTAAGTGGTATTTATCAAGTTCTAAATCGCTTTTTGTGTCTTCCACCCACCAGTAAGTTCTCCTTTTGGCAACAGAAGTGATTCCCTGGACATACAAGCCCACTGCCCCGCTGGAATTACACCTCCAACCCTCCAGGTGTCACCCGGGAGGGACTCGGTGACAGACGGGCAGGTCAGTTCCAGGGAAGCACAGCAGGGCAAATCTGAGGCACTGGCACAATACCCCATCAGTCAAATTTAAAATTAATTAACATTTCTTTTTGCTAAGTCCTCTTAACTTGATGTGGATTTAGCTACCAGTCAGCTCTAGACACTATGCAAGTAAATACAAGGTTCCTATAACAGCATGATGGATAATGCCTTTCTCAGGTGCTCACTTCCTGTGCACAGCAGGTGCTGAGGAATTAGAACTGAAAATTTAAAATATTAAAATCTAAAAATCTATGCAAATATATGTTCTAGAGGAATGATATCAATTGAGCGTTCAAAAGTATAAACTCGCTGCTAATAAAACATAATTAGCAGAGTGACACAGCTTTTACTTATTAATTATATTTCTTTTGTACCAACACTACAGGAACTGCAGCAAAAGAAAAAATTATAATCACCAAAAACCTTTTCTGATGACAGGTTTTTTTCCTCCTATTAGCTCTGCAAAACATATTAATCCTGAAAGAATGATACTTCCTCTCAGTTTTGCCTAGCAGTGTGTATAAATAAAAACGTTAACTGCCAGGACATCATTTTCAGTATGCTTGTCTTCCTTCAGATGTGTGTTTTCTGTTTGGAGCACAGCTGTTCCTATTTCCCAACATGAGCTTCAGTGCTGTAAATATCTTCTCTATTGAGGGCTACATTCCCAAACTACTGCACAGGGGCCACATGCACAAATTGTGTTAGTGCTAATGCAAGCTGTGTGCATGCAAATCCATACACAGCACTTAGAAAATGCAGACCGTGGACCTTGACCCCACCACTTTGCCACTCAACCAGAATTGCTCTATTTAAAGCTGTGACTGTGACATAAATCAGGGGTTTTTTTTCAAAAGGCTTTTATTCAGCTAAAAGAACTAATTCTGGGATAAAATTTAAATAGATCATGCTGCCTTAATGAAGCAAATTACTCACAAAAACCTGGAAAAGAAAACAATTTGGAAACCGAAGGTAAGATTATCTGGGGTTTATTGCTACATTTTTTCATCGGTAGAAGTCTGTGTTGTGTTTAGCTCAATTTCTTTCCTTCTGGATTTCAAAACCGAGTCCTCTGCCTGTCAGCACAACACGGCTGGCAGCGCTAGTGCCTCTGCACTGGAAGGTCAGGGATGCACATCTCTGACCGAGACATGGGCTCGTGTCCAACGCTGACACTGCAGCTGAGCGTTTGGGGGAGGCCATCACACGCTCAGAGCTGCCTGCATTCAGATGAGCCAGTGAGTCAAGGTCACTTCTGCCATCAGTGGGGACCACCTGGGTGAAAGGTAACAATCCCATGGCCATTTGCACTACAGTAGGACAACATAAGCACAATGCCCTTAAAAATATTTGCTCCTAACAAATAGCTTCGGGTACCTGAGACTCTTTGGAAGCAACTGCTAAGCAAAATAACAGAAATCCATGGAACTGACCAAACCATGTCAATGATATTTTCCTCCTTACTCTGCAAAGCTTTCTCTTGTGTAGGAGATGGGATAGCCCACTTCTAAGCACAATGAGAATAGAGAGTTCAAATGCACATAAATACATTTTGTACAGATGTAGCATATACTTGGACATTTTTAGAAACGTGGATTCATGAGTTTCCAGTCTTCTGATGGAAAATTTGCGGTGATTACTGAATTAGGTATCATTCATTCAGTCTGCTGCTTTAGGAAGACGGAGCAAATGCATGAAACATGAGCATGGGAAATAAAAGCTATTTCTGCACCATTTTTCTGTGAGCCCAGCAGTCAGGTTGATTCTACGGCTGGTGACAAAAGTGGTGGTTGGTGGCCATCTACACGCTCTGTGCCCCGGCTTTGTGACCACGGGGACAGAATCAGATGAACAGACAGGGGCATTTTTTAATCTCATACAGGATCAATCCATATTGTAAGATCAAGAGCAGAAAGAAGGAATGGTACAACTACTGATGGACGTAAGGCTGTTGCTCTGAAGGCAGTGAAATATCCCATGTTTTATTAAGAGCTAGAGCAATTCAGAGATAATGTAACAGAGTGGCATGAAAACGAGCTGTACTGCACTTGGGGAACTTGGGCAGTCACAGAATTCTCCTACTACAGCCAAGCATTTCACCTATTCTCATGGACTATGAACATGTAAGAAGAAGATTTCTCTTTTTTGTTTGTTTTGTTTTTAAACCAGACACTGTCTGAAACAAAGATGGGGGGAATCGCAAGCCTACGAAGAAACCTTTGGGTACAACAAGAGATTTGATTTAAAAAAAAAATAAAAAAATAAAAAAAAGGAATCTGAATTGATTTGCAGGCAAGAAATCCTAAAACGTTTTTCTTTCCAAGGAAGCCCTCACAAGGCAACTGAGAGGATTTGCAGCATTTCAGGTATTGATAAAATAGAGCTCCTCATTGTGTTAATTTGAGAAATCTTAAGGAAGTCTCAAGAAAGGAAATATGTTGCTCTATTGTTGCTTTATTCATTCAGAATAAAAGAATATCAGATAAAAGCCAAATTGGACTTGGTCAAATTGTATTTGACCACAACCGAAAATGAGAAGCAAAGCCTAATATATACATAGTAGGTAGTGAAATAAAATTAAGCATACAAATAAAATTGCTGCTCCTATAAAAATAAGAAATACGCATATACTTAACATCCATCATGGGAAAAATTCCAGTGAAGTTACAATTAGATTTTGAGAGTAATTTCAGCAGCAACCTATTTCATTCCTATAACACTGTAATGATTTCATCAGTAACAAATTCTCTAGGTAGTATCACAGAGGAAAGTTTAAGGATGGCACCATTAAATAGCATCCATAATTGTTACAATCAACTGCATATTACACAAAAGGGTGCATTTGCAGATGACTGTTAAATGTACCAATTTGCCAGATTAGCATTTTGCTGAAAGTAACACTGAGCCCTCAAGAACCTATTACCTATGGCCCAAAGCTCACGTCAAGTACCTTTTCTGCTGCAAAACGAAACTGGGCGTTCTTTCACAATACAATTTATATTACAGCCACAAATACTGCTGATTATCGTACACTATTCAGTTATGATGGGGCAAAATAGGGGGGGTTTAAATGCCAGTGGGCACAGGGCTGGGTGAGCTAATAAGATGAATATATGCAGATGTTTCCTCACCTTGTTCCAGTCTCCTTTGCTCTTAAACTATTGCAGGGAGCTGTGAGTTGTGATAGAATTCGGGCTGTGAACCTCACAAATCTATTTAACAGGAAAGGAGTCTCGCAGACACACACACGGAGGTTCCACAGAGCACAAGAACCTGAGGTTTTGCTTCAAGTGATACTGGGATCAAACCTACTCATGCAATCTAGAAACGTATCCGCCCTCCCAAATCACCTCCATCATTAAATTACAGACCTACCTCTGCGTAGAACACTTTCTAAAGATTATCCTATCTCAAATACAAAACAGTAATAGAAATCTTGGACATCCTTAGGTAGAAAAAATACTTTGTTGCATGCAGAAATAACTAATGGTTGTAGAGAGAGATAGATACTGATATTGGAAAGAAACAAAAATGAGTCCTCTAGCAATTTAAAAATTCCAACAGATTTTAAGATGCATTATGCAATAATATCTACTCAAAACTAACATAGAAATGCCTGTTAGTGATATGTAGCTGCTAAAATTGTATTTATGTTTATAAAGATCTTGCTAGACAAATTAAATTTTTCAAAGGAAAATGACATGCTTAGTGAGTGAAGGGAAATTACTACAGGCATTTTTGCATTTACTAAAGACCGATAAAAAGACTGATTTTCAGGAATTCAGAATACAGCTTCCTAGATATCTGGACAATTAATCTGAATGTACAAGAACTACAAATGTGTAAACAAATCAGGTGTTTTGAACATAAAACGAACCTCTAATCTCTTAATAGATCCATTCTCATAATCCATTATGAAAACTCTTCCTCTAATGAACAAGGACATTTAAAGTGCAAGAACGCTACTGCACACTGGGAAAAAATGATGGCTAAAAATCCTATTTTCGAGAATAACTCAAACCACTTTGAGATTTCTCACAGGGACTGAAACAAACAAAGAACAATCCCAACAAACCACAAACCAACCAAACAAAAAAAATCAGTTTACCTTTTAGTTCTAAACATGTTTTAACTGTCCTCATCTTTTCCTTGTTAAATCTGCCTTATCTTTACAAACAATCTTCAGGTGAAAATAAACTGTATTTGCAGTAGGAGTGTAAAAGCACAAGGAAAGTAACAAGCTGGGCATCGTCTTGGGAAACAATGAAGTGTTCATCTCATGAACAAAGATCCAAGCCATGTTAGGAAAAAGAAATCCAAGGCAATTTGATGTCTAAAAGCAGAGGTCACATTTGATGTCATCTCCTCTCTTCCATTACAGCTGAATCTCACACTGGGATCTAGGAAACTGAGGCAGCAAGAAGTGAGGAGGAAGTGGGTTCTTGCTGTGGATGAATTAGGAAAAACAAGGAAGAGTTTTGCTTGATAACATGGTGATTAAGGTGAAACTGCAAGTGTCTGTGTCTCAAAAGAGAATAAGAAGTGGAAATATTTAGGATCTTTAAAGAAGAGGCAAATGAAGAGGTATTAATAGCTGTAATATTTCCTGTATCTCAGTCTGAGGATATACTTAAGTGGTGAACAATTAGTCTACTACATTATCTTCTGAGGGATGTGGGTAAAGGCCCGAGAATTGTAAATACAAAACCAGGCAGATTAAAACCTGAGTTAATGTGGAATATGGGTCAATCATGTACTAGCAGGGAGATGAGTAGCCAATTGGCTTTCTTCAGATCTAAATTTTACTTTTTGTATATGCAACTACTTAGCACACACTGAAACTACCAGAAAAATACATGCATTATTCATGCTATTTGTGGTAGATGTGCACTGTAGTTTCAGTGAACAGGACTGGAAGTAATACCAGAGGAAATAGAGGCCTTAAAGGAAGACACTAATCTCAGAAAACTCA
Organism: Cephalopterus ornatus; assembly: GCA_013396775.1. Taxonomy (NCBI): domain Eukaryota; kingdom Metazoa; phylum Chordata; class Aves; order Passeriformes; family Cotingidae; genus Cephalopterus; species Cephalopterus ornatus. The sequence continues at coordinate 78,786 of VZRE01016361.1, read as the reverse complement.
GCGTGTCACTGTAATTTTTTTTTTTAAGGGTTCTGTTATGGTAATAGTTATGTTTGCAGAAAATTATTTCTGTGCTATTCAGATAAACGACCTCACAGAGGGCCATTCCTTCCCCAGGAAATGAAGAGTGGGTAACACCCACCAGAATGGGAGCAAGCCATTTAAGAGCAAGTGGAGGGAGCTCCACAATGCTGGTTCCTGTGTGATTATCAACAGCCTCTACACAGCAAATGATTTAGATTTCACAACAGAATTTACCTTACATTGTGGGCAGCAGAGGTGGCAACTCATTTTTAACAGGAAACAATATCACCCCCATCCACTGCTTGAAAATGACATCTCATCTACAATTATCTGTCGGCTTTGCCTTCTCATTTTCAGCTATCATCAGCGTCCATACCTACAAAAGTCCATTTCTCCTTGATGCTTGTGCTCAGCTCCAAAATAATTTATTAGGAGTTACACATGCTTATCAAAGACAGACAGAATTCACGCAGAAATTAATGGCATCTATTGAAGTTGCTATATATCATTATACAATACACGCCAACACTGCTGTCACAGTACCTCAATTCCCTCATCCTTTGTCAATCAGAATAAAGCATTAGTGCAGTGCAAAGATTGGTTTTGCTGTTGTTCTGACAATAAAGTTCTGGCTGTGATACAATAATAAGTGATAATCTATCTGGGATAGTAGATTCCCAATCATTTTATGACAGTCAATCTGCCCCCATTTTACTTTTTAAACGCGGCCAGAAGTAACCTGATCAAAAAATGTTACTTGCTCTTTATAAACATGAATGCTTTACAAACATGATGATCCTGAAGCAGTGAAGAGGACTTTGGGCCATGTCAGCAGCAGGACAGAAACTGAGGCTAGCTCGTAAGAGTTCCAGCCTGTTCCTCTGCCCACACCCTTCTGAGCAAAAGACCAACACTAACCATCATTATCTGCTTTAGAATAATGTTATCAGCTCCATCAGCTGTCACTGATACTGGTGATGACAAGGCATGTTCAACACCAAGGACCAACTGGAGCAGAAGTGAATAGGATAGCTCCAGAGTGAACTCACCTGCACAGAGGATCCCAGAGGACAATCCCTCTGCCTCCAAGGCACTCTCCTGTGGGACTCCTTGAAGGTCTGTCACGGAGATTGATTAATGAAGAAGCACCATCTGCTATGTGTTTGAGAAAATTGTGTTTTCCTGGCTTCTAACTAGAGAGCCAGTTTAGCCTTGGAAACACTGAAAAGCGCCTGTACTCAGCCTTCGGGAAACACTGACATGGCTTCAAATCAACTTTTTGGGGCCTGACTCAGTTTGAAAAAGAAGTTATGCTTGGAAAGACATCAGAAAGAAACTTTAAAAAGTACATGAGCTCTGACCCGAGACACAATTTTGCCATAGGTTCTTCTGGTTTGAAGTCTGTTTCCAGATGCTCTTCCGAAGCCTGTCCCCAGAAGACTGGATCAATACAATGATTCATCTTGGGCCACACCTTGATTCCATTAGGAATGAAGCCTTGTGCAAAATGCAGCAATAGCTGGCTTAAAAGCAGCTTCTTATCTTCTAAATCTCCAATCTATGCCTTCAAAGCTGTTCTAAGTAGCAGAATATTTGGGGGGAAGAGGTAATCTTACAATCTACTGAAAGAAATTTTGGGCAGTTAAGGGCAAGCCAAGTCAGAGGAAGCTTATGAAAAATCAGCAGTTTTGGACAACACGGATTGGCTCTAAAAAGGAAGAGCTAACAGGAAACAGGATAGACATAACAAATCTTTTACAGGCTAGAAATAAGATCACATGAGAAACTGTATTTTAAGCTGGAAAATGTTGATAAATCAATAAAATCAATTACACAAGAAACACGTGAGAACAGAACTGTCATTCACTGATCAATTCCACAATATACTGTAATGTGATCAAATATAGGGTTATTGTTCTTTCCTAAGGGCCAAAGTTTATCCTTCACCTTGGTATTTAGTTTCCATTGTAGGATGTTTGCCAGTGCTGACCGAAGCTTTCAGTGCAGTGCCCTGGAACTACTTTGGAGTGATTCCTGTGCATGCAGTCAGGCATTTCATAGGAGTCTGAAGGCATCTGAAGGCAAGCTTAGAAATACACTTTTTCAACTTGATGCCCTCTAGAAGTTGTATTTTCTCTTTACAAACATGAATCCTAGGCAACAGCACTGAAAAAGGCAGAAGGGAGGGAGGGTGGTAGCATCACTGAACTAGAACCAGGGAAATCAACCCAAACCAACCTGCACTTTGGCTGGTGTAATATTAATACTAGACCCTTAAGGGCTCTTTGCAGTCTCTAACTGAAGCAAAGCAGGTTCTGCCCCGTGGAGAAATATTGATCTAAGACTGGTGTCATTTTCATCAATTTCAAACCCAAAGCTCTGGGTCCTAACTACAAGAAACTCTTAGAGACAAATTCAAGAAGCTGTACTTCAAAAAATGATGCTATGACTCACAGAAAAGGACACTTGACTGGTATGAGCAAGGTAAAGGCAGTAATGTTCATCCCTGGAGTTGGGGATAAAAATGGAGGATGAATTGTTGTTATTAAGAGGACGACCCCAAAATCACTCTAAGTAATTTCTCTGTACTTGTTTGGGGATTTTCATTTGACACTGTATTTATTCATCTAATGGGCATGACAACTGCTTTTCTAAGTGACAGGAAACAACTACTGTAATCTCTGACTAGCTGAATATGGAAAATACATCAATTGGAGAGAAGGAAAAATAAAGATGGAAGAAAGAAATATTGCAAGTAACACAGAATTTCATTTTTCTCCCTCCCACCCCTACCCAGATTGAATTGGTTTTCATTTTAGGGTGCAGCCCCATGGACACAATTTACCATGAACTTTTTGGTTGTAATATCATTTACTGGTTTAGAGGTAGTTAAAAAATGATTTATGATGAGTAGACAAAATTTACAGCTACATCCACAGAAAATGTAGCTCCTTGTAACAGATACTGTAAGTGTACTAAATAGAGCTCTAAGATGCACACACTGCCAGCATAGTAATGAGATTTTTGATATGACAGTCCTACAGGCCTCTTACAGAGCAGAAAACACCTATTTGGTAGTGTGGGCTAATGTAGTCAGCCAGACAAGAGAGACTATCCCAAGAAAAGCAATTATTGCTGGTACAATCTGCATCTGCTCTAAGAGGGTCTCTAAGCTCATTTCTCTGTGCAGCACTTAGATCAGTCCACCTGTTCCAGCCCGGTCTGAGAGCAGATAGCACAGATTAACAACTCAAATACGCATTTGAGGTTCACATTTTAATCTAACAAAAAGCCTAAGAGAAAAGGCTCATGTGGTAGAAACTTTCCACCCACTCGGAGAACAACAAAAAAGACAAAACTCTGCACTCAATCCACGGAGCCTCGCAGCAGAGCCCGAAGCTGCCAAACGCTGGCTATGACAGATGGCCATGGGAGCAAACTTGGAAAGCAAAGGCTTTCAAGGAAGATGGCTGTGGCTTTGAAGCTAACTAGTAATTGGCATGACTGTCGAGTGTTAGGAGTCTGTCCCTTGAGCACGTTGTAGCTCCGTGTTTACGTGTGCACCCACGCACATCCGTGGGACTGCGCGTGTGCAGCTGGCACGCTGCTTCCCTGCGGGGACGTATGGATCGCCTTGGGTCAGCTCAGCGCTGTGCAGCTCTGCCAGAACAGCTCTGCTGGGCAAGAGCTCAAAGAGCTCAACTCGCTGATTGCCACAGCCAGCGGAAAGGCCTTGCATAGAAACAATTACAGGCGCAAAATTCCATTTTCACTGGCTCTTTTTACTCTGTGGTGTATTTTATAGACCAGAGCAAAGTGTACCTTAGCTGCCATCACCACGTCCAAAACTAGCAACACCTTGCTGCAAAGGATACCTTGAATCTCTGTGAGAAATGGACTCCAGGTATAAGCTCAGGAGGGTGTCACCAGGCTTCTTTTGATGAAGGCATCTTAATTTTTAAACAGCAATAGCGGGAAGATATGTAAATGATAGGGCACTGGTCTCCCAATGGATGAATTGGAACACCAAGAAAACACCTTGTTTGCCACTAATACAAACCAGCCCATCCCTTATTGGGCAACTATTATTGACTAAAGTTGAAATCATGTCATGGCAACAGAATTCTCACTCGCATCTGCTCATTAAAAGAGCGAGCCCATCTTTCCTATCTTCCTCAGTGGATTGGTCTCATTCAAATGCCATTGCACCAAACCTCTCTGTTCTTTTCTCTACCAGTCCAAAGAATACTCCATTCACTTTTTTTGGGTCCACCTGCTATCTAACTAAAACAAAATTTTACTGATAGAAGTTTGTCCGTCAAGCTAGCTAACTGCAAAACTCAGCTTTTTCTCTGTTTTCCAGGTGGTGTCCAGTAAGTTTTCCAGGTGGTGTGTCTCTCATTTGGAGAGGCATTGTTCACACTTCTCACATGGAAAACACACCAAGCACCTTCTCACACGGAGGCTAACGCTAGCTGATGTAAACCTGCCTTTCAGTAGCAGTAAAACAATCCTCAAGAAGGTGAGAGAAATCTCTGCAAATTATTTATAACCAAGGTGGATGGCAAATCTTTGATACCAGGCACCTCTTGCAATATAACCTATAAGCTCCATTCAACAGACCAATCCAGCCCATGACTGCATCGTAGACATTTATTTCTACCAACACAGATTCTGCAGGGATTGAGTTTTGATGGCACAGCTCACTGGCTGATAGTAATCTCTTCTCAAGTTCCTTAGTCCTTTTTTTTTTTTTTTAAAAAGGCAGAGCTGCCACACAGGCAGCACTGCTTGACTCATCACATTGAGGCTCTGTGTGGAGCAGATTTAATTCCTTTGTATAGAATACTCGATATATTTATCCTGGCACTTGACTTTTTCCTCATGAGATACCAGCAGAGTCGGGGCAGCTTTAAAAACCCAAGCTAATTCCATATATACAGAGGGAAAATGGCTGAGCTGGCAGGATTTACTCCACTGAGGACACACATCATCTGTGCTCCCTTCCCTCCTGTAGGTTCATAACAGCCTGAGTGGTTTCAAGTGGACCTTGCAGCTTATTCTAAACATTCTCTCTTCTTCCAGGCAAAAAGGGGGCTGGAAAGAAGAAGAGAGCAGTGGGGAGTCTGGTGATACTTTGTTTATTGAGATCTATTTCTATAATATAAGATATGCTGCTGGAGTTGTTCATTCGGCGGTTAAAGCCTTTGGCAGGAATTCTATTTCCAAGTGTGTGCCTGCGGCTCTCAGAGCCAGGAACGGGAGCTCTGGTGCAGTTACAAAGCACAGAGGGGTGGGGGGACAGGAACCAACAACCCACCATATGAATGTCTCTCAGAATGTCATTGTCATTTAAAATGTTATGTAACCAAGCCCTCCGCAATACCTACAAGCAGAGTTGCTCCTGAAAATCTAAAAAGCAGAAGCAGAAAAATATCCAGAAGAATATATGGCATGTTTAGTTGTACTTTCATTATTACATGATTTCTAAGGCTGAAATGATTTAACTGTGCAACTGATATAAAACTGCGTCTTAGAAGAGGTATAAATGATAAATCACTATGAAACAAATGACCTTTTCTTAACAAAATATCCTATGAATTCTTAAGCTGTAACAAAGAATAAGATCCCAAGGGAAAAAAGACAGGATAGAAGTCATCAATGTGTCAGAAATTAAGTACTAAAGCAACTTTCTGTCACAGTGAGTTTCAGTTCATGTAGTTTTTTAGCCTCCCTAGGACCCAGTTTTTCCCAACAAGAGTATGAAATAAGCACCTGTGGAGTCAGCTGAACACACAATTCAAGCTCGTGGTCCGGCACCTTCTGTTCTGACATGAAGCCCAGAGCTATTCTCCAAGTTTCTCCTCACAGTAAGGGTTGTTCTAATCCATTACCAACAGAGACAAGACTTAAACCTTCCTGGGATGATTGTACTTTTACATATTTTTAGTATATAACATAAAAATTTCAGTCTTTTCGAAATTTTTTCTTACTTCCCATATCTGGAAAGAAACTAATGTTAAAAACATTCACCACATTCTTCACCTTCCTTATGCATTATTTAAGTTAGTTGTTCAAGTTTTGTAAGAATGTGGTCCCTCACGGTCTGTATGGATCCATCCTGTGATTACTTCCAACATGCTGCCAGCTATGCTTTTGCTACTGTTGAAATGGTACGTGCCTTATCTTACAGTCAGAGAGCACATCACATTTCTGCATGTTATGTTGGTTTTCCTCTGAACTTCAAATGCTGTCATTTTTAAATGCATTTTATCCTGATGGGAAAAAATAATCCGACAGGGCCGCACAAATATGTATAAGGTGTGTAGCCTTCTCCTATTTGTATTCATATCTGGGATATTTCATTTGTGGAAGCCTCCCTCCATTTCAGCCAAGTTCTACCACAGAACTTCTGGAAAAAAAGGGAAGGAAAAGGAACCAGATTTAGGTGGTCCATCCAGACAAATGTGTGACTGTGTGTGCCACAAGTGGTGAGCAATTATTGCTTATGTACAGGTCTGTTCAGGTTATGGGAGAAAATGGTATGTGATCATATGATCGAAATTTATTTCTTTAATATCAACACAGTATTGATGAGTTTTTCAGTTGGGGTTTTAAAAAATCTTAACTGCTACAATGCATGTCCCTTTTATCTCATGCTCATCACTATAGTGTGAGATTCTTGGATGTTCATGACACAAGGGCTCTTTGCTCCCTCAGAATTCATTTTAGATGAAGCCATTAGATCTCACAGTTGCAGTTTAATGTAGGGATTTTAGGTCATCTCAGAACTTACCCTTTTCCAAGAACGGTTTTAATCTTTGTTCAGTACTTGAATATACTTCTTATAATTATGTTTCAAGCGATATTGCAGCTATATTTCAGATTTTACGTATGTAGGAAAATGCTATATTATTTTAATACTGATGGTAGAATAAAAATCTATTCAATATTCACCTTTCAGGAAGCACAATCAAATATCCAAGAACACTATTAGACTTGCCTAGCATAAAGTTTCAAACTGCTAATGGATTTTAAATTGATGTCATAATGCTGCAATTTAAATACATGATGTTCATTAATTTTGCCAGAACTCTTTGCAGAGTAGGAGTGGTATGAAAGAAAGAGGAAGGTTATATTTTCTCTACCTGCTTCTTTTTATCTCCTTGCCCATTTTTGATGCACAAATAGAATCATTACATCAGCTTGCGGTCTGTGGGATGAATTTTCCTCAATTAGTTAACCACTGTGGAGTTGTATCAAATTAATATTTTCTATGAAAAAAAAAAATACCAGGAACAGGATAGAAGTAACTAACACATGATAGGCGTGACATTTCCTAAAGGTGGATTTCATGGGACCTATCACCAAAAATCCATGGGCACAAAGCAGAGGAAATAAGGGACAGAAAGGTCATCTTGCTCATACACCTCCTTTTCACTGAAAGCTCAAAATTCCTTGAGCAAGAGAGCGATATTGCAAAACAGGCAGTCCTAGTCTCCCACAAATCTCCAGCAGACCCCTCCGACGTGGCCACTGAAAAGGGAAAAGACATCACATCGGGCAGGGTTCCTGTTGGGATCCTCTTTTACTGAGGGGAGCGAGGGTGGGTCCTGGATGCAAATTTTCTAGGTGAAGAATCACCTATTTCAGAAATATCTCAAAAGTGAAACTAAGTTTTGTCTAGACATAATGGCCCAGCATAGTACAACACTTCACATCTATTTATATTTCAAATATAGTATGTTTACTGTACATAAAGTCAGTTTTTCCAAAGCTGTTGCTATAGTTACAAATCAAGGAAACCATAGCAACAACCCTGTATTATGTACAGCCTTAATTATGTCTCTCTTTGCATTTTATATTAAATACTCCCATACAATCTAGTTACAGTGATCTTGGATTTTTTTCAGACTTTTTAATAATAAAAATTCCCCAATATTATACTGTCAAATCAAAACCACAACACCCTGAAAATATGTCTTTACAGCATTATTCTGATCACATCTAATAACAGCCACAACACTATTTTTTACTTGTGATAAAGACTAATGTTCATATCACCATTTACAAATGATCACTTTAGCTTTAACCATCAATTAACTGATTTTCCATCATTTCATAAGGTTTTTCATCCCATTCAGCCTTACCCCAAAAGAAACCAGCTCCTCCTAACTTGCAACTTTTTTTCCTTTTTTTTTTTTTCCCTTTGGTTTGGTTTTCCTTTTTCTTCAGAAAGTAAGTATGCAATAGAGGGACAGGAAAGGCAGAGTAGTAGTTCATCTCGATTTTGTAACTTCCCTCTAGCATCCTTCAGATGACTGACTGGGTTGGCGGTAAATTACCCTATTTACTCTGGTTGTTGACCTTGTACATGTAATATTTAAGTACAATCACAAATTGAGATTACAGAGCCCTGGCATGCTGCTTGCAGCCAGAACTCAGAGTGCAGCCTGAGAGGAACAGGTAAAGGAGAAAAGAGAACAAACATGAAGAAAAGAAGGCTGTTGGAGGTGGCTGAGGACCGGGAGGAAGTGCTGTCACACAGCGGGAGACACGTAGGACCCAGAGGGGTGACAGGATTCAAAGGACACTCTAGGAGAATATGAACACACTCAACAGGTGTGAAAGGATTTTGCCATTAAAAGAGAAAAGAAAATGCCAGAATTCATGTCTTTAAAAGCCTTCTCTCCTATCTTCCCCTCCATCACTTTATTTTCTGATCATTCATTACCGCATCATTTCCTGATCATTTGGTCCATGCCCATTGATGAGATGGCATTCGTCCCATTTTGCAAGAAACTTGGTCACATTTGTTTGGGGCATTAGCTGCACTCATGGAGTGGACCTTCTGTTATCTTACATATCACAGAAGCACAAAAACCCCTAAAAAATATCATTTTAATTCTGTGAAAAGAGCAGACGTTCAATGTATTTGACACAATAAAGAAATGAGAAATCTGTGGTTTTAATCTCTAAGAACAACTGGTAATTGCTGGCAATTTTAATATAAATAATACACAAATGCTATTTTACAAAGCAATCTGTGTTTCAAAAATCATGGTCTGAGAAAGCCGTGAGCGTGTGTGAGGAACATGAGCTGTGTACATGGGCAGCACAACAAAACTTCCCTCGCACAGGGAATAATTAAGTCATAAGTCAGTGCATTCACAATACGCAACCCATGTTCAGTTTCTTCATTATCATTTTAATTAGCAAATATTAATGTAATCTGCAAATACAAGAGGGAAAACAATTAAAATTACCAAGTTTAAGGAGTCCTTCCTGACCTAAGCTAAATTGAGACAAATGTCTTACTAATCGATACCGGTCACCAACTTTCAGGACATTCATTTCCATTTACTGTTAGAACTTCCAAGCGTGTTATCAAATTTAAGAATGAATTAAGGCTCTCACAAGCTACTTCTAACCTCTGATGAAGGCAATGGTGGATAAAAATGGATTAGCATGCTCCTCTCCTCTCCAGTTATCAGTTCAGACTGATAGCGATCGGGTGACCGTGGCAGCTCTGCCTCATTCAGATTCCATGGCAGCCACCGCGGCAATAATCCGGGGACACGCCGAACACACTGCACTCTCATTTCCAGAGGGATGAAGATGCTGGATGAAGCCTTAGCCCTTCTGAACTCAACAGCACCTCCCATTCCTTCCACTTGGGACTACAGTTCACACCCAGACAGTTTTCCTTTCAGGAGCTTGTCCTTCTTCTTCTTTGTAGATAATGTACTTTGGCCTCCAAAACACTCAGTGCTGCATCTTACGTGGACAACAATTAAAAGCTACAGAAGTTGAAAAGAAGATGCCTCCTAAAAAGTATACCTCTCTCTCATTCTGATTTTCATATTTAACCCCCTAAAGGTAGGATAATGACTAATTTGTCCAATACACTTACAGCACTAAATATCATGAAGTGGTAAAGTATTTCCATTCTCTATAAAAGCTGTCGTGTGAATGAATTTAATTAATTAATAACTGCAATTTTATAAAGAAAAAGAAATAGCAGCAGGTAGAAGTTTGACAGTATTTCTCATGACTGATCAGAAATAACTTTTAGAAAGAGGTCACTCTTTTACGTTACCTTATTTTGCAAGTTTCCACCTGTTATAAATATTACACAGAGAGAGGAAGAGTGTGAGCAAAATGCACCACCATCACCAAAACCCAACAATGGCATTAGATATTTTGACAACTAAGGCAGTTTAAAGGAAGAGTCCCAATAAAACCTAATTTCATCACACAAGTATCTTTAACACAGAGCAAGTATTTTGCAAAGCAGATACAGGTCAATGCATTTTAAAGTACAGAACGGAAATAGATACCTGGCTTTGAAATAGGTACCATGTGTTCATGCAATAGGTTCAGAAAAATCCAGTAAACCTCTATCTTTATACATTTTCTACACTCACATATGTTCATTTCACAAACCCCTCCCTTTTCCTCTTCCATGCCCATATAAACACAAATGAACTTCTTCTTCCTTGGGAATCCCAGGCAAAATTAAACACTTTCAGGACTTCATTACAACACAAGAAAAGCTCCTTTTGAGTTATATGGATTGAAATTGAAATTAATCTGAAAAATGGTTTTGCTTGTTTAAAAATCAGTTTTCTCTGCAATCAAGAGGCCAGCTCACTGCTTTCCCCACTGCAGACATGACAGAAATTTTAAAAAATTTCATTTAAGTGGTAGCACACTTCTAAAATACCCACTCTGCTCAAAAACACTGCTGGCTTCAGCTTTCACCCTTGGCAGGTTGGTAGAAAAGCATCATATGGGATCAGAGGAAAAGAAGTTTACTGGTCCAATTTGCTGTGCTCGATACCAGGTCTTACCTCTTGTGTTTTCACGTTTATATATCCATAATGAGTTCTCAGAGGATGCCTTTGGCCATTAGAAAATGGGATCCACTTGACACTGGTTTGTCCAAAGCAGTTTAGGATCAGAGGGAAAGTTACTTCATTTGTGAGACGAACGATGATCAGGCAGAGGAATGCTGCAATGAAACTCACAGCAACGATGGACTTTCTCTGTAATGAAAAGAAAAAAGGAAATAAATTATTAAAATTAAGAGTCAGTTTTAATAAAAAAATACATACCTTCTATTGTAGGTTGAAGGAAAAACACTTCAGAAAGCTTTATGTGGAATTATTCCTCTGGTAGTCACCTTGCTGCAGGAGCACAAGGAGACAGCTGACTGGACTGTTTTATTTCAATAAATTTGCATTTCAGAGGTTTTGAGAGTTTCTTTTAGAACTGGCTGGAAATGAGTCCGTCTTGCTCACCAAAAAAAAAAAAGGGTTTTTTTAAGTTTCAAAAAACATCCATCAACTTCAAATTTTATTTGCATTTGGAATGAAGATTTTATGTAAACATCCACAGCAAAGTCTCCATTCCAAATCATCAGTGCCCTAGAGATGACAAATACACAAAGGGAAAATGCCACCTACAGCTCCACCACACAAAGTTTACTGTGAAAACTATGACCACTGATTGTACTTACTGTGCATTAATTTTAAACCATTCCACGCAACAGAACTCATACTCTAAATATTTCAGAATAAATGGTTGATGAAGTCAGCACCATATTCTGCCTTTTTCCAGGTTTCATGCATTTACAAAATGAGGCATTATTATCTCAGACAAGATGAGCTCCATTGTTAATAATACAACAGACCCAAAGCCTGTATCTATTTAGCCTTTGCCTTCTACCTCTAACCTGTCCACTTGGTTGGACTGGTGAATGTAACCTCAGAAAGATCACAACTTTTTCCCTGGGTAACTCCCCAGTCTGCAGCAAAAGAACTCGTTAGAAATAGGATGTTCTCCTAACTTTTAGTTATTTTTTAAAATACTGTGGTCAATTACTTCTAGACAAATTACTTAACGACAAAACATGTTAGTTGGCATGTGTAAAGGTTCTAGATACGATACTCCATGAAAAAGATTATTTTTACATTTTCCCTGAGGGAATGAAACAATTTTCATTTACAGGTGTTTTTACTGTACTTTAATTACATTCCAGGTTTACCTAATTTGCCACAGTTTAATTACCCTACTGAATGTAATTCCATCCCTCCATACAGTATACAGAAAATAGAGGGGGAAATAATTATTTGCCTAAGGGCCTACATAAGTGTATAATAACACCAATTCCCACCTACAAATACCACCGACTAAGCAGCACAGTGCACATTTAAGACCACTTTTTTACATGACAGCCATAAGATCACACATGCTGGTATGGTGATGGAGGGGTGAAAGACAAACTCTGATTGCAACCATGTAAGATGAATGTGTTCTTTGCCTGGAGGTTCATTTGACAGTCTGCAGACACTAAAATCCAAAATGCTGCGCAGAAGAAATGACGACATTTACACAGAGGTCGTACTGGGACAAAGTTTCACTGAACATGAGCACACAAGACCTGTGCCCACACACAGGGCCTGTAGGCACTGCTGACATGCTTTGGTTCTGTTTCTGGACACCCACAACAGTGAGAATCAGAAAATCATGGAATCAGCTGGGTTGGAAAAGACCTCCAACATCATCAAGTCCAACCCCTGATCCAACCCCGCCGTGGTTCCCAGCCCATGGCACTGATGCCACATCCAGTGTCACCTTAAACACCTCCAGGGACGGTGACTCCATCCCCTCCCTGGGCAGCCCATTCCAATGGCTGAGCACTCTCTCTGTAAAAAATTTCTTTCTGATATCCAACCCAAACCTCTCCTGGCACAGCTTGACACCGAGCCCTCCTGTCCTACTGCTGGTTCCTGGGAGAAGAGACCAACCCCCACCTGGCTCCAACCTCCTGTCAGGGAGTTGTGGAGAGTGATGAGGTCTGCCCTGAGCCTCCTCTTCTCCAGGCACAACAACCCCAGCTCCCTCAGCCTCTCCTCACAGCACTTGTGCTCCAGTCCCTTCCCCAGCCTCGTTGCTCTTCTCTGGCCCTGCTCCAGCCCCTCCATGTCCTTCCTGAGCTGAGGGGCCCAGAGCTGGACACAGCACTCAAGGGGTGGCCTCACCAGCACCGAGTCCAGGGGCAGAATCACTGCCCTGCTCCCGCTGCCACACTGTTCCTGAGCCAGGCCAGGATCCATTGGCACTCTTGGGAGCACACTCTGGCTCATGTTCAGGATGACAAAGAACACACAGCAAATTTGAAGGGATGTCACTGTATTCCCCCACACAAGAGTTAATAAAATAGTCCCTTACGGGGGTCAATTGCCCGGCTCTTTGTTTCGATGTATTGGGAGGCTACAATTTATAAGATAAAAGCAATGAGAGACGGGGATGAAAAACCTGGGTGAACGAGGTCACTGCGAGGAGAAAAGGAAGAGGAGGATGAAGTAGTATTGTGGCAACGTGATTCAGTGTGGAATCTCAGCCAGCTAATGGCTGTGCAATGTAAAATTAAACCCAGCAAATCTTCAGAGGGCAGCAGCAGCAGCCACAGCCCAATTGCAGCTTCCAGAATTCATGGAAGCCACTGCACTTTTCATCATCTGCATTATAACAGATTTACATTAAATTGCAATAAACTGGCTGGGGAGCACTTCTGTGTCACTTCCCTTTGTACCAGATGGAGTCAGAAACATTTAGCTATATATCAGAGCCTTGTAAGTGCTAAGAGCAGCCAAGATGTGCAGCGCAAGTGATAATCATAAAGCAATGAGAAGAAGCAGGGATTAGTCATATTATTTATTGCAAATCAGAATTAAAATATTGCAAATATTTAAAGGGGGATCTAGAGTCTCATTCCACTACGTGAGCATGTTTCAATCAAAACATCCACAGCAGGAGCAGGATTACTGCCCTGTATGATGCTACTACCTCATTTCCACATATCCCATCTTCCTGGTTTATTGAATACCACCTTTTACTTCCTTTATTTTGTGCAGATCTGTTCTGAAACACTGCAATCATCTTTATGTGCTTCTCAGAGGGAGCTGTTCTAAATAGCCTTTGCCCTGAGAAGAATTCAGATTGTGTAGCTAGATTTCCTGGGCTTCATGAGGATGCCACTTGATTTTTGTATTTTCTCTCTTTAAATAGACTGTACTACCAGATGAAAGAAAAAATGTGCCCTTCTTTTGTTTTGTTTTGTTTTTTAATGTAAAAAAATACTGTTTGAAAAGGAAAACAGCAAAGATTTTTCTTTGTGTGTTGCTCAGCCAGAAAGAATCTGCACTAACGAGAACATTCCAATGAGAGAAATGAATTTTTACAACAGAAAGGAATTTCGGCATCTGTTAAAATTGTTTTGGAAAAAAAAAATCTTGCCATATGCAAACACAATGATTACTTATCAACTTGTAAAAAGGAAGTTTGTGTTAAGTATCGAGTTCCCCTATAATTTTTGTTGAAGGCATGAGATCCAACAATATGCATTCTCTATGGGAAAGATTACTGCAAATTGGCATTTCAGTGGCTCTATAAATTTCACTGTAAAAATATTGAAAAACACCAAAGTACATACTTTTCATAATTTTAGCCTTCCTAAGCATCAAGTAGGGCAGTCTGCTCAGCGGCCAAGAGGCACATCTAAAAGTAATTTGTTTCCCTTAAGTTCCTCTCTCCTTTACCTGCTCATTAAAAAAAAGCAAACAAACAAACCAAAAAACAACAAACAAAACCACAACCAGGTGCTGTTTGTCATTAAGCGCTTCTTGTAAAATTTTCTTTTCTGCAGATAAATGGATTTTGTTATCGGTCCTCTGATAAAACTTAAAATTTAGCACTTGAGATTCCAGGAATTCTACATGACATCAGGATATGACAAAGAAGTATGAAGCTGTATACAAAGATGAATAACAAACTGTAATTTGTCTCAGAATTTGTCTGCATCAACACTTTAAATACTTACACACTGTACCATTTGGGAGAGCTAAACCAACACTCATTAGCAAGTCTGCACAGAAACAAGTCTTATTCCTTCTTAATTTTCAGTTCTCACAAATGCAAACAGTCTCTTAACAAAAGAATTGTTTCTCTAACGTGGAAATATATAAAGCTCAATC
This sequence comes from Cephalopterus ornatus, assembly GCA_013396775.1. Classification (NCBI taxonomy): domain Eukaryota; kingdom Metazoa; phylum Chordata; class Aves; order Passeriformes; family Cotingidae; genus Cephalopterus; species Cephalopterus ornatus. The sequence continues at coordinate 63,721 of VZRE01016361.1, read as the reverse complement.
AATCTTCATATTTTTCCAGCTCATTTAATGTAGATATTTTGATATTGACAACATTTACATAAAAAATACATATTCAGTTATAAACATCTTTTAAACATATTCAGTGAGGAGTACACAATAAGACATATGTTAAAGAGTTTCTTAGCTGGATGACTTGCATGGTATATTAGCTTTTGTAACATTTTATTTCATTCACTATAGTACACGACAAGCCTAGATGACAGCAGCGAGAACAAAATTACCATTCTTATGAGTACAGGATCCTACAGCAGAAGAGTGAAAGGACTTGTGTTAATTAGACTAAGTACTAGCTCATTCATGGTTTAAAAAAAAAAAGGCAAAAAAAGGCGGTAGAAGCGGACACACAAGATCAGAATACACGTGTTGCAACACCTGGGACCTCGCTGGGCCAAAAGCACACGCTGGAACTAAACAGTTTCTTTTAACCCTTTTTACTCAGTGCCCACAATAACATCATCTCAGTTTTGGTTTCAGTTATTTCTCAGACACCAACCTCATTGTGTCTAGTACATATATCAAAATCAATAAGCATTAGGCATGATTCACACTTCTAAGGCTTCAATTTATATCTCTGTTGTTAAAATAAGGATTGATATAAACCCAGGAAGTTTCATATTACTATGCTGGTTAGGGTTTAATTAAAAAATTCATGGAAATAAAACAATAACTGTACTTTTATGGGTATAAATACATATATCTGGCAACATGGTCCCTAATACTATTTATAACCTTCATATCATCTAGTTTTGGCTATTTACCAGTGCCAGGGTGATTCATTAGCTTCAGTTTGGCTGGAACTTGACAGTCTGAACAAGTTTTAGTCATTTTTCTTTCATAATCTGTTAAGAAGTGCGAGATGACAAGATCATTTTTTATAGTTCAATAATGCCTGATAGAATAATACGGTACAAACATTTTTTTTGGTGTTGTATACAGATGTCTAGGAGGGAGGGAGGGAGGAAATATTTTCAGCATAAGATAAACTCTGAAGCTGTAAATTTTACTCAGATCTGTACTGTGCATCTTTATCCTACTTTCTAGCCCAACATAACACCCTGCCACTTGGAATGTATTATATGGCAGAGACTATCACACCACTTTACAAGCAGGAACAAATCCCCATCCTAGTGAGTTTAACAGTAAAAACCCATTTCACAGATGCATAAACTGAGGCTGAAAGCAACTTCCCTATGATCACGAAGAACTCAGCAGAAGCTACTCCTAACCTTTTATTCTAGAACTATGTTTTTCCACAGGTTTATTGTTTCTATTACAGCTGCCTGAATTTTGTTAAATGACGAAGTCGAATACGGTATTATGGAAGATTCCAGCAAAGAACCCTTGGAACCAGGGAAGTTTCCATGCCTCAAACAGTAATTGCAAATGAACCTTTTTTCAGAAATTGATTTTTTTGCAGTATTCATCCTTTCTGTTATTTTTAGAGATACATGGCAACACTGCGCTTGGAAGGACAAATCAAAGGTAAAGACTTACATGAGGGCTCTGCGTCTCTTAGATGACACAATATGCAGTAATATTGTATTATTTTCACAATACCTACCTTTATGAGCACACTGAATAACTCAATCACTCTTAATATCTCAGCACATTATACTACTTTTATTATAGGGCTGATGCAGGGTTTTGGGTTTTTACTCAATATAATACCAATTGAAAACAATAATGGCTACACTTGCTGAATTTGTTTCATTTTGTAGACCACTATATGTAAAAAATAGTTTTATTTAATTTTCTCTTTTATAGTCTTGAGCATCCCCTTCAAATGCTGCTTTCTATTACAACAGAGCATAAAATGAAATTCTTTCAGCACTCCAGTTCAGCATACCTTACCGATTTCACAGGTATTGGAAATAAATATGCCTTCCAGCTATTTCTTTTGTCCTGAAACTCCCTTTAACAGGGCTTCTTCAGGAGGGATACTGAGGCAGGGGTCCTAGAAGTTTTCAAAGAGGGAGTAAGACTATATAGCAAAGATCCTTCTAGAAACAGCCATGTGTCCAACATCATTTGCATAAAATTGGTAGCTGAAGATTTACTTTCTTCTCCTCCAGAAGTGAAAGGTAACCTATGTTCAAAGGCTCCACAGGAGATGGCTGCCAGTGCTTCTATCTCAGGAGAAGAGAACAAAGCAGGCAGGGGTTATATCAAAAGTAAGATCTGGTTCGGGTTCAAAACCCAGTAAAATTAAGATTAAAGCAAATTTTTTTTTATTTTTTTTTTTTCTGGAAAAGGACATCTTTGCTAAACTGGAATATAAGCAGCCAGGAAGCTGAGCAGTAAGAGCTAAAATAAAGTTCAGTGGTGAGGAAGGCGAGTAATGCGGCATACCTAAAAATAGACAGAAGGGATACAATGAAAGAAACATGAGTTTTATCCTGAAAAGTGCTTCTTCTAAGAATGTCCCTTGAATCAGGACTGTGTTTGAGGACTATGATGTTTGAGCAGGCATGAATAGAAGACACATTACTTCTTGCATGCCTTCTCTGCGGGAGCTCTGGCCTTTTTTATAGCTAAGGCAGCTGAAGGGCTCTCAAGAACACAGCTCGTTGTACTTCTTTTACTGCTGCCATTTGTTGAAAACTTATTACATTACTCAGTTTTCACCACGATTCACAATGCAGTGGTGGTGGGTCTACGTTCACAGCAGCTCAACACAGCGTTCTGCACAGCAAAAGGAAACTTATTCAAACATGCCTTTCATTAAAGCCAAAAATCTGCAGAGTGTGCTCAGGCTTATTGGGGTAAGAGCTGAGCAATGAACAAAAACAGGAATCAGCACGGTAGTGTCCAAATAATTGCTGTAGCAGCAGCAATCTATATTAAAAGCCTTATGTAGGAGATAATCCTCCTATACGTAAACTAGTATTAGTCTCAGGTAACTACGTAACTTTATTACATGGAGCATTCTCATCAGAAATAGCACATATATTTTAGGTAATAATATGAAATTATGCAAGATGAAGTTTCCAAGTTTCAGGGAGTAACTGTTGAAGCATTTTGAAGGCCTCCCGTATGCTATCGTGCATAAGAAGTTACTACATTTGAAAAGCCCCAGTGATCCTGAGCCCTTCAAACTACAAAACACTGCCAGATTTCAGGAATTATTCTGCATCGCTATTCCCTCTTGCCCTAAACTCGAAGCCTGATAAGAAGGAGCATTTATTTGGCTGGAGATATTCTTATCCCTTCGGGCTCTCCAGCACTTTGAGTTCTCCATACCCTACAGAGTGACTGTTTCTGCTATTCATTTCATGCTCGCTCAAAGCTGAATTTGTACGTACTTCAGCACTCTCCTTCTGGCCGAGGGTTCCCCCTGCAAACAGCCTCTACTCAACCAGGCACAAACACACCATCAGCACAGCTCCAATCTTCACAAACCACGGAGTCACAGTACCACCAAGGCAACCTGAACTTCTGAGCAAGGCACGCCCTTGGCCAGCCTGCTACTTCATTTTATACTGCAGCTGAAAGCTGTCCAGCAATTTAAAAGATCCCCATGGCAGAAAGGCACACTTTAAATAAGTTTGTTGATTTTTCATTCTGTAAGATCTGTTAAGAATATTTAATCTAAAACTGCGATTACTGATTCACTGATGTCCTTCACAAATAGGGTGAACTTCATCGGTAGCTGTAGATGCGTATTATATAAACACTGCTGTAGTCTCTGCGTGATGAAGTAGTATTAGAAAGGAAAAAAAGAACGGGCTCTGCAGTACAGCTCTCACAAAGGGTGATTTTTTTTTTTTCTGGTGCTGGATTATTGCCCAGCTCTTCTTATCAATACCTTGGCAAGCTTTCAGACACACATACAGGCTTCCCTATAATAGAACTGCTGGTACAAGAATTCGTGATCTTTCAACCTGGCAGTTGGTTGTTACTACTTATTGAAGTAGTACCTGATTGTAGCTATTTTTTACCTGCTGAGAAAAAGTTCAAAGGAAAAACAACCCTTATGTGAGTATTAACTCTTATGCTGCCAGGTAGAGCTCACTTAGATGATCTCTCTCCTCTATAGAAATGGATAAAGATTCATGATTGGCAACATCCCAAGAGTGACTCCCTAATTGAGGGGGTTTCACAAGCATTCTGGCAGACACTCTCTAGCTGCCAACATTTCCGTGAAAAATCCCTTTCAAAAAGTTGATTCTTTCAACCAGAAATAGACTTTAAAATGCATAAACCAGTAGAAAAGCAACAACAAAAGAAGCTCCACAAACGCATCAAGAAAGATTCTTAGAAGACAACAAAATACCAGCAGGCCTCTGGTCTGCAGATCATCATATTTTAAAAAAGGTGTAGTTATTAAAAGCCTATTGCATTTCTTTGCTATTTCACATGAAATACCAGAAATACTCAATTTCTTTTTCTAAAAACTCACAAGAAAGAGAATGTGACAGCTTCTAAAGTAAAATTGAGATAAATTCAGTTTCTGCTCATGGCAGTAAAGCCATTAATGGGTTTGGTACACAACAGGAGGAATGGCTGTTAATCACATACCTGTATGTTTAGTAAATACTACACTGGGATGTAACCTCTGGAAGTACTAACTTTCAGATAAGAAAGAAAATAATAATCAGACAAACAAAATTGAACACATGACAGCAGCCTAAGGGCAGAAGAAATGAAAGTAAATAAAATGTTATAACAAACCCACATTCTCAGGCTGCACATCTGTGAAGAAAATGCCTTTTGCTGGAAACCTTCACTTGCCTGCAGCTCACTTCTGCCTGCAGGGGAAAGTTTATGCCACAGAGAAAAAAACTGCATAACCAGAAACTCGCACAAATGAAGTGTAATTGCCTACCACCATCTGGACAAGCCCAAACTTTCTGCCTTGAATTATCTTCTGTCAAGATCCCTGACTGCCATGCTGGACTTGAAGCTAACAAAAACTGACACCGTGCCTCAGTTTCCTTCTAAAGGCCATTCAACACTGCAAGACTAAAGAGATCTTGGCCAGTCTGTTGGCAGCAATCTTGCTCTGGCCCTTCACACCAGCTTCATCCCATCCTATTCTTTGGGAGGACTGCACTTTTGGAAAGTTGCTCTGGATGCTCTCCGCCAGTGTGTGCAGCTCACCTGCTGTTTACAAGCACAGAAAATAAAACAGAAGCAGGTGGTCACTACTGATTTTAGTCCCGCGTTAGGCGCCCTCAGACAACCAGGGCACCCTAACACAGCGCAGATCAATGCCTTTTACTCCAGAGGCAGGGATGCAAACACTGTTTGGGGTGGGGAGCCTCTCTCAAGGACTTGGTTAAGTGGTTGGCGTTGCTCTTAAAAATAAAAAGATACAATTGATACAGATCTCCCTCATGGTCACCAGGCAGAGGTCCAAGTTCAGAGAGAAGACAAGTTTTTACAAACTGCTCTTCCTAAACGAAAAGGAGGGCCACTGTGAATTGGAAAGAAGCTGTTCTTAAGCAGAGATTATTCACTTCAGCCAGGCTGCAGGAGGTCTTTTGTAGTTTATTTCTTTTCTTTTTTTTTTCTTTTACACTTGACCAAGAGACTCTCCAACACAGCTGTAGGAATGTTGTCCTGGGTTGGCAGGAGACAAGAGCAGCCTCCATGGATGGCTTTTTACACAAAGCAAGGAAATCTGGGCTCTAAATTGTTTTGGCAATTTGTCTGTTTTTCATCAGACATGGAAATCTCCCTGTTTACTTCGGATAAACCTGTTCTAGCCTACTTCATCCATACATAGCTGCCACATACGTCATCAGAAAAGCAAAATGTATTATTCAATGCCTCCAAGCATTGTCTGCTTCTGGCACATTGAGTAACATTTCAATAGGCTTAATCATTTATAGCCAATAAAAAGCAAATTACAGAGAAGTCTAGGCTGAGACCAGCTATTTTGTAACGGTAAATTTTGTGCCATATAGCTGGGAGCATGCTACTTCTAGTGTGGAAAAAAACACTTTCCCAGCTTAATTCTTGTTTCTTTCTGTATGCTGTTTTCTCTATTGGAAGCTTTAGAAATAGGGGCTTTGGGGAAGGGGAAAACAAATAAAAAAGGACACCAGCATGGCAGAGACATCTCTGAAGAGATCTTCAAAGCCAAGATTTAGATGTAGACTTTAAACTACTTCTGTGGCTTACAACCCTTCAGGGCGGCAAATCTTTGAGCGGATGGAGGCACGTGAAGGATGTGGGATTTGCTGGGATGGTCATATCCAGGGTTCACTCTTCCTAACAAGGCCACCTTCCAGCACGAGAGCAACCTGCCATCTGTAGGACGTGCACTGAGCAGTGTGGGGAGCTGGGGCGTGCGTTGGGATGAAGGCACACGGAACCCAGCAAGGCACTCCGGTTGCAAACATTAACAGTCAGGTTATTATCACAGCGCTACACAACAGAGCTTTTCACCCAGGGTGCAGATCAGCTGTGTTAAGCACTGCATGCTCGTAGCAGCACATCCAGCCATTTTATGATCCCAGGGCAAAGCAGAAGGCAGGCCTACATTTTAAATCTTATTCGTAGGAGGGGCTGCACTGAGCAGTACAGTGTGTGTACCAACACAGAGGGACAAATGGCCTGTACGATTTTGGCAGAGACTTTTCGTTCAAGTACTGGCGTGATCTGACCCTGCTTTACTCACGTCTGCTCATACAATCACAGGGAAGTGTTGTGAACCAGCAGGAACGTAAATGAAATTTCTTGCCCGTTCAGTACAATTGTATTGCTTCCACATCTAGGATCCTGTTCATTATTCCTCCTTGGATAACACGTGCAAGAGGTTATCGGAAGTCGCCACAAGGGAGACTCTCCAGATAGCAAAGAATATGCAGCATTATATAGTTACAAAACATAATGACTGCTCACACACTGCTCAAGCAGCTGATGACATATCCCTCAGTTGACTAGGGAGCTCCTTAAATCAGGGCACTGAAACTCAATAAAAGCACTGATCAAGGTAGTGGCCTCAATTTAATTATGAGCTTTATTGATCATGTCTTCTCTTTATAAAAAGAAGAAAAAAAAAAATAAAAAGAAGTGGGGCAGAGTAGGAGGAGGTATCCACAAAGCACTGAGCTCATGGAAAGGCCTGGTGGGAATCTGCAGAACAGACTCCTCGGATGTTCTGACAAACCCACAGTGGAAAAACTTTGCCTATTGCGCTGACCTCTCTCTTCTAGGAATTAGGAAAATAATTTTCTGTGAACTAGTTTTCATCAGAAGGAAACAAAATACCAATTCACATTTAAAATAAAATCCACGATCTGAGAGCTATTTTGTGAACACATACAGTTGAATGGGACACCTGCAGTGGAAAAGCACCCAAAAGCCAAAAGTCGATTTCCATTGTAATAAAAGCTGTAAATTCTTTGGATTCATTATTTCTGCAGAGCATCTCAATAGGAGCTAGAGGAAATCATAAAAAATTGATAGTTTTCCGAAAGAAATTCTTCCAAGCAGTAAAGTTTAATCTCTCACTGATCTGTTACCCTGATAGAACAGCAGAGGGACAGTAACATATATATCCTACCCAAACACACATTCTATCATCGTATCATGCTCCTCTCACGCTGGGTGAGCTAACTGAATTGAACTTGACCTTCAAAGCCCTTGGAATGCAACAAAATATCTCTGTTTTCTGACATTTATGGGTGGCTTTTCTGCATGGCTGCTTTTACTGCCTAGAAAATGATGGTGAAAGCTGTGTGTACAAACCTACTACAAACACTGACAAATCACATGAAAGGAAGACAGATTTATTCAGCGTAGATTACTCCAGAGCAAATCTAATCAAATCCAAGATTTACACTTTTTAAGCAGATCAAAAATTCATAGAGTTAGCATTTCGATACAATAGATATATATTACAGTTTTATTTTAATCTGCAAGTGTAATTGAACTGATTTGGATTTTCTGCGCTTTTATTTTTGCTTAAAAAAGCTTTATGTGTCTCATAATGAAAATGCATCATTGAACGAGCATATGCACAAGAAAATTCCTATGAAAAATTCACACAGAAGATTATCAATCTCTGTCTAATAAGGCTTAGATGAAAACACATTTGGACATGAATCTGTATTAAAAACTAGAAGTGCTAGATGTGGAAATGCAAATATATCCTATTTGGGGCTTTCTTAAACTTAAAAGAAACCACTCCTAGCCACTCTATCAGAGCTGATCCAGAACACTTTGATGGAAGAAATGTGACACACTTGTGCACCTAAGTACAGTTTTCCATCCTTTAGTCCATCAAACATAGAAATTGTCACATGTCAGAAATTATTCCAAACCGCTGGTTCCCTTCATACACACTTTACTAATTTGCATGTAAGAAACAAACAACAGTAGCATAAAACCCCAAAACATTCAAATTGAGCTTAATTTTTTGTTTAAGACATAATCTCCTGTCCAGGTACTTGGTTCTGTGCCAGCATATCTAGTTACCTGCACCAAACAAAACCAACTGTGGAATTCTGGTCCTCCTTCATATGAAGATATCTCTAATTGATTTAAAGGAGAGCAAGAGAAAGCCAGAAGCACGATTAAATTAGAACAGGAAGAAAAATATACATTTAATTTTTTTTATTATTATTCCCCTCCAGGGCCTTTGTGCATCAGTTCCTCTATTTGCAAACTCTGGACCCCTCAACTTTTACTTGAGCCAAGGCTAGCGTCACCAAACCCAGCTCGTTAATGCCCTTGTTGATGTCTGTGGGAGCGAATACTGCATCTTTGTACCTGACAGCCACAAAGAAAACTTCCTTAGGTGCCAGATGTGCAAGTCTTGACTTGGATATGAAAACCAAGCTCTTATCTTCAGTTTTGCGGCTGGTGCAGGGAAGCTGCCAGAGACAGCAGTGAGATTAAATAATGCACCCCAAGACCCTTTAGAAGGACCAGGCAAAGCTGAGCTCTCCTAAAATTCATTGAGAACCAGAATCATACTCAGTAATTACTAAAAATAGATCCTAGACACTCCAACATTTATGATATTCAAAAAGCGTGTATAATGGATGTGGGAATGTTACTCTTACTGTTTCATCTGTTTTTCGGTATTTTCCACTATTTTTCTCAAAGGTTTTCATTTTTAGGTAGTAGTTATCAGTTTTTATCTCTACCTCTACCCCAGTGCTGCTTAAACAGCAGTTACCAATACAAGAAGGAATCTGCCCAGGACAGAGTACCCCAGTGTCCTGTGCCCACATGTTCCCAACATCTTTCATTGTGCTCACATTCTCTGTCAGAATATTTGGGTCCGTAGTAGTTTGTACAGTCATTAAAAGTTATGAGAGTTTAGGATCTATTCCAGCCACCATGAGTCACAAAAATTATCCCAGTGCTCCGAAAAAAGCAGCATAAGATTTTCTCAGTGAATCTCGAGGTCTTTCAGCCATAAATCTCAACAAATAATGCTGTTTGTTTAAATTAACAGCACTTTACAGATTAATGAGACAAGTTGTCTGCCAGTCAGGGAGGAACACAAAGATGCTTCCTAACTTATTTCATTTCCAGGTTTATTCATTTTAAGTGTTACATAATGTGACATTCACACATTACTGAAGAAGTTAAAAGAACAAAAAGCACATCACTTGTCAGCTGATCATTTATCATTTGATTTTAGATGCCAAAATTAATGATGCCCTTCCTTTTTCATTAGACTTTTTTTTTGTAGTTTTTTCATTAAATCAGAAACAGAGTATGTGAGCAATCAGACTATTTATCTGCAATTTCCTTGCTTCTGCACATGTAACTAATCCCACAGTGCTGGAAAATAGCTTTAATTGGTTTAAACCTTAGGTCTGTTGGGGCTCCCACAACTTTATGGCTAGAAAACCCAACTTCAGATGTTAATTTTCCAAGACATTAAATCCTCATATTTTACATTTCTCATTCTTAGTTATTCAGCATTCACCACAAATGTCACTGGTCAAGTTTCAGCTTGGTCTTACTGCATTTCCTTTTGTCTGAATGCTATTACCTCACTGAGTACCACAACATGTAATTTTACACCCTCTGACCATTCTTAGATACTCTAATCCTCCAAAAAGTCACACAGTACCCCCTATTTTGCTGTGCTGGATAGTGCCTCTACTTCAGCAACTTCCTACTATTGAACAATACTGTTTTCAAATTCTCCCCTGCTATTTACCTTAAGGAATTGACCTATTTAATTCTTTAATTTCCCCCTCCACCTTTTTTTTTTTTGCAGTTATGCCCCAACTTCCCACTTAAGTCAAACTTTGCTGTCAGTTTGTCCTTTCGTAACTGTTTTTAAGAATCTTGTACTTAACTATTCTCCATTTCTATGTACTGCTCTGTCTAGCTGACTAATTCCATCCTAAATGCCCTCTGAGAACATCATCTTTCATCTCATATTAACTCGTCTTTTTATCCTACTAAGTAGCCTTTCTCCTTCTGGAAACAGAGTCCCTCTCCCCCAGCAGAGCAGTACATGTGCCTCTTTTTCCTGCAGCTGTTTGTCTTTTGTTTTTCTGCTATGATACGGCTCCTGTGCTTGTAGCAATGGTTGTGTGCTGCTGCATTTCAGCCCTGTTAATATTTTTAAGCCTTTGTTACCGAGATCCAGGCGTTTCGATTGGTGATCTATTAAGAAAAAGAAGGTACTGTTCTACTTAGAGCCCTCCAAGTGCCTTCTGTGATAAGAAGTACAGTTGGAAGCGTGTAACACTACAGTGATGCAAGGTGCTTTGGGGTTTTGCTGGAGGCATCACCTTTTCACAAATACATTTACTTAGAAAGTATTAATCTGAATGAAAGGTTGCTAGATTAGAAGGAGCTTTCCAAACAACAGACTGGATTTCATGTATCTAATTGGTCCTGCCTGTTGTCAGAAATTGACCTTTGATGTATCTTCTCTAAACTAGATTTAGCAAGCAAACTGCAGCAAATTCTTCTTCTATCTTCCAACAAGCAGGTCCTCAATTGTCCTGATGCACGAGCTTCTCAACCTCTGCTCTTCTGCTTTCAGGTCATTTTCCTTGACCATAGGTATTAAACTCAATCTTACAAAAGGGATCTCACTATTGTGCATCTGTCAGCTATAAAACTTCCCGAAATTAAGCTATTTCACGGTTCTATTTTATTTAGACTCCCTACCCTCTTCTGAGTGATCAGCATACTCACAATGAGTCCTATGTCATTTGCCTCCAGCTGATGAGCTGCCAGTATATCAAGCACATGGCTGTTTAATCCTTTGTTTTTCTAGGGCTTGTCTAATTGTGGGGGGTTTGGGGTTTGTTTTTTTTTTTTTTTTATGTTGCAGAACATTTATAGAGTCTTCTGTTACTCTAGATTTGATACCAACTGTAGGAGACAAACAACCCCCAGAAATCTTTTACAAAACAACCTACAGAAATACTCAGGTCTCAGTAATGCCAGGCAGGACAGAAGAGGCTGCAGCAGCTGGAATAACAGGAGCTGCTGGGCTTAGGGTCAGATTTCTGGAAAGCTTTCTCCCCTTTCTGACAGAGAAGTACACAAATGGGTCTTGAAAACAGCATCTCAATCTATTTTTAAGTCTTTAGATACTACTTCAAAAACAGTTGGCAATGGCCAGCCTTAACTCAATTACTTGGGAAGTATCTCAAGGAAACACATTGTGCACAGGCTGTACCGTGACAGAAAACCTGTCACAGTCTGGTCACTCTACATAGGAATATTCACTACGTTTTTAAACAGAGTTAAGAGACATTTTGACACTAAATGATTCAGCCTCTCAAATTTTGACCAAGATTGTACCAACCAGGTCGTATGTTGTCCACTGAAGGGTAAAAGTATACAAAGCATTAGAGGGTGAAGTAAACTATTAGGGTTACAAACATTTTATTTCACCCTTCTGCCTTTTTACGCTAGAGCTGTCATCTCCTAAAAGCCTCATACTGTCACCTCAAAGAGACAGCAGCCGACACATCCCTTTAAGGTGAAAGGAAAAAGAGATATTGTGATATCATAAAACTAGGGATGATAAAAACAGTTTAAATAACAGTAAGTACAGAAAGATATTTGCTGCTCATCTTTCACTTCTGTCTCTTCTTGTTGTCATTGGATGCACACAGAAATGGAGAATTAATGCAGCTTCTCTCATACACTCAAAGTGTCTCCCTTTGGTGACCCAAAGAATGCTGAAATTTATAGGAAAGCTCTGCACTGGTTGAAGTTCTCAGAGTTTTCTCTGTCTTCCCTGAGCACAGGGTGGATTGCCTATGTGATATTTATACGAAGAAAAATCATGGATAAATTACTGGACTGTTTTACTGCACAGAGACCTAGGAGGAAGCAGAATCAGAGAGGTTTTGACAAACGAACTATGAGGCAAAAACCTCCAAGCCCAGCACTTAAACAACCAGTTGTGGTACACGAGCTCTGTTAGAGAATCAAGTCTGCACCATGAAGAAATTAAAGACCTTAAAAGACCCTCCTTTGCCACCTGCAGCAAAAGCAAGCCACAGCAGGCAGCACTGCTGACTCAGGGAAAATGTTGTTACTCTATTGTATAGGGGTAAATGGTTTGCTCAATAAGCTGAACTAAATGCTCATTAAAAATGGCATCAGAGGGAAAGAAATGATACAATAATAGTCCACTAAGGCACAAATTCAAAATGCAAAGCGGTTCAAAATTTGTCAATTACTCTAACTACGAATCAAACCAGGTAAGTTAATGACATTACTCAGAAAGCAAGATTTGATTTTTTTTTTTAATTATGCTGTTGTCTAATAATGAATAATTTAGGTTTAATTCACTTTATTCACTCCTCCTATGCAGCACATTACAACAGCACTGGAATGAGATTTTTAAAAATTACTATTTCATCAAAGCTTTTTAATACCCACCTGTGATTTAATTTGATCACCAAATTTGATCTATAATGATATTAATAGATAGAAAAATCCATAGTAGAGTCCATTATTGTTGAACTTTATCATCTTCTTTTGAAAGTACAATAGTAAAATTATCTATTAATTAGATTAATTTCAAGGAAGTGTAAATCATCCTGACCCATGATACTTGCTTGCAAAGCTATTGTGAGAGAATAATTAATAGGCAATAGTCCAGGAATATTATTCTGAGCAGATGCGAACCTTGAACTTCCAGTCACTAGACTTAAATTCTAACTAGGAATACATCATCTTATGGAAACTCCAACACCCTGGAGGGCTGCAAGAAGGAGAAGAAAAAAAAAATCCAAGTAGACTGCTGTTGCTATATATAGTCTGTATTATTGCTTAACATGACCACAATTTAGAAGTGGATGTAAGTAAAAATTTCTTAATTTTAGAAGTTCAAAGTGAGAAGAACTGTGTCACACAAACAGTGGAGTCTCGTTTAAAGAACATATCTTACAAGTCATTTAATTTGTAACCTATTCTGCTGGAAAACTGTATGGCCTTGGGCAAATATTTAACCCTAAGAAGTAGCTAGCAGTAAATACATACAGTAAGGAAGATTAATACAATACTTAAGCATAGATGTGCTGTTTTTCCTCATCTTTCCATCATGTCAAATCAATTTCTACAGATTCTGGATTAGATCTCTTCCAAACATATATCTGATGGTCCTAGGTTTAAAAATTTAAATGTAAGGTCTTTATGGCAGCAGTAGCATCCATTGAACAACGACTGGGCAGTAATCAAGATTAGAATCTTGTATTCACACGTAAATTTTCAACAGGTATTACTGTGTTTTCTGATGAGCTACATTTCACGCTGCATTTAATAATTGTAGAATGTTCTTCATTGTGATGAATGGAGCTCTTATCTGTAGAACCTCTTTAGAATATACTCAGAGGCTACAAAAATGTTCTGTTTCTAGAACTGCAGAGAGGACAGAATTGTTTTCGTGCACACACAGACTCCCAGGAACACCCTGTGAGCACGGTGGGATGGAATGTGCTGCTCTGGGCTCTATGTGATGGTTCCTGTACTGTGTTTTATAACGTCTAAGCTTTTAACGCAGACACCGTGCAGAACGAAAGCACATCACTGAGGCAAAACACCTTAAACCCCATGCATCCCAAGACTTCAGGAAAGATCAAACTGACTAGATGCACGTTTATAATATTGTGACTAAACAAGGAGAGGGTGGAACACAAAGGGAAAGGATCTTCTTCCCATTCCTTGAATCCCTAGGTAAAGTCCTATATAGTGCACATTGAGTAACAGAACATGATGAACACCATTGCTTTAGCTGTAATTTTATGACATCTTATAGCACCAAACAAGAACCCTGTTTCTTGGGGAAATTCTGTGTATTTCTGACAGACTATTTAGCAGATGCTAAATGAGCTGAATTCAAATGCAATGTGGTGCACCAGAGGGTCAGAGGAAGAAGGACCTCACAGTATGGCCCTTGATCCCCAGTCAGAAGTATTTGGTGTGGCATTCAGTAAGGCCTGGAGTTCTTTCAGAACAAGTTTCAAGGATGAATTCCACCAATAACAGCACCTGTACTTCTGCTCTCTCTCTGGGAAATCTAGCAAAGTGAAATGGATTTTCTCTTTTTATTAGCGAGGCTATTAAGCATGAGGCACCAAGAAAGGAATGGAGAGCAAGCCACATAAAGAGATAGAAGCATCTGAAAATGCCTTTTATTTGTTGCACAATTGCTTTTTTGAGAAGAAATACCTGCATGGGTGCAAGATCAGTCTCTGTTCAGACTCCACTGGCAACACACACAGTGACTCCAGGAGCCTGCTTGCATGCAGGAACCTGCAGGTGCAGTAAATCTACAGAAATCTGATCCTAGATTTGTCGAAAGAGCGAGAAAATTTCCCCTAACTTCTGAGCTCACTAGAGACTGTTCCAGTAAAAGTCATATATTGCTGATAGCCCGCTTTGACTTTTCAGTATAAAGGAATCTGAAACTGGGGCTTGCAGATGAGGTTAAGAAACTCATTATCCATACCTCCTCCTTTCCATTCTTTTATTTTAAACTCATGTCCTCATTGCTCTTTATTTGATTTTTCTCCTGCTTTGATCATCCAGAGCTGACCATACGGATTTGTTCCCTAGGTCATTTTTCAACAGAAGCATAAGTGATAGGAGAGCTGGAAACCAGACCTAAAAGGCGTTGGATAGCAGCACACTGCTGCTGTAAAACAACTGGCCTTATTCTGATCTTGTATCTTCCTGATGCACTGTTTCATGGCTGATCTTTTATAGATAGCGTGATAAAAATATTGTAGGCATAATGTTCCATTTTCTGGGAGTAGAAGAGTTTGGCACACAGTAATAAAGAGAACAAAGGAGGATACTCCCCACCCCCCCAACACACATGCACAGTTTACAATGCATTTATGGTCCTATGAGAGTGGAATGAATTCCTACAAGCAGAATTAATAGGATACCTCGTTCTTTAACATCTGAAGGAGACAGAAGTAAAGGAAAAATGAAACTTAAAGTGTCTTTTATTTCAAACAAAAGGAGGATATTTAAACAGGGGAGTCTCACGGGAAAGATTTCATATCACTACAAACAGTACATTTGTCCAGAACACAACAGTAATGATAGCACTACTAATGGAAGTAAGACACCCTCTCAGTTTTTGTGGGGACTGTAAATTAAATAAAGAAGTGCCAGAGCTGAGATACCCACGTATGCCTGTGCATGTGAGTGCCCACACACACCACTCACTCTTAGCAATTACTTAACTGTAATGTCAGATCAAAGATAGGGTACAGATGGGTGATTTCCCATATGCAGCTGGCTGTGGACGTTCTGTTTGTCATTGGGCCTCGGCGAGAGCACAAAGCAATATTACACTCATTAGTCCCTGGAGGTTTCTGCAGTTTATGATCAAACAGAGACAAGTTTTCCATCTTCCCGCTGCTTGTATATCATTTAGCATTACAAGATGTTCCATGAATAATGGAAATAATGAAACTACGTCCTCTAAGACACCCTCCCCAGGCCAGAGACTGCATACACTGCAGTTACTAACAAATTATAGATGCATTGATTAACTGGCAGCTGCTGCCAAGCAGACTACGTACGATACTTCAGCTTTGCCTGCCTTGCCTTTGCCTGGGACCTCGCTTTGGATCCTCCTCTTCTAAATGGTCACTAACGTTCACAAAACTTATAGGAATGTAAGTAGCTCTGAGATGATCAGGAACTGATCAGGAACTGCAGAAGTTATTTGGAGAAGAGGCCTGGACAGACAGATGAACAGGCACATAAGCACCACGGCTGCATAAATTTAAATAGTGACTGTTCTTCCAGTTAATTTCCTTGTGGTTTTGCACATCACAATTTTAAAATAAATGATAAGCAACACACAAACCAAACAACTTTTAAAGTATGGATTTTTCTTATTTATCTACGAATTTGAGGACAGAAAGGAACATCACAGCTCTACCTGCTCTTCACAAGCATTTATTGACAAGTTTTCATTTCATAGGAACAGTAAGATGGAATCCAACTTTGAGTGCCAAATAATTTTTTGGAGCACTTAAATACAATGTAACAACAAAGGCCCTTGGAGAATTACTTAATAAAGTAGGCTGAAATACTCCAATTCTGGATCCTCCTGCTGGCATTAGTAAATTCTCTAACAAATCCAGGACCATGCAGGGATTCACAGTGGTAACTATGATGAGCAGCATGGCCAGCAAAACATTTTAAAACAACTAAGATAGAATTTAATCTTTCCAAGCCAAAAAGGATTTTTCTTGAATTGTTGCCAAAAACCGGTGCATGTTACACAATTTTATTTGTTGGAAGCATATAAGCATTAACTCGTTCACTGTTAGATGAAAAGTAAGACCTATAGGCAGTAAACGTCTTTAATATAAGAATTCACTGCTGAAAATATGCTAACACTGGGGTTTTGGGGTGGTGGGATTTTTTGGTGGTGGTGGTTTTGCACAGAGGAGGGTTGTGGGTTTTTTTCTGTTATAAGCTTAATGTGACTTTCCTGTCTGCTCTCCCTTCTTTAACTTCGGTGTGCATTTGCAAATTTTGACAGAATCATAAGGAGTGCTAGGCTGGCCTCTTATTTCAGAGGTAGCTGAATTCCCAAGAGAAAGCCACAGCAGCACTCACGGCCGAGGTCAGATAGGCGCAACTCAGCTATTCAACACTTCGCTCGACATTTTGCAGCCTGGCCAGCGCACGCACGTGGCTCCAGACTTGGCAGACCGTTTGCCATCTCGCATGCTCAGAGTACAGAAAGAGAGAGCAGGTGGGCAGGAGCGCTCAGGGAGGATAAAGGGCACCTGAGACAACCACTCATGGAGAAAACCTTGCTTACTCAAGTATCAGCGACGCTGTAAAGAAACTCTGAAACGCCCTCAGTAGCTCATCAGACACGACCAGCTGAAGTCAGAAGAGCCCTGTGTGCCATTATACATGTATGCCTCAAATTTACTTGCAGAAGATGCAGCCAAACTGGAAAATGCAAATATTTGTTAAATCACGTAAGAAAATAGTTCCACAACCACGCTGCACCGACAGAGCCTGATTTTCTCTTCACACACACCAGCTCATATGACGCACTACAACTCACATCAATTGAACTATTCCTGCTTTTCATCACTGCGAAAAGAATTCAGTTTAAGATTAAGAAAAAATTAAGTTTTGTAAATCCCGTGAACTAAATGAGAGGCTGAAAAATGGGTACCCCAGAGCTTTAGTAAGTCACTGATCTTTGTTGGACTGTGGGGTTTTTTACACCAATGGTAAAACTTACAAACTGGTAAGTAGACAAAAATATATTGTTAGACAATCATGCTATTTTGGCATCTCACTATAGATGAAGAGCAAAATACACTGCAGGAGGTTTGGGTGCATGGAAAACTTATACAAAAATCCAGAGATGAGGTGGAGGTGAAGAAAATTTAAAAAAAAAAAAAAAAAGGTCCTGAAACTTGGTGAAGTACAATGCATGTGGATAGAACTACAGAGCTTCTATTCCCAGGGATGCGATTAAATACATGCTCAAGGCAGCAGTGTGATTACAATGAAATGGTGCAATGAAATGTTCTGAGAATGGAAGCTGATCCAGTTCAAACAAGTGAAAAATGAGGATGCTACAATGTCGAATATTTAATTAACAAAAGAAAAACAGAGAAGATTCACTAGAGACAACTGTTCTGCGTTCCCAGACATTGGCGAGCTGGCCTGAGAAACACTTCTATTGTTAAACTCAATTTAAAGAAAGGCGAAGAGATAGAGGCGTGCAAGAATCTGATATCGTTCAATTAACATTTTGGTTTAAGATTTTAACGATAACATCTTGAAAAAGCCCATTTAGCGTGTAGGAAAAGCGCCTGCTCCTGATTGGTTTGGGATGTTCCAGAAACACTGTCTGATTACAGCTCAGCCCAGAAGACTGAGAAAGCTGTCTTGAAGGATTACAACCTACAGACTCACGTTTCGGATTTGTACAACTGCTGGAGGGCATCGCTGAGTGAGAGCGTTTTCTGAGGGTATCCCACAGAATGTGCATCTCAAGTGTTTTTACAGCAAACCTGCCTTCCTGGACAGCAGTAAATCAAGCACCCAAGCATACTAGGAAGAAAAAGAGGAGAGTAATACATTATATAATTTCTCTCTATTTTGTCCTGTGAAGACACTCTTCTGATAGCGTAGAGTACAGAGGTCTGTTTGATAAAGCAATT
Source organism: Cephalopterus ornatus (assembly GCA_013396775.1). Lineage (NCBI taxonomy): Eukaryota > Metazoa > Chordata > Aves > Passeriformes > Cotingidae > Cephalopterus > Cephalopterus ornatus. The sequence continues at coordinate 45,080 of VZRE01016361.1, read as the reverse complement.
TGATTGATAACAACTGTGCCATTCCTCTGAAGAATCCACATGAGTATCACAGATGGTGAGATAACTTGCTGTAATTTTCTCAGCAAAGAACAGTGAATCAGGCTTTCAGCCTACACAGCATTCAATAATTTCCACTAAAAATCACTAAAGGAGAATTTTTTATTATTTTTATTTTTTAAGTAGAGAAAGAATTTTGCACTTGCACATCTTTAAATTTCGATTATCCTGGTATCCATGTGTCTGCTGCGAGGCTGAAACATGTCCTACAATCAGCATGTTCAATATTTCTGCCCCAGTGATTCTGAGCTTACATATAGGTTATTGTCAGATTTTGACAGTGATAAAGAAGTGAAAATACGGGAGGGCAGAAGGGGAAAAGAGCAGGCATAAATAATACTGATTTACAGCTGACTTAACTGAGGTGCCTGGAATTCTACAGCAATAAGAGTCTGGTCAAGTAAACACCCTGTACTATCTTTTACATTATACTGTTCCAGTTGGGTAATGCAGTGTTCTTGTGTCCTGCTACTCAGAGCCTAACCAGAATAACTGGGCTCAGTTGCATTTACAGTTGATTCGTGATCTAAATCTAAACATAAGTGAACTGTATTTCACTATACTGAAGGATTAAATACAGTGTGTGTGTGGGGGGGGATATCAAGTATAGCATTTCTATGATCCAAGCTACTCGACTGCAGTTATCCCTTAATGTTTTGAAGAGTTTTTACCAAATACAGTGACCACAGAATGGACAAGCACAGAGAAAACTGACAGTTTGCAGGTGCACTGTGGACTGTAAGGATATAGAGGAGTGTCCCTCTAGATAGCAATATCTAACTAGAAACACTGACAATAATGGGCCTACAAAGAGGTACCACACTGGATCTCAGCCTGCTAAAAACTGAATAAATAAGCCTTCTGCTTTAAGAAGATTTTATTCCTATTTCTCTAATAAGCAGCCCTTCCTTTTTCATCAATAATATCCAAGGTAAGACAAGGTTATATCAAGACAACCTTCTATTTCCAGTTATTCTTCTGTCAACAGGTGAAATCACTAGGTAGCCACTGAGTCAAGAATCAGTACGCCTGGGTCCTAACATCTCCCTGGATTTGGGTACTTCCTGCGGTGATGGAATGCTAAACCACCTTGGATAGCTCGTCTGGGTTTGTTACTTGGAAGGTAAATAAGAAAAATAACTTGGTCTTTATCATGGAATCACAGAATTAACCGGGTTGGAAAAGCCCTCCGAGATCATCAGGTCCAACCCTTGATCCAACCCTGCCGGGGTTACCAGACCACGGCACTGATGCCACATCCAGTCTCATCTGAACTCAAATGCTATAATAACCTTGCTCCCATGAATCTTACAGTTTCCCTGAACAGCACAGAACTTGGAGGCTGCCCGCCAGTGTTTTTCTTGCAAGTGTATCCTCTACTGCCTCTTCAGGTTTCCCACACGCTCCCTCTTCACACAGGACCCTGAAAGCATTTCCACTGGCAGGATTCTTGGACTATGCACAAAACAAGCTGCTTATCTGCAAACCTCCTCCCTCTGCCATTGTGTCAGTGATCTGTATGAAAAGCCTGCTTTGATTCCAACTCACACCTTTCATTTTCCTGGCATTTAGTTCCATTCTCAATGGCCCGCCTCTGGAGAGATCTTTCCCTTGGGAAGAAATGCTGCAGTCTTCATTGATCGGCCCATGCTCTGCGTATAGCAATTTCACGGGAGTAGACTATATTGCTTGAACTCTGTGGCACAATTTCCATTGTTCTGCAACAGCTCTGAGGCTCTCAAAATGATCTCATCATCAACACAATTACCTGTTTAAAAGGCTAGGCTGCTCCCCGAGTGCTGTCATTCAGTAAGCCCACCCGCACTGGATGCAACAGCATCCTTGTTTCAAGTCTAGATCATATTTTGAGTCTTGAAGAACAAACAGTGCTTCAACTCAAATACAGAGCCCCAACTAAACCACCAAGGCATCTTTTTAGCCCTTGCTACTTTTGATTTTAGCTGATAAAATGCCAGCTACATATTTTGCCCAGTAATACAACCTGGGAATTTGCTTCTACATTGGTGAGTTCAAAATAGTTTTTACTATGACAAACTCCTGCACAGAATCCTATTCAAATTAGGATGAATAGCTTTCTTGACTATTTCCTGTGCAAATCTCACCTTCGATTTATGATCCAAATTAAAAAAAATGGGTTTTTGTATAAGAAATTGTCAATCTATAATTGTAAAGCCCTTAAAGATTCTATTGCCAGGAATGGGAATAGCCCATCTTTCACAGAAGCCTGGTATTTAATTTCCTTCCTGCTTTTCTGCAGTTCTATTTCAAACACCTTTTTCATAACACTGTTCCTGAACTGTCTGTTTTCTCCTTGTCATTTTAGCACTCTTGTGCAAAACACACATTTTTAAACTCCAGCAGTATCCAGTCTCTCCTCAGCTTCTACCACTGAAAAAGAACTTTATTTCTTACATCTTTCTATAGACAAATAGCATTTTGCTGTGAAGTACCTAGAATTTGTCCCTTCGCTTTTCTGCCATCATAATTCTTCAGACAGAAAAGAATTCCTTCCCTTGCCAAATGAAAGCCATTAGTCCTTTCACAGCCATAGCACTTGCAAAACTGAATCTTTCAAGGCAGTTGCAGTCAGCTATAGCCTATAGGTAGATTCCTGGAAAGGTCAGATCTTCACTTTTAGCCCTTTCTGCCTGTTGTTTTTCCTTTTAGCCCTTTCTGCCTGTTGTGTTTCCTTTGTGGTACATTGTGTTACAAGGGTTACACTTCAGTGCCAGCAAAGAAATCTATTTAAGTTAGCATCCAAAATAACCAAACAGCAATAATAACTGTTTGCAAAGGAATGTTAAAGGTAAATGACTCTCTATTTCAACAGAAATGACACTTACCAAGTTCACATTATCTAAATAAGCCACCCACAGTGGGCCAGTCCCAATATTTATGTTGTTTCGGTTATAGCAAACTTCAATGACAGAAAACAATGATTAACACTTCCAGAAAATTTGTCAGCTGTGCTTTGAACCCTTTCAGCACATGAGAAGTTCAGAGCCCTTTTAGAAAGTCATGAACAAAGAGCTGAACTTTGACCTCTGGACACAGAATCACAGAACAATTTGGGTTGGAAGGGACCTTAAAGATGATTTTGTTCCCATCCCCCTGTTTTTTACATGCCTTCATAAAAAGAAAATACTGATTACAATTGAGTGGTTTTGATCATAAGACAAAATATTTCTCGTAAGAGTTAGTAACCGTGCACGCCACCGTGCTGAAGAGGTTGTTAACTGACTTCTTGTTCAAGCATTCCCTGTCCCAAACAAAATGGTCTGATACACTTGCAGCACATCTATTTAAGTCCTGCACAACAGCACAAGGCTCCCCCAGAGGCTCGCCCACTTCGTGAAAGAAAAAAGACCTTCTATCCCCTGAGAAGGGCACTGACTAGACTTGGACACTAGGGAAGGGATGTCTGGCTTCTGCATTCCTGTAGCTGCCTGTCTCCTGATGCAACAATCTACTTTGTGATGGTGTTTTCTAAATCCTAGCCATCAGTTGTATCCCTACAGATACAAAGAGGTTCTTAAGAAATGCAGTTATTAAAAAGTCACTAACTGTGCTACCAAAGTCTGCGTGTGTGCGTAGGGAACACAGCCCATCATGCAAGCTCAAGCTTTTCCCAGGTTACTCATTAGGAACACAAAATAATTCTATTTTATGCTTCTACACAGATGCTCCAGACTTTGAGCCCCGTTGTTGTTGCTAACAATAATGGCTGAGAGGTAGAGGGAGGTTACAGTGGCCCCATTAGAAAGGAAACCCAAAGGACTACAGAGTTAAAGGTTTCACAGCTCACCAACTCTGTCACTGCTTGATGTTTCAGCTTTTGAATTCTTCTCTTTGCATCTTCCTTTAAATGCTTTTATGCAACTTTCTAGCTGGACTATCTACAAAAGTGGCTGTGTTATTTGGTGGACAAAAATCTAATAAACGATCTGCCTCTTTAGAACAATTAAAAATAAATGCAACAAATGTGTAGTTCTACTCTTGGCTATTGATTTCAAATCCCAAAGGACTTTCGCTATTCTATTATCATTTACATGATAACTTTGGGTAGAAATTGTTCAGTGGAATGCACAGACATTCACCTGGGACCTGACCCTGGTAGGGTTCCATCCTCCTGCATTTTCAATTTGCCTTCAAGTTGAGTATTCGTTTTTAAGCTGCACCAAAATGTACATATGGCTCATGATAAAATTCTCAAGAGGAGGCCCGCTAGTTTTAGGAACAACAGCGGAAAGAGCAGTGTGAAAAGAAATCTCAGCAAGGCTCTGCCTGATTGAAGTTTCTTCTGCATTCAGTATTTGAATTTTCTGCATTATTTATTGCCACCATCAAGAGTTTAATCCTTAAGGCATCATTCTGCATGCAGTTTCGTTATAAGCACATGAAACCCCGGGTAGCTTAATTCCAATACAGTTATATAAGTTCTTAACTTCATCTCCAAATATAACATGAATTTCATCTGAGAAACTGAGATCCAGAACTTTAGTGGGGACACCAAATTTCTTATATTCAAGATTGTTTTCAAGAGCTCTGTGAAACAATCTTTCACTTGAAGGCTATACCGCAGACAAGTGCCATCTTGTAAGCTGCAAGCAGGATCAAGAAAATATCTCCAAACCCAAACATTTACCTCTCAGAACCATATTTCAACCTGCACTTCTAAATTTTTTCTCTCCAGCTGACCAAATATTCTAAGAACTCCTGCCCAACCCCCACTCCTTTCCCCCAAACTCCAGGCAGATTAACCTACAACTATGGCCAATTGTAAGGTACCTTGAGGTAACTTACTACTCGGGGTGCATCAAACATGATAACTTAGGACATGACAAATCTCACAAGAGAAAACTCTGCAAGCACCACTTCTATTATTCATTCCTTACTGTCACCCTGAGTGCTCTCAGAAGAGTTCTCCAAATGTCACCTTCCCACTAACTTTCACATAGCTACATACATGTGGCTAGAAATACCGTTCCAAGTAGATCCCAGTGTAAGTGTTCCGTTTCCACAGACACAGAAAATGCATTAGTTTCTTCTAAAGGAAAAAAAAAATATATGGAAAAGAAGAAAAAGGAAAAAAAAAAAAACAACAAGCAAAAACCCATAAGTTGCATCCACAAAGCTGGTACCTTCCTTTTATGTTATCCTCAAAACCAAAAGTAGGTAGAATGAATTATTACTTTTAACATGGCTAGAGTTCTAAAGAGCTTCCTCCACGGGTCACTGAAGTACACAAGGAAGGCATCATTTCTTTCCGAAGCAATTCTGACCTTGTGTTGTCCATGACTGCCTGCTTGGTTTGCCTGTATTAGTGATTCAGTGGTTATTTCCGAGATTTCTATCCAAAATTAATATCTGAGAAGCAGCAACACATTCTGAAAATATCTGTATTCTTGCACATGAGGAAATTTATACATTATTTATTAAAATTAGTTTTTATTTCTACTTGAGCAATTTTAGCCATCTAACTGAGAGAAAGAAACAAGACAAAATAAGCAGTTGTCAAGTGGAATACCATACATCAATCAAGGGACTGTCAAACTGAACTCCTGGTAAGCACCACCTGATAAATCAGCTCAGACCAGAATTCACTGTTTGCCCCAAATGGGAAGAAAAAGCTTTCTATTTTGTACAAGTGAAAGAAAGTAACTGCAATGTTTAAGCATTTCCTGAAACCATCCTCAGATCTCTTCAGGGGAAAGAGAGAAAGCCTTCTAAGATTCAAGAATGAAAATGCTGACAACATCTCAGCTGGATCCATTTTAAGATCTGATCCAAAACACAGTAAGTGAAGACATGAGGAGCTTCCACAGGGCATTGAGCTGCTGTTCCCAAGGCAATCACCAATAACTCTGCTGAGAGTGAGCAAGGAGTGGCTGTGAAGCAGGCAGGACATACCTGGGAAGTGCACTGCCAATATGTGCATTTAATTTTTTACTGTATAACACTCCTTTGGACATAAGGAGTCTTAAGAATTCCAACATTACAAGTGTTTTAAGTGGACTTCTGGGTTTCTTGAGCTAGCCTATTAAATGAGTGGTCTTTCTTTTAATCCGAGATCCCTCGAAGACAATGAGTTTATTCTGCCTGAATAAAATGTTCTGCATTCTCCACTGATTTCATCTTTGTCTTCAAAGAAAAGCTTAGATTCTATCTGGAAGGTTAAAAAATGCTTCCCACAACCCAAACCTTTGTGAACATTTTTAATTCTGTTCCATTCCAGTCTTAGTGGTCTTTGTATGTTGAAATGAGGGAAAATAACGCAATGCAGGTAGGTTAAGGAATCCACATAAAGGGGGGTGACTGAGCACACCAGACTCAGCACACAAACCACAAGATGCATTACAATTTATTAGTTTAACCTTTTGTAGCCTTGGCTTCAAAACAGTCTTGTAAAGGTAACGCAAAATGCTCTGATTTTTCTCAAGTAGTTTCTTATTAGAAAAAAACAAACCACCTTTTTCCTTAGAGCATAAAAGAAATGTGCTTCTTGGAGTTTTCTTTTCATTAGAAATCAGGAGTAGCACCAATTTTTCCGCAAATTACCTTTGGAGGCCACATCTGGTTAGTTTAATTCTTTAAAGATTGCCTTGCTGCATCTCCTCGGCTCTTTTTTCCCTGTCATACACTGGCTCGTTTTATGTCTGACAGTTCTTTTATTACCAGATTTCATTTTGAATCCGATTTCCCCCCCGTCTCATTACTTCTGTCTTGCTCTCTGTTTGTTCTCTTTTTCCTTTTCCTGTCTGACAATTCTCTTATTACTGCATTTGGTTTTGCTTTTGTTTCATGCTTTCTGGTTTTATTCTCTTGTGTCTTATTTTGGCTTTTTTACTTATTTTTCTCCTGTCAAGGCCTCCTTTTCTTTCTGCCTATTCTCTCAAAAGGTATGTACTTAGCTTTTGTTTCAGGTTACCGGATTTCAGCATGTTGTGGAGTTAGTTTATTGTTAGATATTGCCATGTAGAAGGAACCAGGTTTAAATCTTAGTCCCTTCAGCTATTTGGTCTACGAGCACAGTCACTAACCTAAGCATTAACTTATTTATATAGCCACTGGCTCTGCTTCTCAGCTACTACAACATGCCTTAGACCTAAACTTACTGGGTTAAGAGCAAGGACAGTGCTTTAAAGCTCATTGCTTTCTCCCAGCATTCTCCATAAGCCACTGGGTTTCCTCCAGGTAGTACAGAGAAGAGGTAACACACAAGCCATCCTTTGGCTCTGCTCCCTGTGGGTTGTCCCAGCACGATCTCTGCAGTAAATGAACACTCTCCTGAGGCACCTTAACAGGCACAGCCAATGGTTACTTGCATGTCCTGGAGTCTCAGCTCCTCCCCAGGGAAAGAGCTGTGTGTGCACACCATGGAAGACGTTTCAGAGGGAAAATGAGAAGCTTTGGCGTGCTTCACTGGGGATAAGGTGAAAATGCTGCTATCAATGATCTTCATCCAGCTGGACTCCTAATCCTTTAAAGAATTCCCTGTACCACCAGGATTCCACGTGTCCTAGGGGCCAGCAAGGACCCATTGGAGCACAGGGACCATTTACAAGCAGTCAGGCCCTGAGTGAATGCCAGGGGACCGCAGTTTTTTGCCACTTGCACCATTCGTGTTCCAGATGCCGGAACCTGAAGCAAGACCAAGAAAGCGCTGCTGGAACAGGGGGCCGATCTGAAAGGAAATGTTTGGCCTACACTGATACTTCAACAGGATGTTTATTTCTATAGGAGTAGAAAAAACAATTGGGTGAACTTGCTACCACTGACTGCAAGGAAGAGGGAGAATATTTTCTCACTGCCTGTTCATATTGTTTTTCAGGTCTTTTCCAAATTAAAAGGGAAGTATTGCAGTCATAAATTTTCACCACCATGTTTATGGATGGAGAATTTCTGCTTCCAAAGGCACCACGGAAAGGAGTTTTACTAGATTTCTGGGTGAGAGCTCAAACTGATTTATTATTTGTCAAGAGACGCATTAAATAAACTTGGCCTTTTTTGCTGTCATCAGCTGTCTGAAAGACAAGCTACAAGCATTAGAGTTTCTTTTAATGCCACAGCACTTAGGTTAGAGAAACCACAATTGAAGCACCTTATACTTGGAAGGAAGGTGTGATGTGAGGGATGAATATTGCTTGCTGGGGCTGTTTGTTCCTCAGTGGGGGACAAGTTTCCTGGGCAGTGTTTCTTGTGTATGTTTCCATTGGAGGTGAACAAAGTTGTGAATTGTCTTTGGTAAATCAAAAATCCGTGAATGACGAGGAGGAGGAATTGCCATGTCATTCTCATAACCTATAAAGAGGATCTCTATAAAGTGGCTCAGCATTCCTTTAAAGGTCATTACTGCCCAAGTGCAAGGAGCGTATTCCTATTAGGGACTTTCACAGCACAGCTTCTCTATTGCCACCAAAGCAATTTTCATGTTTTTGGGTTTTTTTTTTTGTCACAGAACTTTCTCACAGTTTCTGGCTCTGCAGCCTTAAAAATCAAAAGCAGTACTCTATACAAAGAGCAGTGCAGACTATCAAGGCAACGATTTCTTTTTAAGTTTCTGAAAACTAAAGAAAAAGCAAATGGTGTGCCACGCACTGTGGGCTAGGCACACCGGCACCCTGTTCCAACTGCTAGTGAAATCAAAAGCACATAAATGCATACAATTACATGGGGCAGTGCAACATAAAATGGCTTTGCTGCATTTAAATCTCGTGGACATACAAAAAAACTGTAGCTGTGTGAACCAGACACCAACCCCTCCTCAGTGTGCACAAATTCTGTATTCTTGACCAGTGCCAGATTCTCAGATTCATCAAAATGATCATGAAAAAGAAAGAAAATAAAAAGAAAATAAAGCAAATACTTAGAAACAACATAGTGCTGGTGGGGCAGGCTTTCCCCCCACCCCCCTCTTTAAACAGATGCATCTGCATGAATTTCTCCAGACTAAATGGTATTAATCACATTACCACAGTAAGTCCCATAGCAAAGACGATTCATCTGCTCTGCTGATAAGGAAGGCCATCTCCATTCCTGCAAGCCGAACTCTTCTCCACATCACTTAGTTTCCCATCTTGTGATTTAAATAGAAATGGGACTAGACTGCACACCCTTGACACACGAGTCCCACTAACATTTCAATAACCATTCACCATTACGCATAAAAGCTCTTATTAGTGGCCTTTGAGTGCTGCTGAACCTGACATAGAACTAAACTGCAGCAAGCAGACTGGGATTAGAAATTTCAAAACCATTTAGATGCCTTAAAGATGCATTGTTGTAATCTGCCTTTGGGAATGATCTGCCCTCATAGCAAAACCTAGCATGTTAGCAATGTACTCCAATTCCCACAGGCTCTCCTGCAACCTAGTTATAGCTACTATAAGCCCTGTTTCAGCATTTTGCACTGCTTATGCTAGATTTAATCACCATAAGCACCCCATGCACCCTTCCCAGAACAACCAGAATCAGGTATTTGTAGACACATGCTACTTTCAAGCTAAAACTATAAGACTGTGCTTTCTTTTTTTTTTCCAGCATCTCGAAAATTGGAGCACTCAAAGAACAAATAATAAATTCCCCAAAGTAAACCTGCACACCATAGAAATTAGAGACTGATCTGTGTTCAAATGCCAGGCAAACGCTGTAGACCACTCTGTAACTCCACTGTACCTGTTAGTCCCATTCTCCAATCTAAGCCTGGCAAGGAACACCAATATTTGCCTCTGCTCTGCGATTATTAGCAGAATCCAAACAATCCCAAATGAAAGATGCCTAAGGGATCCTGGGTCTTCAGTTTCTCATCTTTTGTGGCTTGAATTCAGACCAAAGCAGTGACTGTTTAGAATCTGAATGCTGATCTGGAGTCAGCAACTGCTCCTAAGTTTCTGCCTGGAGCCCATCTAAACCATGTTCAGAATAACTGCACGTGCCAGAACCATAATGGACACATAAACATGGACCCTGTACACTTCTGCCAAACCTTCACTGCAATTTAATTTGGCCCATAGTCTGAAATTACTTAATTCAAACATCATTTTGTTATAAATTTGCTGGGAACTATCCCTGAGTTGTTTATCAGCAGGACAACAAAAATTTATAGCATAGTTTATATCTTCCAAGGCCAAGAATTTCTGGCTTTATAGTAACGCTACTGACTGGTAAATAAGTAGTAAAAAGGAGGGTAAAAATCTATCATGCAGGATAATATCACTTTCATTATTACTCAGATTATATCTACCTAGCAAAGAGAGAGCAAGGCAGGCTCCTGAACCACTTAACACTTCAACTGTTCAGAGAAACCCTTGGATATTGTTAGCAGATAAAAGATAACAAGTTGTGAAATGAATATCCTTTCATTTCTCTTTCACGTACTTCACATTACTTGTGATAACAGTAAATTACCTCAAACGCATCCCTTATTGAAAAAGTAAGGATATGTTTCCGCACCCTTCAAGATTCAGTTTACGTTTCTGCCTTTCCATGTTTGTTAGAGATGCACATAGTGCCAGGATTTTCCCTCCCGTATCCTGCTCTCAGGAAGAGCCTATGGTGTACAGAAAGAAAGTGTCAAACAAGGGCAACGTTTGGGCCAAATCTGCATATCTTGATTTTTCACCATCCACTTGATCCTATTTTCGCCAGAGTCCCAAAATATTTAGATCCAAGCGTCAAGGTAACGCATATGAACAAAACAGCTCAAGCAAAAAGAAGGCAACCTGTGGGTAAAAGACAGTATTAAAATGTATTTCAGACCATCCTTCAGGACAGCTCTCACTCATTAAGGCTTGAATTTGCCAGTAAAAACGGCATCTAGCAAGTAAACAAACTCCACTGTTTCAGAAGCCAAAGACCAACTCGCTGCCAACTCCATCACCTTGTAACTCCCAACCAGGAACTCCCATGACTGAAATACTTTGTTAATTGACAGTGAGTATTTTTCTAGTATAGAAGTACTTCATCCACACAAACATGAGGCGAGCACAGCAGGCTGACTCTGAGGATGTCACCCTGAAATGAGCTGACGCAGGTGGGTGTCCCCTCCAACTTCATGGCACCGCTTTTCATCACTGTCGTTTTAAAAGCTGTTCCAAAATTTCACTGGTTTGAAAATAAGTACTAAAAGGCAAAGTGCAGAGGAAGTGGGAAAGGCTATATTGTTCCTATAAAGCAAGACAAATTGAAGAAAACACTATCCTCTGACACTTTCTGATTTTATTACTAATTTCAGACAAAACCCTCAGTCTTTTGTGGAAGATAACTTCCGATCAACTGGTTCTAATTGTTTCAAAACCAACCACTGAATTTTGTACAAAACACAGGACAACTGCCAGTGAAGTTTATGCCTCACCCCTAGTAAGGCTGATTTATATTCTAAAAATTTCATTTAAAACCAAGCTCTGCCTCTGAACTCTTTAACAATTAGATGAAATGTTTTGCTACGATTTCACCGGAATTCAATTGAGATGAGACTTGAAGTGAAAAAAAAACTCTGAAATGCCACTCGATTTATACCCATCCTTACATTGCTTAAAATACCCAAGACCACTTCCAGCAAAAAATTCAACTGCTGCAAAAACTTAATGGGCCTTAACATTTCATATTCCACAGAGCCAAACACGGACAGACAAACTACAGGTTGATGTTGTTTAGAGCACTGCAGGACACCAGAAGAGCACCCCAGGGTAGAAAGCTCCCTGCTGCTAATGGTCTGTGTTTGAGTCGACAGCAGTGACATACACACCCAGGGTGAGAGCTCCCGGGGGCAAAGCCATGATCCAAACGAAGCAGCACCTTCAGAAGGGGGAGGCACACGTTCACTGCTAGTGCCTGTTGTGAATTTGCACACGTACATGCAAAGAAAAGGTAAAAAGCAACAAGGCTGAAAGTTAGCCCGAGGAATAAAGGAGCTGACGTATGAATTCAGGATACCGTCGGAAAACAGAGAAGGAAATTCATGCATGCAGTGGGGAGAAGAAAGGGATGCCCAGAAAGGACAACAGTTACTTGCCAGTTGGTGGACACAACCATAGAATTGTTAAGGTTGGAAAAGACCTTCAAGATCATCAGGTCCAACCATTACTCTCACACTGCCAAATTCACCACTAAACCATGCCCTTAAGTGCCACATCCACATGTCTTTTAACTACTTCCAGGGATGGCAACTCCACCACTTCCCTGGGCAGCCTGTTCCAACCACTTTGGTCAAGAAATTTTTCCACATATCCAATCTAAACCTCCCCAGTGCAACTTGAGGCCATTTCCTCTTCATACTTGCATGAAACAAATAGGAATTGATTGAGTCTGCACTAACACGTGAGATTCAGCTGAAGGGTCACTAGAAGTGGTGAGCAGCATTCCAGTATTTTTCCAGCATCTTCTCTCTCATTTGTTACTTTTAGCTTGCTGTTCTAAGAAGTCAGAGATACCTCTAACGTGCCTGTCTACTCACCAAATTCAACAGTCGGATTTCCTTGCAAATTAAAATCTTCTGAGGGTATAACCAAAAGTTACTTATACTCACTGCACTTGTGGTCCATACCAATGCACACAGACTAACCCAGGGCTCCTGGAGCTCAGGATCTATCATGGCACTGATTTGAGAAAGCCCTGTTCCTAAGGAAAAGAGCTAGACAACACCAAGGAAAAAAGGCAGAGGTATGGCAATGAGATGCTATTTTATAAAGGCAATGAGGAAGGAGCCAGAAAAGCAAGAGATATTGTGAGGTGGAAGGAGGGAGAGAAGCATACAAGGACATAAGATTCCCATCCCGAGGCAACCAGCTTGTATGAATTCCACTGCTGATGGAATTACTTTTTACTCATTAAGAAACTCACTTTAGACGGTCTATTGGTGTCTGATCTCGTTGCTTCCAGAACAGAGAGATTCATTAGGAGGGTTAGACAGAGATGTGTCCATGAGGCAAATGAGTCAATGTAAAGGTGTTTCAATGTCTGCAGGAGGGCACAAGGAAAGAGCTCAGACTCCTGTCAGTGGTGCAATATCTGTTCCACACTGGCCACCATAAAGCATGTTCTAGTGGCACCATGTGCCTACAGCCAGCGAGTCCAGGGCTTATCATGGACCAGCACAACTCAGAGGAGACTACAAGGGTATTTGACATAAACACATTCCCCATTATCGGAAACCAAAGCGCTTCAATGGAGAAAGATTTTTGTTTACAGCAACCGTGAGCCACGATAGCAAATTAACTATATCATGTTTCTGATAATCCTTTTTGACAGAATCCATTTAGCCAACAAAGGAGTCCTGCAGCTTATTTTGATTAGGATGAGAAATTTATCATAGAACCAAGTATCTCACGCAATTCTGTCCAAGAACACAGAAACCACAACAAACAAGCAAAAAAACCCAACAACCCCTCCAACCAACCAACGAAAAACCCAAAACGCAAACAACCCCCAAAAAACCAAACACCACAACCCCAAACACCCGGATTTGCTTTGAATGCAACATAAATTAAAGTGAAAGGAGGTATTTTCTTTACTCCACACAGTACCAAACTTCTTTCTAGCTGACATTTAGTCCAGACGGATTTTTTGGCTTTTCCTCTGAACTTGAGTGCCAAGGATTTTGTGACTACACCCAATGCTTTAATACAGCCCTCTCTCACTGCTCCACTACTCCATCTACCTTCTCTCGCCTATATATCCAAGGCTTCATAAAATCATATGCAATGAAACCTTCTGCCCACATGCACCCCGTGCTTGCTCATGTTTGAAGTGGAAGCTGCTATCACTCTACCATCTGTTCCGTAAAAGAGCATCTCTGTTTCATCACGGTATTCCCAGATGAAGGGCAACTACAGTTCCCCACTGGCAGCAATAAGTTTTAATCCAATTCAGAACAATATCTATTAGCAAAAATGCTGGGCAAAAATACTGCATTCCAAACAAAAAAAAAAAAAAGGAAAAAAAGTATCTTTATTTAAAGATATGGAGAGCAAACCAAAAGGCTCTGAAGACGCTAAGGAGAGACAGTAACATCACACACGAGTGTGTGTGTGTCTGCCCTGTTTTCAACCCTTTAAATGGAACCTTTCTGGTGCTAAAGAAAAGCAATACCATGAAAATGTTTATGGCAAAAGGCCAGCTTAAAATGTCCTTGGATCAAAGGCCATCCAAGGCCACCTGTCCTTGCCTTTTTAAACATAAATCTCCATTGTTCATTTGTTTCCTTTCAAAGCATAACTGAAAGTACAACCCAGTTATGAAAAGCTGGGAATAAATTTAAGTTTAAGAAAATGTTTGAATTTTGAGCGTCTGATCCTACAACTTTAGTTCTATATCAAACAATCAATTAAAAAAAGCTCTATTATTTTTTTAAAGAAAACCTGCTCTTCAATGCAGCGTTGTGGAGTTTCACACCCACATGACCAGTTTTTTCTCTCATGTTGAGGCCAATATCCCTGTTTAGTCTCAGAGGCTTTCCTCTCTGATGATGAGCAGATATTATAGCTTCCGAGCACAGTGTGTTTCTATTCTTTGGTCCCTACCTATAGACACTGGATTTTTAAAATGTTCCTTGAAAAATTTTAAAATTTTCATTGATCATTGTCAAGGTCAGGCTTCCAAAACATGCACAACCTACCTGTGCTTGATACAGCTTGTTAAATATTTTATTTTATTTGTGTTTTTATTAGCTGAATTCAGCCCTCTGGGGCACTTTTACAAAGGATGCTTTTGAAATGTAAATGTGATTGATTTGATATTACAGCTTATATTATTCTTACTTGTGCAGTGCCTTTGGGAACAAGACAGTGGAGTTTTTACTTTTACTGATGAAAAGGTCTATGGTAGGTATTTTCTTCTTTTCCACACACAAACACAAAAAGCCTACCAATTTCTAAAACAAAACAACAAAAAAATAGCTAGCAGTCTTCTTCTGTTCGTGCTAACTAACTTCTAGTGCTTCTCCCATTTTCTGAACTGTTTTGGGTAACAAAACCAATCAATTCGGTGCTCTTATTTAAGATGCAAGTTAAAATTTGCACAGTGGTGCAGTTCCACCTTTCCTACAGCGAACAGTGCAAACTGCCCCCCTGATGAAAAGTGCATCCAGCAGGACAGCTCGGTGGTGAAGAACGTCCTGCTGTGTTTGCCATAGCAAGGCAAAGGTGTAAGGGCATAAGAAAAGTTTGAAACACACCCTCTTATAATTTATTACTGTCATGAGAGTTATTTGACCGCTTTTTAAAAGTAGTTAAGTAGATGGCCAATCCTTGACGTGACATGAAGTCCTCTAAGAAGAATGTATTCCAGAAGAATATTCGGACATCTGGAAATGATGGGCCATTTGAAACCCCTGTGTTCCACTCTCCCCTGTCCCCAAGGGGTTGGAATGGACACAGCAAGCACATTTCACAGTTCTGCCACGAAATCTCCTTCTTGTTTCAAAGGAAGGATATTTTTATGGCTTCTACAACCTATCAAATCCCAGCAATTTAGCAGAAATCCTTCTGACTGTAATAAACAATGGAAACTGTTTCAAAACAGTGATGTACTGTCTGGGGAGATATTAAAAGTAAAGCGAGTAACTAAGAAGCTATCTGCATTTCACACACACAGTATTAAAATACACCCACAAGAACAAAATTCATTTGGGTAAAATTTAAGCAATATTAAGCGTGGAGTTTTTCCAGTGAATTGGTAAAGCTCAGAAGATGCAACTAATTAGAACAGAAGGCTGCAACAGTTCGACTCTTTCAGAAAGAATAGTTAAGGTACGTTGCCATATGGTTCTGAAAACTCATTTAATGCAATCCAAATAGAAGAACATGTGCATATACCCCTGTGAGTTGCCCAAGCATTAATACTGCCTTTTAACTCAGCCATTTAGTGCAGGCACAACTGTTACTGAGCCACATGACTTCAGACAGTGAAGGTAAAATTAAATTGTGAAAACATTACAAAAGCTGTGAAAACAGCATAAACCAAAACAAATTAAATATTAACTTATGTGTCATATGACGTATGATGCTCCCTTCTGCTGAAACAGAAGCAATGTATAGCAACAGAGGTTTTAACTTCAGACAAGCAACTGTATCCTGGCACAAACTCACGCACTGCTCAGGACAGTGGGGTCACGCAGCGGATCCTGAGGTAAAGGACTTAATCTATATAATACCTAAATTGCAAAGGCGCATGTTCAAAATACAGAAAGAGCCACAGCTATAAATCACTTATAGAAAAGCCCTCATGTTTGACAGTATCAGGTGCCATCTGTTCCTATTCAAGTGTGCTCCCTGGAAAAAAATCAAGAAGAAAAAAACTGGAGTTTAAGAACGAAGTTGGCTTGACGTTCGTGGATCTAAGAAAGAGTTAGAACGGAGAAACTAACATTTAAGACCTTGACCAACAAAATTTGGCTGACATTCACTTCTGGGAAACTGCAAACTCGTTTTTACCAGTGAAGAAGCAGCATTGTTGGAAGTTAGTCTTGCCTTTAACTGGGATGTTGCACTACTGATACTGATCCAAAAATAGCAGAAGCAGAACTTTGGCTCTTCCTCTGTCAAACTTTGAGAGAGTCTGGACCTCATTAAAACACCAAGGCTTAATTCACCGCCTAACATACAAACTGTTCATCCTACTACCCTGAAAAAAAAAGTTCATGCACAAATGAGTAGTTTGAAAACCTTATTCTCTGCTAGTCTCTCTTCTGCTGGAGCTATTCTTACCTCCTGTGTCAATATCTATCATCATTATAAAATCTTTGACTGCTAGTTATTTTTACCATTGCACTTAGAATGTTTTGGGCATCAAATGATACACAAAATAATTCCTTTTACTGAATCCAGAGTAAGAATGGAAGACTGTTTTTGCCGTTGTTCAATGAATAAAGCTGTTTCATATCCATAATCCTAAGGGCTCGCCCCTTAGGAGGCAGAATATAATCCCCTGGGAGGTTTCAGTAAAATGGAACTGTGCTCCAGTTCTGTAACTGGAGCTCTCACAAGCTCTGCGTTGACACAGACACCACACACAGGTTCTGTTCATGCCAGTGGTGACAGGATAATGGCCATGTATTCATACCTCTTCCAGTTCCTCAATCTTAATCACCTGGAGGCTGAAGACACTCCCTTAATTGTGTATATTTTACAAGCAGTCAATGCAAAATTAATTACTATCTCCTTCCAGTCCTCCAAAAGACATTTTAAAGGATTTACAGACGTATACATTTTTAAGAAGTGTCCTCCATTGATCTGTGTCGTTGCCATAGATCTGTGTGCTGCTTTCTGTTCTCTTCAATCTCAGTCTTGAAAACAAGGTACCCTTTCTGCATCCCAGTGCCTAAATGTATTCACTGACATTTAGTAATACGTTTTACTACTCTGGCCTTTCAGGGTGTTGTATTGCAACTGCCTGGTCATCCCATAGTTTCCCCACAGGTCAACGACACTTCTAAGGGGGGAAATAAGCGAAATGCTATTTGAGATGATGGTATCACCTTCTCATTGGGAAGCCTCTGAATTAAAGGTTGTGAATAACAGTAACAACACAAGGCAGCTCATTGCTTTTGGTGTCAGCTCCCTTCAGAAACTCCCTCATGGCTCCCAGTGAGGCCACACTCACAACAATGGGCCACAGGAAAAATCTGCATCGCTTTTAAGGAGACAACAAGAGTCTGCAGAAGGTTAATTCGGAAAATAATGTGGCTGTAAACAAGATTTTTTGCAAGCTGCAGCACTTATTTAGAAGAAGCTTCTGTGGCACAGAATGCACAGGAAAACTGCAAAGAGCATTAGCTTAAGAATCATTCTTTTATGTCACTTCCCTGATTGGTAACATTTAGCTAGTGTGAAAAATAGCTATTTAAAAACCTGTATTTAAATGTGTAAGAAGGATATTCAGATGTTTTCATAATCCTCACCACTGAAGATTCTCACTAGGAAAGCTTTGCATCATTGAGCAGTCTTCATAGAGAACAACATGAATAATATACATTAATTTATGATTTATTTATCTTTACCCCAACTGCTTTAGAGATTACATTCTTACAGTATATTGAAATCCAGCCACCTCTGGAACAGAGACACTAGCCATCCAGTGCCCAAAACCAGTACACGTTGGGGAAAAAGCACACAAAAAGGGTGCCAGAAGAAATATTATCTGAAAAGAAGGTGTCATAGAGATATCAGTTCTGTAAAGATATAAACGCCTCGTGTGAAAGCCTGCAGTTTTATGGGAACAGATGCAACAAAGATGCCTCATGAGGGCAAACAAGTTAGAGCAAGGGACAGACTTCTTCATTCTAGGTGGACAGTTTATATATAGTGATCAAAGCTCTCTTCCTTGAAATCAGCACAACTCCTACTGATTTCTATGCATTTTCCTTCCCACAGCTATGTTTTGATAGGGGAAACCTTAAGGAAAGGTGAACAAAAAGCTGCTGCTCTGTGAGGAAAATGCCTCTTTTGAAAACAATTATTAAAGGCCCTTCTTTGTTCTCGTACCCTTTTCTTTCCCACTCCGCAGAAGACATCAAAAATCTGGTTTTCATCTTCTCGGACCAGCACTGCCTCCTGTTACAACCGTACCAAAGCCGACTGACAGGCTTTGATTTTTCGGTCAGCTATTTTCCATTTGCAGTCTTTGTTCTGACAAGCGCTCCGGACAAAATCAGCTACCTAAACACACGTGTCCAGCACCGTTTGAAAGCCCCGGTCTCGTGCTGGCCGACGAAGAAGGCTGTGTCACAGCCCCCCGTGTGCACGCTGCTCCTGTCCCAGAGCACGGGAGGTGCCATCGGACACCTGGACTGCGGCAGGTGAAGCAACTGAAGCCCAGTGTTCAGCACACACCTTCCCAAAGCAGGAGTATTTTATCAGTCTGATAAGATCTATTCCAAATTCAGCACACCTGGGTCAGGGCAGATGAAGAACCTCAGAGCTTCAGGTACTTTTATACACAACTTACTTCCACTGCTGTCCTAAGGGACAGATTCCCCAAAGACCATATCGAGCTTATGGATTTAAGATTGGTGTTCTTTAAATCCCCTGTGCAGTTGAGTTTACATATTAGTCACTGCTATTTTGTAACAGTAGACTGTTATAATAATAGTATTTCATGTTGCTTCACAGTTAGGGAAGATGGAATAATCATTTGGGAATCCACAGGGAGCCACTGAAACCAAGTAAACGTTTTGCTATTCAAATTGTGGTGTGAAAGCAAAATTTTTCATCAAAAGCGCTGGTATAGGTTTTTCAAAATCTCTTTAAATACCTTTCCTACAAATTCTGTCATAATACACACAGTAATCTTTTTTCCTGACTCCCAAACATGAAATTAATCATTGAATTACCTAATTATTTCTCAGACCTTTATGATCCTTAGAATATTCTTTCTACATGATTTGACTTTTTGTTTTATAAGTGATTGTAAGAAAATACTTTAAAATATGCATTACTTACAAAATCAGCTTTGATAAGAATTAAGAAATGATTGCTATCTGCTAGCAGAAGAACACTGCAAGAAGTTACAATAGTTTGACTGTTGAAGTGAAATTTGGATTCCAATATTCAGAGGCAGGCAGAAGAATGTGGGATGAATTAAAAAAGAAGAGAACACTAAATGTCTGGGAACAAATCAGTGAATGTCTTAATTTCCTGCTCAGAAGTAAGGTTGGCAGCTCCTGGAAATTTGAATAAATGTTTACACTAAACACCAAGTTGCAAAACTGTCACATGTATTTTAGGACCAAAAAACTCCAACAAATTCCTCCGGAAGAGAAATGTCTTAAATCGTATTTCAAAATATTTCAAACCCTCTGTTGTTTTAGACCAGGGAGACCCTGGTGTTTTGTGCTACTAGTTTTGGTGCCACTGATTTACTTCCACAGAAATCATTCATCTATCAGCAGGGAAAACATAAATGTCAAAGCAACTATAATATATGTGCACCAATAAAGTCATCTGTTATGCTTTCTTGTCTTTTTTTCTTTTTTTTTCCCCCTCCTTTTTTTTTTGTTTGTTTGTTAGACCCGGCAAATAGAAAAGGCTTTATTAACCTTCAGTAGAATTAAACATGGGGGTTTTTTTCAAACAAAGGATCACTGGGTGACTTCCACCCAGGAGTCCTTCAGAAGGGACAATGAGCCTAAGTTGCAGACCAGTAACCAAAAACTGCCAATGCCAGTCTGTCCTTGGCAGCATCATTTAAAACTTCTTGGCCTCAGTTTCTTAACATGGGATCATAAATAATGGTGTTATAACACTGATGATCTCTGAGGCCACCTTATTCTTGTGGTTAATGCTGCCAGTAAATTTATCCATAAATTCGAAAGAAATCGTATGTGTGAAGAGACACACACAGACACACATATCTTGGGAGAATAGAGGAGAAAAGAAGCACAAGTCACTCACTTCCTCCATGTCTTCTAGCAGCTCTCAAATCACTTTATTCAACTTATTCAACCATCTCCAGTCCATGTTCCCCTTTAGCTAGTCTGACTAGGTTAAAATAAATAAGCAACCAAAAAAACCCCAACTAAACGCCATACACCACATAATGACATCTCTGCTAAAAAAAGTAAAAATAAAATAAATAGATATCTATTAAAAAAAAAAAAGTGAAAAAGAACATGCCCCAAATAGTGTAGCTCTGCGTGCTGAGTTCCTCAAAGGATCTACTAGGAATAGGCTCTGCTCTGGAATGCCATACACCTGATGCAACACACTTTGGCTGTCTGGGATTAATAAAGTTATCTGAGAGATTTTTTTTTTTCCCTCTTGTTGTCCCACACTAAACCTCTGTTATGGACCTCTTTGTTGCTGACAAAGAAAAAAAGGTCCAAGTTACCGTGATGTTCAAATTTCTTCACTGCACTTTCTTCATCCCTCCAAAAGCTGCATTATACACCTTCCAAATGACTAAACAAGCAGGTAAAGTGAAAACAGCAAAGAGAGACATGAAAAATAGGGATTCTTCCTTTAAAATATCCAGAACAAGAATTTGAATTTTGTATCTGATGTCTACACATGGTGGCTTACAGAAACCTTAAAAATGTATCAACAGAATGTGAAATAGCTTGAAGAACCAGAGACCGACACATCTGTTAAAACCAAATGGAAAGTATCTAAAAAAATTAAAGAGGTTGTGGAAATTATTTGGTTTATTCTTTTGCATTGCACACAACCATTATGTGTTCTTCTCTTCTAATTGAGTCCTGCGAGCTCTGAGAGATTAATAAACACAAGTGTCCAGCCATAATGCCTGTTTATATCAGTCTTTGATCAAGCCTAACTGCAACAAATTGGGAAGAGTCTTTAAGTAGTAATTAGTAGTAATTACAGAAGAGCAACAAAATACTTGCATAACATATGTCTCTCAGACCAAAGCTACCAGCAGCAGTGAGGGAGGATAGTACTAAACTGCTTTTGAAGACCTCAAAATATATGAGCATGAATTGTCTTAGCCAAGTCTCAGGATAAGAGAGGTTACAGCATGCTAAGATTCACACTAAAATAAGCTATTTTGGGGGGATTAAGGTGTTCTGCATGTAGTACTTTCCATCTGTTGTGAAGAGGATGGACATGAGGCCAGCAAGAAAATCAGACTGAGTATAACCACAAAGGGAATACAGGAGGGGAATGCCTTCAGTGAAGTGGATTGCCTTTAATTTGGATTAATGACATGCATAACACTGCCCTCCTGCCCTCTCAGGAAAAAAAGAAATCAAATAAAAACCAAACCAAAACATACATTGCAAGCCACATTTTACTGTTTGCATAGGCTCCATTTTGTGGCTGTCAATACGCTGAAAGAAAGTACGGGATAATTAATGAGATACAGGAAACCAATGAGAAAGGGGTATTTTTCTTCTGTGTCTTGTTCTACTTCATTAGCCAGCAGGAGTAAAGTCTTGGAGCGTGCAACTGAGCAATTTGTCTGTTGTCTCAGAGACATACCAAACATATTTGATATGCTGGAGGGAAAAAAAAAATATAAAAAAAGATGTCTCCTTGACTTCCTTATTATTAATCCTCACCTGAGCAGTCATGCAGTTTTCATGTATCTGTACCTGAATAGCCAACAAAAGTGAGAAAAGCAGATGTCTATGTCCTTTGGTGATACAACCCTTTCTTTCCATCATTAAAAAAAGACATTTTTCTTTTCTTTTTTTTTTTAAATCTAGAATCAGGGCCATGCATCAAGGAAAAGATAGCCGGTCTCTCCTACAGCACATTACCATTTCCCAACTAAGACAGACACTACCACTTCATAAAAGAGCTGATAATTAATTTCACTACCACCAGAAAGGCTCCTTCTAGAGAGATCTATTTTTGCTTCTTCAATACTATTAAAATACGGCTACAGCCAATCCTTATTCAGAGCTGAAGGCAGTTTTTAAATTACCAGTTATGACGTTAATTCTTTGCTAACAAGATTTGTGATTTTATATAGCAAGCACAGTTTAATACAACTATAATTTGCTCTCCTGCTGCTAATTGATGAAAAAGCACTACATACTTTTTTTAAACTTTGAAGAAAAATTAAGCATCGCTTTCTAGTGCATTATTGACCTTTACTGTACACAAACTGGTTGAAATAATAAAGTTATTATGATCTACAAACCAGCTGTAGGATTACCTTTAGCTTCCAGACCCTGAATACCCGTTACATACCATCAACCTATCAATATAATCTATTTCTTTGCAATGTGAATGGTAGTAGAGGAAAATGGAAGGGTAATAAAATGTACAACCGGATAATGTGAGTCTGAACACGATTTCCAACTTTGTTATGTGTAATTTCAAAAAAAATGAAACTGCTAAGCAGGCACATATAATAATTATAAAACAAGCCTTATTAAAAAAAAAAAAAAAAAAACAAAAAAACCCAAAAAACAAAAACAAAACCAAAACACAACACTGACATTTCCTTTTAGTTAGGTTACAGAGCTTTCCAACTCCCTTAAAGCACTGCTTTTTATTTTAGCTAGCAGAAATTCTGGTAAAGGTAGCCAATGTTTGTTCCCTGACATTTCTGCTGAGAAGAAAAACACGGGATTTGCTCCTCTTGCTCTCTGAATCCACGGTACATGTGTGAGAAATAATCAATAGATCTTGGTCAATACTGCAGAATATTTCTGCAAACAATCACTGCAGTTGTAATATTCGGGCCCACAGTCGGGGGGGGTCATCCTTGACTCTTCCCTCTCAAGAAGGAAAGCTTCAGCGTCCCGAAGCTACTTCCCATATAACATTTCCAAAGCACAGTCTTGTGTTGCATGCACATCATCACAAACTAATTCGGGCCTCTACTATTTCAGTTTTGATGACTTTTCCTTCACGCAGCTGCTAAAAATTTATTCATTTCAAATGCCCCCAAAGAGCTGCTGCCAAATTTATCTTCTCTTTTCCCCAAAGCTTTTAATTTACTTCCATCCAAGTGAAAAAGAAGCTACTGTTAGACCCTGCAGAGCTCAGCTTCATCCTCTCCTTGCAATGTTCACCCCAGCTTTTCTTTTGGAAACCCGTTGGCAGGTAACTCCCGCTGTTACCACTTCAGTTCACCTGAACATCTCTCCATCGTCTTCAAGATTCCACGCAGCTTTCAGTCCTGCAAAGCCTTGTCTGATAGAAACGAAATAAGACATCCTCCTTTTCTTTCCAGCACTCCCCATTCTGCCATTCCTTGCTCTGCCTTTACACAGAGGTCAAACATCAAAAAATATCACCCTCTAATGGCCATTCCCCCACCAGCGATAATTAAGGATGAGCCAGACCTTTGCAGCTTCCAATCACAATAAGATGATTACAGCTACACTTGCCCTCCCTTTGGCTCTTCTGCTGTCAGAATTTCAGAGACTGTCTTCATTCACAGAAATTTTAGCAAAAACCCACCCAAAATGGCAGTTCTCAAGGCTGCATACGATGGCGTTTGTACAAACCAAAGTCTGCCTTTGCCTGCACGCGCTGGAATGTGACAGCATGTAACTTCTGACAACATAAGCAAGATGCAGATCAAATCTGAAAACACTGTCTTCAATATTAAATGCTTGGACAGGACTAAGTGATTCAGTCCAGGGACTAGTCTTTAGTAGGCATAAAGTGATTTTTTTCTCTATCAAGCAAAACCAAACCAAACAAAACCCAAGAAAACAACCAAGCAAAAAAAAAAAACACACCACAGTTCCTCCTCTTTGGAAAATATTTTTCATACGAGCACAGTTTGTATACCTCTGAAGAGAATTTTTCTAAGAAATTCTTATCATGACTTTACAGTTTAAATCCATTTTTTAATGGACTTATGCATATTAAGTGTGCTGATAAGCTTCCTGAAGCAAGTACTGCTCTCCTTGCTCTTTATTTGAAGACTAAGAGGTTCTTGTCCTTAATTAGGGTCTAAGGTTTTTAACCAACTCCTCAGTTTAGATGGACAAGACCTTAGCATAATGAAATTAGTAGAGAGCTTCACCTTACAAGTCAGAACATTACATTATCATGTAATGGGAGAAATCCAGAATTACGAACGACATTTACACGCTTGCACCTAAGTGCAAGTTTTGCAGCCACAATCAATAATGCTTCTTATCTATGACATCTTTGCAAAACACAGCTATTTACTTTAAAAGCGTAGGTTAAAGCAAGTGTCTTCAGTGAGAAAGAAGACAATTCAAGTTTATTTCTAACACACTATTGAAGATATTATTTAAAATTAGGGCGATACCTATGTAGAAGGGCACAAAGTCATGATACCCAGATCACTCATAGAATTCAGAAGAGACTTTTTGTGTAAAGAGGTTCAGGCCAAAGAAGATTCCCAGGGTTAGTGACAAGTGTAATTCTAACACAGAAGCTCAGGTATATGCTCTAGGGAACCACAGAGTTGAGACAAACTTGAGTTAAGGGAAAGTGCTCTCTTAAGATCAAAAAGAGGAACAACGAAATTGAATTTGCTTGATTAAAACAAATTTGATCTATTTCCAGAAGGTGGGAAAAAAATTTCATCTCTGATCAATTGAGATTCTTTGAGAATACTGCCAAGATGAAAATTACAGCATAATTCAACTGATTCTTTTTAACAAAAAAAGGAAACACATCTCTGAGGTGAGCTCTAAGGTGAGAGCTTAATTACAAGGATAGGAAATTATTTTTAGAAATAACTAACTAAAATTTCAAGAGAAGTCAAAGGTTACGAAGTAAACTTTTAGTAAAAATAACACCTCTTCTGTTCCTATTTCTGCCTCTGACCACAAGTGGAGGAGGACCTACACAGACTCAGCCCTCTCAGTGGGAAACAACGGGGATCAGGCAGCCAAGTAAGGTTTAGTAGAGAAAGGCAGAGACGCAGTGTCCTCTCCCCCTGGCTGCACTGTGATCAGGGTCTCTGCACATGGAACACACCCTTGGGACCACACCCTCCAGACAAAGCTGTCCATTGTTCCTTGCAATCGTTACGGACGGTGCCTTGCCCTCATTCAGCTGGGCACAAGGATCTTTAAAGAACAGCTTCTGTAAATCCATAGGGTCACTTCAGCCTTCAGCCTCAGGAAGAGCTGAATCTGAAATTCGTGAGAGCTCTGGGTGGAGCAGAGAGAAGGCACAGAGCCTGGGAACTGCTTGAAAACAAGGAACAGGCGGCGGGACAAGGATCAGCCTACGGGAAGGACCCTGCCTGGGACCCTGCGGAACAGACACTGGAACAGACTCCAACTTGACACTCAGGTGAATTGCTGGGGAAGCCTTGGACCTTCCTGGAGATTAGCACATGCACAGCATGATCCAGCAGTTCTGTGGAATTAGGATCAATATTTTCGAGTTGGGATATCAGTATTAGATCGATAACTGAAAGAGCAGAAGAAGATTTCACTTCTAAAATACTCAATGGTCATAAATAAGTGAGCACCGCAAATTATACTAAATGCAAAAGAAGGCAGATCATTCAAGAGCAGGTGCACAGAATAACAAACAGTAAAGCAGTTCAATAAGCTTCAACCAATACATCTAACAGCAAAAGGAGAAGAAATTCTGAAATTCTTGCAAAATCTGTCCATCAACAGATAATAAAGAGGCAGGAATGTACCTCCAACACCCCAAGTCAATGCTGGGGATTACAAGGGAGTGCTGCTGCTATTGGAACAGAGCGATGGGCTACAAAGACAATTGATCTAACCAAGCAATGTATTTATGTTCTTTCAAAAAATGCAAGCTCTTGAGGCTACTGTGTGCAGAGAAGAAAGGGCTCAGAAGTATGGCCATCACTACGCACCAATTTTTGCAGTTCAATCAAGTTTTTCATTCACAAGTCTCCAAGGATTATACAAACGCTTGTTTATTAGGTAACCAATCTCTACCCAACTCATTTCAGATGAGCTAACTAAAAAAACAAACCCCCCCAAAACCCTCAAAAAACCCAAACAAAACCTGCCAAGCCCAACAGAAAAGATAACAATTTCCCAAGCTTGCTGTTTTATGATTATACTGCTACCCAAGAGGTGATTTTATGGCATATTTACATGTGAGGCAACATCTAGAAAGCTCTGCATTTTCAAAGTGCTTGATGAGATAGGAAAACACAGAAACAGAAAAGCAAAAAGCTCACGTTAGACTCCTTGGCTCCATCCCCATTTATTCTCCTCCAGTGAACTTGGTGAAAGAAAGGGAATTAGCTCCTTCAGATACCTGATATTGGAAGCTAAGAACACTGAATCTGCCTCCTGCACCCACACACAGATTAAAAAACCGATCATGAAAATGGACCAGAGTCCTGCCCCTGAGCAGACAGACATGAAAAGAATTTAGTTAGAAACTGGAAACCCTTCTGATCACAATGAAAAATTGCAGTGAAGCCAGAGAGAGAGAACTCAAATAGGAGCAGTCACATTATCATCTGCAATGGGCAACTGCTGCCACAGGCTACAAACAGCATTTGGATTTTTCAGCATAAACCAGGAGGACCTGTACAGAATTCTACAAGAGTTTTCAATCCACAATTTCCGTCATATACCAACAAAGCATAAGAATGGATTTGGAGAAAAAGCAGATTGTTCCATTGCCAAGCTGTGTGAAATGGCCAAGTCATGCTATTATGAAATCTTAAAAAGATAAACTAAAGTGCAATTGATTAATAAGGGGAAATACAAATAAAGAAAACATATAAGAATGCTCAGGAACTCCCTCAAGACTTACAGATACATGCAAAACTAGTGAGCAAGATCGCATCCAAACAGAGATGAGGTGTGGTACAGGCTTAAGAGTCCATTTATCCAATACCTCAGAAGGAAAAAAAAAAGCAAGCAAAAAACAAATGCACAAGTACAAAACACAGATGAACTTAATTCAAAGGTGTGTGGGAATCAGGAAGAAAAATACCCAAGGTAATAAAGCAATGGTTAGTATTAAGGCTCATTTGCACTAACTGTGGTAAAGGAAATAATGCACCATTTTGAAGCAGGAAGCAACAGGGATCAGTGGCTTGGAAGATAACATTTTGCATGAATAACATTAAGGCAGTGCCTTGTTTGCAAAGCAAAGACAATACTAGGTATGAAGAAGGAGACACAAGCACACACAGCTTAAACAATTAAATGCAATATGAACCTTTGTCCATGTACTACACCATGCAAACTTCCTCAGAATTACCCAAGAAAATAACGCAAAGCTACTGTCAGGCAAACTGAATTAAACAGTCATGAAACTGAAGTACACAGATTATAACTATATACAAAGCCACCTAAGAACAAATACACAGAGTGAAGTTTCAGAAAGTACAGACAACAAAATCACTGCCTTCAGTTAAAACAAGTGGATGGGTGCTCCCAGCAATGCTAAAAGAAGCAAAGTGTTCTTATGAGAGATGCAGCTCATGCAAAATAAGGAGGCAGCCTGGCTCCATCTCTTTCAACTTGATACAGCCATCAGAGGTAGCATGAAGCTTATTACAACCATCCCACCTTGAAGCACTACGTGAGTGAAAAGGCAAATCACGCAGCGTGAGGCCAGTGAGACGGGGCTTGAAGGATCATTCCTGTACAAAGGGACAGTCAACACCTTGTGTGTGAAGGTCACTATCACCAGAGTTAAAATACACACCTGACTGAAAAGAAATGTCTTGCAGTAGTGTTTGCATGTGAAAAGTTTCGTTCAAGGACGGGAAACCACTCCAGTGAAAACAACATATATCACCAAAGAGCTGCTTAAAAAAAAAAATAATAAAAAATTGATGACAAGAAAAAAAGACTGATATACACATAACTTCCCATCCAGTACAACCTTGCAGCATCAAAATATGGGGCAGCTCAACAGCAATATTAACTCATCAGCTTGACAGACTCAGCTGAAACAGTTTTATGCCCATATCAGATTCAGACTTGTTTAAAAATAAATAAATAAATATTGTGTCACTAGAAGTTCTTAACACAAATTAAACTGTGAAAGGTTCACACATTCAAAATCAAGTAGGTTTTCTGCCATTAAGGCACCACTTGCTTTCGCCTTTCCCTGACTTGTATTTCTTACATAAATATACAGACAAATTTTAAAAGGTTAATTAAGACAAAATGAATGGCCCATTTTTTTCAGCACCGCCTTCTGCAGGTGAAACAGAAGAGTAGGACAGGTTCCCAAGGAGGACAGTATGACTGCACTCATGGAACAGCACAGGGATCCGTCTCCAGACAGGGCTCAGTGGAAAAGGTCTCTCCAGTCGGTGTGTCACCACGGCGGGCTGTGCCACCACACCTGTCCCTGCAGCAGGAGCCACACAGACACAGTTCCACCCTCTGCTGTTGGCAGGAGTTAGTGATAACAGCTCACTACTGCAAGAGGAACTTCCCTCTCCCCTGAATTCCACAGATGATGCTTTTGTGTGCCTGAGGTCCCATTTCAGTCCCTGCTGACTCAGGTGTCTTTTCTTTAAGCAGCTGCAGTTTATTACTCATCAGTCGGCACAGTTCTGTTCACATCTCTGACTAAGTATTAAAGCACACTAATACAGAAGATTTACAAGAAAATGGACTTCAATGCCTCAGATAAAACCAGGATTAATCATGCAAAGATGTCCTCTGTGCATTTGTAAATGTAGTGGAGAAACCAAGAAGTCTGGCTGTGTCCCAAGAATGTGCTCATAGCACTAGAGCTATCCAGTGTAAAAGAAAATTTTCTAAATACTAGATTAAATAAATACTGTAACCCACAAGCGGAGAAATCTAGAGTCTTTCCCAGAGCTCTTTTGTAATATTAAAATATCATTTTTTTATGCAAGAAACCTGGAATCTGGGAAAGCCAGGTAAAGAAAAAGAATCCCCTTGGCCATACATCCCAAATGAGCCCAAACCAACTAATTTAAGCAGAAGCATGAGTTTAAGCAGAGTAGATTCCAACAAGTCCTTCAGATCCTGCATATGGCACAACTGCAAGGGATGAATAGGTCTGCAAGTTTTAACATAACAGAACTTGCAACTATGATGTTTCCTATTCCTTTAATATTATTACAGTGTTAAAGGATCCTCCTCCTTTTGAAGCAACTTGGTTCTTATCCATTCAAAATTAATTCTGCAGTATAGAAGAAAGAAAAGTCCAACTTCAGAAGCAATGTGGAATGAGTAAGACATGGTCTTTTATTTGAAAAAGTTAAACAGCTTTTTCAAACTCCTAGGTTGCTAATTTATTCCCTCTGTTGGCAGATATTTTTGGTTAAGTTGCTGGAAGAGTTGTTCTGCTTTACAGTCAGGGGAAAAAACAATAATTCTTTGAAGACATCTCAATCTGGAGAAAACACAGGCAAAACATTAACTTTGTCCTTGGAACGAAGATAAGGATTGGGCAAAAAGGGACCATTTGAGAGAGGCTAATCCTAATTTCACCTGCCTGAACTGAACTCTGAGAGTCAGATTTATAATATGTTAAATTCTTTCTGCATAGCAAGGGACACATCCTTTCTGACCTCTGATGCAGTTTGACCTCTATGCCATACACAACCACGTCTCACCCAAATAACCTGCATCAAGCTGAAAGACTTGAGTTATATATTTCAATTTAGGAATGAAACACTTAGCCTACTGTAACTACAGAACAGAAAAAGCCAAAGCACCAATATTACACAAAGCCTTTGCAATGGCCAGGACCTAATGAGCAGAGGGAAGTCCAGACAGTTCCAGAAGCCAAACCACACCTCTGCAGCACAAAGCTGGAACACTCCCAGAGCTCCTGCCAGGCTAAGCCAAAGGAGAAATCTGAATGATCACAGGTCTGCAAGCAAATCACTGCTGAGAGAGGCAAGGGAATTCTCTGCACCAGCTTCCTGGAGATTACGCTGACCTGACCTACTTCTTATCCAGATGTCAGCTACGACCTGGTTTTGATGCTCCCAAGGAACCCTGATTTCACCAAAGTCAAAATACATAAGGGAAACAGGCAGAGTGCAGAAAAAGAATTCATTCCTGGCAGGCAATTAGCAGAAACCCTGATGTATGCAATATAATATAATCATCATATTAATGCAGAGTCCTACGTTAAAAAAGCTAATTTCTTCCAGGGTTCACTGAAGGAAAGAAACAGGCCAAGGAACCTTTAATTGCACACCTCCAGTACAAACAGATTAAAGAACATCCCTCAGAAATGGAGTAAAATAGATATCTTGAGAGAAGCAGACAATTTCTCCTTAAATACTCACAGTGATACAAGGCCACTGCCTCCTAAGGCACTGTTCCAACGCTCCATCCCTTGAGTGCCGTGAAAACTAACAAGAGTCACTAATGACACGTCTCCTACAAAGGGCAGGCCTGTTGATAATATTACTAGACTTATTAGCAGCATTTGTTCCTGTTCAGTAGATCCTGCGACACTCCTGAGTAGTGGCGATCAGTGACATGAGATAGTTCTGTTCAGACTTGGCTGCAATTCTTGCTTTCAGTTGGTGAAAGTGAATCCATTCTCCCACTTCGCTGGGTTTATGCACATAACTTGCTTCTCCCCACATTGATTTTAAGGCTTCAGGGCAGGAAATAACTTCTTTTATGACTTTTACTCGTTCTGCATGAATTCACAAGCATACTTGTAAAGAGCATCTGAGATTAATACATAAGCACATTATTTAGTAAACTGCGTGAGTCCTAGCAAACTGTGAGCAACCCAGAGGAAAGGTGGCAGCTCTGACAAGTGTCACACACACATGACACAACTTTCCCAAAGTCGTGTCTCATTTAAGTTTTCCGTCTCTGCTTTCCTACTTTTATTCTGCCACTAAATTGCCTCACTTCAACTCCCACTCCCAAATCCTCTAGCTTGTTCTCCTCCTCTCTCAGATTCAACCAAAAGGCCACCTACCTAGCTCACATAGTGGGCTCACAGCCTTATACTGCCTTTCATGGTTCTGCTGCATCAGTTGTCACTTGATCTCCACAAGCATGAATAGTGCCAAAAGCACCACTGTGAGGCAACCGAGGTGAGAAAATGGGAAACACACACACACACACACAAAAGAAAGCAGGAAAAAAAAAAAAGAAAAAAGGAAAAAAGAAGGGAAAAAAAAAAGAGGAAAATAGCCCGTTTTTATGCGAAACATAAGGCAGCTAAACTCAGCAGTGTGACGTAAAATAGTACTGACATCTGCACTTTCAGAGCGTGGGGTCTAATCTCCGCTCGAATCCCTAGTGCTTAATCTGTCAGTCACCACACACAGATTTAGTATTTACTGCCAGGTATTAACCTGCAACTGTTTCAAGCATAAAAATCACCAGGACTGGACAATACAGCTAAGAAAACGTGGGTGGGTTTTTTTTTTAATCAACTCTTTTCACAGAGATGTCCTACCTTGTTTTAATTAATAAAAAAACCTCACCCTACTGCCTAAGAATTTAATCTTAAACTAAGTATTTTGCCAGTATGACCAGACTAAAATGTGAGGCTAAATTCTCATTAAAAAAAAAAAACAATTGTGCGGTGGCAGATTAGAACTAAATTTACTTTAAGTGGCAGAGGACTGTGGCAAGGAAATTTCTGGGAAGTTTTTTTCCCCTCTGGACCACACCATCTTCTCCAGTCCCAAAGAGCCTTGAATTTTTACCCCCAGGGTTCCTTTGATTAATCTGGATGTAGGTCATGAGTTTTAACAAGAGAGAGCGCTCCTCAGCCATGTCAGGCAGATTTCCATTCACCCCAAATATTGAAAAAGCAAAGGTTTTTCCTTTCCTTCCTGCTGTTCTTTTCCTTTTAGAAAGTGGAAGAGTTAAGTAAAACAAATGGCTGTACAATGGAAAAAACTGAGAGAGATTTTTTTTTTTCCCCTTTAGGAAGGGCAGGAAACTAATTTAAAACAAATGTAAATAATTACCTTCAGTCTCTAGTTCCTACAAGTAAGATCCAAACCGCACACAGTTCAAAGGGTTTCTTTACATTACTGTTACTAGTGTCATGCAAATACTGGGCCAGATGCCCCATTGCTCAACTGCACTAATGAAGCATCAACTATATTGAGAATGTGCTGCACTAAGCAGAGCCCACGGGAGCCCACTGGCAAGAAGACAAGACGAAGCGAGCAACAATTTGGTAAAAATACTGGCAGCCTGTGATTGTGTGACTGACAGTGAGAGAAAAACTCTCAGGTCTCTCCCCATGGTGGAATCTCCTGATTTCCAGGTTGACTTTCCTTAATATTGTCCCGAACTATTCATAGCAGATTTTGAACACGCTACATTGTCTGCACTATACTGGCATTTCAGGACAAGGGGTTAGGAACTCCCATAGAGTAACTCATAAGAGTAACTTTCTTTTATGGCTGCATCCCTCATTAGACAATTTCTCATTAATTGCCATTGGTCGTCAAATTTCTTCTCCCTTCATTCACATTTTCAAGGCAGAGTTCACAAAGAATTCCATGCTAGAATACGGCAGTTCCTTCACTGGCTAAGGGAGTCTTACATATTTTATTCTACTAAAGTCAAAAGTCTTCTCTGCCTTCTCATTTCAAAAGGTACAAGCAGACAACAAGCATTTTTCAGCCAGTTCTTGGCAGAGCTCCTTTAAACACTACAAAGTCATTCTGCTTGCCAACTCATCCACCAAATACTTTCTTTTGAATTGGAATGACCCTCACTGCAGTAAATTTCAAAATGTAAATGTAGTTGGCAGACTACCTGTATTTGCCAAACTAAGAGCTGTACATTTTTGAACACTTACTTCTTTTCAAGTAGGAGGAGGATGCAAGACTGTGTGTTTATTTTATTTTTATTGATGACCACGTTTCTGTCTGATGGAAGGCTAAAAGCTTAATAAAAAGCCTCCTTGAAGTGAAGGTCACTAGAATCAGATACTTAGAACTCAAGGTTTAATCCACCATATGAAGGTTACTAAAGGAAATCATCAGAGACTACTTTGCACAATGTGACTAATGCACAAAGACCAGCATACAAATTGCAGCAACAAGTTTTTATATAGAGTGGCTGAAACATTTAGAATGTCAACAGAGGATCAGTTTAACTGTCCAGCATCCAAACTATTGTGAAGAACAACCCGTAGCAAGGCTGCTTGCTAATTGTGAGCCAACACAGAAACCTCAGCATTGTACCCAGGCAAACTGATCTTTATTACCACAAGAGAAACAAGTGGGAGTGTTGGTACTGACTGAGGAAATACCTTCCTTGTGCTAGGCTGGTATTTAAAAGCAAATGCATTTTAAAAAAAAAAATCATAAAATACAAATCAAATGCCTGTGTAACAGCTACAGGCATGAGCTCAGTAAACACTGTACTCGNAAAATACAAATCAAATGCCTGTGTAACAGCATTTGTAAACACTGTACTCAAAGGTTTCCTTCAAACACGCCACACTTTCAAATCAAATTTAGAAGTTACTTGTTTAATTCTGCCCTGAAAATATTCCAAAATCATTATCAACTGTATGCAAGCCTGATTCTCACAAACATAGGCTAGTGCTGTAGGTAACCAGTGGACTTTTGCCTGGAATAGCAAAGATAAATAACAATGCTGTGCTTCGAGATGTCCCAGGACTTAGTTACAAATTAAATAATACATCACCTTCTTCAAGGAGAAATCATGTAACTAGAACTCCATGAAATGTTTGATCCAGCTACAGACTAACTGCAGACAGACATCTCTACAGTGTTATTGTTATTGACAAAACTTCCACAACAGGGACACAACCTAATAAACAAGAAGGATCAATTATTTCTGCACTACATTCGTTACCATCTCGGTTCTCTGAGCCCTCTAAGTAATTTCCTCAGGAGTAATTCAAAGCAATGGCAAAGAGTCCTTGGAACAGGGTGTTTGACTTTACCTGACTTCTGGAAACTTCTGTGAGCAAAGACCTGGCATTTATCAGTACAGTCTGCAGTCTGTACAGGAGATGCTTACATTGAGCAGCAGTTTCTTTTCTCGGTGATGCTTCTACAAAAACAACTTTTCTTTTGATGACACGGGGTCATTTCAGCATCCCAGGAGAACATCCTCCCCACTCTTACATCCCCAGAAGCTGGCTCCAGCAGGAACACAGCCCATCGAGGGTAGCAACAAGAGGTCCCAGATGCAACTGCTTCAGACACCACTGCGCCTGCCTCGGCGTGCAGATGCTTTACCTCACTGAGTGCTCCTTCAAAAAAAACGCACTGATAAAGTAAAATAAATACCAGCAGTCTGTCATTGAATACTTGCCTTCACAAAGCTATCTGCTCCCTCCTATATAAAATTCTGACATTTTGCCATGGCAAGTACTGGTTACTCTAAACACTTCACTAGAAATATTTGAAAAAATTTCATTTCCAACTCCTTTATTTCACAGATCACGGTTCTTTTAAAGACCATTTTTTATCCGTGCGCTAACTTTATGCCTTTTTTTTAAAACAAATAAAATACAAAAGCTGCCCAGGCACCATGTCTTTACTGGCTCTCTCAGAAGACAGTACGGCAGGCAAAATTTTCTGGTTTATCTGCAGTTGATACGAAATTAATGTGGATTTGGTCAATATACCAAGGAACGTAGAGCAGACCACCTCCCGTACTTCAGATCTGACCAGCAGAACATCAACCCAGCACATGCAGCAAAACAACACATTTGGAAAGGCTGGAAACTGGGAGCAAGTTGAACAACACATCTGCAGTGGATCCCCACAGACACTCTCCTGGATGGTGTGAAACCACAGCAACAGCTTCTGTTCTTTGTCAGCCCTGGGGGGAGAATCTCATACCAACAAATCAAAACCTTAGTTGAGCCTATCTTAGTAATTGAGGCATCAAATTTGCTTTTCCTTGACCAATAAGCCGAAGAGGGTACGTAGTGATGAAAATATGAGTGTAATTTCACACTCCTCAAATTACAAGCTTAGATCCTATCAGCAATCCAGTAAATGTGTTCAACTTCTCAAAATTTACCACAAGAAATCTTTCAACAGAATCAAAACAATAAGTGACAAAGTATCTTTGCCAAATTTGACCCAGCTTAAAGCACCATTCTACCCACACTGATACATAAGTGAAATAATCGATCATCTTCCTAACAATGCCCAAGATTTATATTGATTGTGCCATTTAAAGAGAGGAAAAAAAATGCCATCTTAATCCTTACAGTGAACATAAAGAAAGAGTAATTACAGAACTACTGGATGGAAAACAATCACAGTATTTTAGTTAAAGAAGCTGAGAATAAGTAGTATAATGTACTCATCTGTTGTCTGTCATAATGAAGGCGGTAATTTGTTCCAATACCATTTAACTATCTTAAATCATTTGGAATGCATGGTGAACTTCACAACAGCACTGCAACCACTTAAAAAGCTGTAATTTTCTTAGGAATATGAGTTCAGGATTAGGATGGCAACAACAGGGTGTGATTAAAGTGAGACACTTCACTTAGAAAATTTCCAGGAGGGGTCCAGGGGCAGGAGAGGGGAGGATGTTTCCTTGGAAACTAGTCTACATGTACAGTTGCACTGTTTAATATGGATTAGATGGCACAGTTACTACAAAGCAAATATAATTATTATTCTTTAAACCGAACAAATCTAGAATACAAACATTTACAACCTCTAAGAAACATAAAAGGATGCTCAACAGGAAAGCTCAAACAGCAAGAGTGCACAACCAGAGCAGAAGAGAGCAGTCACCGGTGTCCAGGCTTGGGAAAGTAATAAGGAGAATAAATTCCACACGTTCCCTCCTGCGTGATGAATGACTGCTATAAGCACAGTTCAATCTTTCACTTGCTTGGTCTCCCCTCCAGTCATAATTAGCAGGATGTGTTTCCGTTGGCATAGGTCTTGGAACCAGGCTGCCTTTTCAGGAGAGCAAATTTAAAGCCATTTCTGGTAACAAATACATCTCCCGTTAAGGGCCACACACAAGTTATTTACAAAGAAGCAAACTGTAAGGGGGAAAGAAATGTCTATAAATATTGGCCAGTCGTCACATTTTAAGCGGACACATTTTTAGCCCCCCAGAAACATCTGCTCCTGGCCGGGAACACACTTCTGAATGCCCTTGATTTTATGATTACTGGAGGTCTCTAATGTCAGCAGAAGCACTGCAGAAGTCACCTGCCCTGCAGACATCCATGCCCATGGTTAAGTCTTTGAATATGCACTCAAACACAACCTCCACAAAGAACACTAGTGGAAATCAGCTGAAACTAAAGGCTATGGCTAAAGGCAAAAAAAAATCTCAAACAGTTTACACTGAAGTCAACCATTAAAAAAATAAAAAAGTCTGCAGAGTTTTCATCACTTCACCTGCACTGCTGAATTACAGGAACCAACAGAAAAGATTAGGAGAAAGAGAATATTTAAATCACTGTGGGTTTTTTAAGCACTTGAAGCTATTACACACTTGTGAAATAAAATGATAGAAAGATAAAGCTGTTTGGTTTTTTAAGTCAGAGGCAGATCAAAGTCGCCTTGAATTGCAAGTCTATTTAAATCAGTTTTTGATACAATAAATTAAATTTTCAGATACAGAATACAAAAACCAATAGAAAAATTGATCTACAAAACCAGATCTGGTACATGAAACGTTCCCTGATTACGAGCTACCTAAATAGCTGTCAGCTCTCCTAACAACTCCACGTTAAAAGACACGGACTCGTGACAGAATAAAACCACCACCGTCACATTAAATCCAAGTTACAGGCCTACATGCAATTAGTGCCTGTCATTCCTTTTAAGACACATAGTTATTTAGTATAAGGCATTTGATAAGGAAACACTGAATCAGTACTACAAATAAATCATTGGTAAGAGTTTGTTCACATTTTAAAGTGAATTTAAATTTCTGTGTGGGGTGGGTTTTTTTGTTTTCACCTGCATTTTTGTGCACTATACTGATAGTGCCAAATTTCATTAGACTGTGAAATTCAAAACCAACCTCTTTTTGTGAAAGAAATTCCATGAAAGAACGTAAGCAGTATACCCCATGATTTGGAAAATATTCTCAGTAGTCCATGAAAATGTGAAGTTTCCTATCACAAGTAAAAAAAAAAAAAGAAAAACAAGACCAAAGTACCACCTTTATTAAAAAGGTGTGCTGAGAGAATAATAAATTGCTAATTTAAAATTAGTTATCTGTAACCACAGGTTTTATCAGAAAGCATTTATATATACTTTTAAAAATTACTAGCTTTTAAGCATATTAAATACTAAAATCTAAATATAGCCAGGTAAATGTTACAGACTTGCATAATACCCGGCATCATTTAAAGCAGCTGTCTGGGAGTAGGGGTACATCAATACGAAAACTATTTTAAGCAGAATCTAGATCAGGTTATTGTCCAGTTTATTTATTACTGCTACCATGATATATGGTGTTGTGACGATTGTCCTCGTCACAACGGAGTGACAATGGAGCGTCACGCTACTGAGGAAAAACAGAATTTATGGCAACTACACATTTCTCATTCTAGCAGTGACCTAGGACAAAACCTTACCAGAGTATAATTCTTGCAAAACACAGTGCTGCTGATGTCAAAATCTAATACAAAAATTTCCAGTGATTTAAACGACACAGTTTTAGATGGCATTGAGTGAAGAGCTCTAAATCAACTGAACGCTCCCCTGAAATATCTGTCATTTGCAGAACAAGATCACAAAGAGGAGGAAAGCCCCCAAGATTTATCAAAGGTAAATGAGTTTCAGATAGCTTCAAATACTGTTTGTGCTAGAAAGATACCACCGAGATGGAGATGCCATAGGTAAAAACAGAGTTACTATTTATATTTGCTACGTCCTTAAACTTAATGCTCAGCCCTCCAACGTAGAGTTGCCGTTTTCCCTCCTCTATGGAGACTAGAAAGGATAAAAAACGAACCTGCACTGAACATGTACCTTTCCAGTTCCTCTGACAGGCCCATGCCCACTGGTTAAATCCTCTACCACCAAGGCAACAGCTGACATCTCTGCTGCTGCAACAGCAGCTGCACTTAAACAGCAATTTATGCCCTAAATAGATCATCTACTCATCTCTCAGGATAATTAGCAAAATTCGAGAATTTCAAAATTTTAAAAATAAAGTCACAAAGATGGTAAGTCTGAGTAAGACATCATTTGCTCACAGTGACATAGTAAATTAGTAGGAAAACAGTATTTCTGGCAATAAATGGCAAAGCTCTTCAAAAGGACCATATAAGCTCAACTTTCTTCTTTTTTCTTAGAGCATTTCTGTTTTCTGAGAACAAAGTGGAGAAGGTAAAACAAAGGTCTCTAGAGAGGTATATAATCCATTACCAATGGCCACACTTAAGCTTCTATCATTTAAAAACATGTAGATATAAAAAGAAAAAAAATCAAGCCTAATAAATTTTTCTGTCATAGGTTTCAAAAATTCCAGAAGTATTTCTTAACTGTTTTGGTTTAGCATCTTACCACACACCTCTTAATGTGCATCAGTCTGCAATTAAGTTGTTCTGCTGACTGAAATGTAGCAGCAGTAGTAGTAAAACCGTGCAAGAAGTATGCTAAATTAAAGCATTATTAAAAATAAAGGTAACTAATGCAGTGTGATTTATAGGTACACACAGAATAGAGAGTAACTTGCTACCTGCAAAAAACCCACACAAACCAACTAATCTGTCAGTCAATAGTAATCAATCAGGTCTGCTCCCTGGGGGTTTTGGTACTGTCAAAAGCACTTAGGAATAACTCCCGTGATGAAGCCGGAGGAAACCCTTCCAACTCGCCCGTCTAGTGATCACATCTCAAGTAGCAGCAACCAAAATCTTGCACAGACAGTTTCTTTTGAGCTCGAAAAAGCACATGAAAGTACTAGTCAAACAATGGACAGAGAAGGACAGCAAACAGAACTACAATCACTGGGAAGACATTCCTTGGACCTTAGTAACTCGTGATGAAATGAAATGCCCAGGGTTTTTTGGCTGCTGGAAGCAGGGCATCCAGAACCAGAAGACCCCTAAATAAAGCCTAAGAAAGATGGAAACCATATTTTTTTGTTTGTTTGCAAATTTACGTTTTCTTAAGATATCTTTTCTCCGGATAACTTTAAAAATAAAAAAAATTCTTGTAAAATTTTACTTTCGTGAGTACTTTCTAATGTCTCCTCCTACCCCCTATTTCATCATCCCATATCCATTTGGGAAAACACATACAAGCTCACGAGTTACTTCACTGCCATTGAACCTGCAGATTTCAATGCAAAGCCAGCTTTCAGCAAACATGTTCCCTGAAGTGAGCTATCATTGCAGGGAGCTCCAGATAGGCTGAGAAATCCCTGTTCGTCCAATCCTTGTCTGTAAGCGAGACAGGCTCCTCACTGGTGCCAGGGAATTCAAAATGCTCCCCCTTATGATACCTGGCGTAATATTTGAGGTCGTGCCTTTTTGCTTATGCCTCTGCCTCTCTCCCACTGTTCTTACTTCAGCAAACCTCCCACTGGAGGCAATTAGAATTTTGCTTGAGTAAGCACTGCAGGGTATGGCCTGTTGGCATTAAATAAGTTGTCATTTTTAATTGGCATTTTAAAGTTCCATCATACCACAGACTAGACTTCACACTGCTTTAGTAAATGTTTGCACAGGGTAACAGTTTGGATCATGTTAATATTCACAAGTGATCCAAATACACACTGTACAAATACTGAGGTTAGGCCAGTTACTTCAGGACAAAAGGCATCTAGATCTATTCTTCTTAAATTAGTACGTATTTCGAAAGTCATAAGACAGCCTGAAGTTATTTATCTTAGGGCATGCACATATTTCTTCTAGATCATTTGGTCCAGTGCCAGCAAGTATTGTATATACTGAAGACCTTATAAAAGCTGCTTTATCAGTAAATTCATCCTAAGCCTCGTTTTAAGTGTAACATTATTCATCCTGAAAAGGCTGTAACAGCATGCTCACCACTTTTCATGATTAAACAAGCTGCTATCAAAACACCCCAAAAGATCTCATTATTGGGATTTTCTCACCAACATCACTCCTCCTCCCTCTTCAAAAGGGGAATTAAAACAATTTGGCTCGTTGTGGTAGCTGTATTACACACTCAGGATGCCTATTCTTTGAGGCACTTGGGACTAGAAATTTGCATGATCCTCAACAGATGTTGCAGAACATAAGATCATTTATGGGTTTTCTTAGGATCCTAAACCACTCAGCATAGTATCATTCTGGATATGTATCATTCTGGATATGTGAAGGACAAACTTCACACTGATGAGCAGCCTCTACTGCCATTTCTACACACATGTGCTTCTATGGAAATCCATGGAGGACCCTAAGTTACTCTTGCATTCCTAATTTTTCCTCCCACTTTCCTCAAACAAAGAAACACAGAGACTTGAGTGAGTTTTCTGACACGTATTTCAATTCAGAAAGTGCCTTTTTTCCCCCCTTTCAACCCTTTTGCAAGCTTAAAAGATACTTTTTCCTTCCCCCCCCCACAAAGGAATTTCCCATTTTCTCTATTTCAAACATCCTCACGCTCAATTCTCGATGCACCTTCAGGATTAATGACAGCTGAAACAAAAAAAAAAAATATTGAGCTTGTGTAAGATTAAATCATGCTTACAGAGAATGGTTAGCTAGAAACTTGAAAGAATACATGAACTTATGCACACTATGCTTATGTACAGGCAGAAGAAAACGTGAAGGGAAAACACTTTTAGAGCCCAATCAAATGGATTGTTTCTGTAGCTTTCTACAGTTAAAAGGCAAAGTACAATCAGTCCCTTAGTAAAACTGAATTTGACACCTCTTTTCCACTGAGATCAGGAATTATCATCTTGCAAACCTGCACTTTGAAGCATCAGTGTCAACCTGTCTGGAATGCAATTTAGATTTTTCAGTAGCATAAAGTGCCTACTCTTCTGTAGTCATTAGTAGCTGGAATAAACAGTGTGACAGTATTGTAAGTGAAGGACCTGACAGTTTGCAACACTAATCCAATATTTTGCCAGTAGTTCTAGAGCTCTATGAGAGGGAGAAAAGAAACATCTCCTTAATCAGAACCCTTTTTTTTTTTTTTTTTTTAATTTTTTCAATTTTTGTACTGATGGTTTGAAAGTCTTTTCATGGGACCAACCTGATTTCTGGTGAAGAGCACAGCGAAGTTAAGAATCACAAACACCTTTGCCCATGCTTAATGTTTCTTATAATAAAAAAAAAAAATATGAGCTAATACAGATTAGCAGTTATTTCTTAGAGATTAATCTAAAACCAGTGAGAGGAAAAAAATGTTTCTTTTGAAATGGAAACAGTCTGGGACCTCTCCTTCCCTCTAGCGGCCACTGGAGCTCAGACACAGGATTCAAAAATGTATGTGAACGGCATCCTTTCATTTGATATATGTAACTAGACTGAGCTCTGCCGTGATGTCGCATTTTAAGTGGAACTCCCTGAAGAAATCAATGGGGAGTTCTGCTTAAAAGACAGTGGCATATTATGGCCTACAGTTGCCCAAGGAAGATTTCTTCCCTGCAGGGACAAAAATGAAGGTCATTCTCTAGGAAGAGAGAGCACAAGGGCTGGACTTAAAGTAATTTAAGATTACATTAACATTTTGATTGTTTCTCATGTGTTGTGCTTGCCTGGGCCTCGGATCAGAAAATACAAAGATTTAGGAAATGTGAATCAAAAGAGAACTGGTGCCAATTCACGGTGAAAAGCAGGTAATGTAAAACAAACAGGAAAAGGCAAGCTGCTTTAACAAACCCACTTCGATCTGACAGATCAAGAAGTTAAAAAAAAAAAACCTTCAAGCTCCTTCTCCTCAGGGAAAAAAAAAAAAAAAATCTACGTTTTGTGCTCACTGCTATGTTCAAATCTCCATTGAAAAGGGAAGAACACTAGTCTAAGTAAAGAACAGAGCAGCAACATGTGAATATAACACCTAATTACTCAGGTTAAAAGAAGAAGATGGTTATGTCCTATAGATATTTCAATCATTAACTCAATTCTAGCCCATCAAGATCAAGGGAAACTTTAAGGAGTGCAATATATGCAGGAAAGGGTCATTCAAACTATTATTGCTATTTTCCAGGTTGACTACAAGCACTGAGGGAAAAAGCAAAACAAACCACCACAAAACAAAATCCTGGATCTTACAGTTCCCGTTCACAGTGAATTAATGATTAAAGATAAATAAAGTGACCGATTTACACTGTGAAGGAGTGGCATCTACAGAAAGTATAAAGGTACTGTTAAACTGACAGCAAATGGTAGAAAGTCAGTTCTGATACCCCTATTTTAGAACAAACAGAAAAACTGGATTTCTATGACAGGAGCACATGTAACCAATTGAGAAATTTGCTTATGAAGGAAACACAAGACTGGATTTATCAGACTGGCAGTTTGATTAGGAGCATGAGAATAGCAAAACCAAAACATACTTCCATTAAAGATCCAAAGAGCAATTTGGAATTTCAAGTGCCTCTGTTTGCCTTGGGGGAAAGGCAAAAGAAAAAAAAGGAGTAAACCTCATGTAGCATCTCTATACAGAAGCAGCTGCAAAATACTTTTGTTCTACTGCAAGCCTGTAAAATACCAGTTAAAATACCATTCTCACTTCTGAGCATCACACATCAAAAAAATGGAAGTGAAATGGGGAATCCAGAGAATGATCAAAAATTTAAAAAAAAAAAAAAATATGAGGGAAGGCTAGGGTAAAGACCTCGATTAATTCAAAGGAGAGATGACAATGTGATACGCTTCAAATACATAAAAGTGCAAGTAGTAAAGGGATTAAGTTTCAGCAAGACCGATAAGGACAACATTTTCAGACTGTAATGAAATACAGCAGTTTAGCCTGCAAGGTCTGGCTTACTGGAGG
Organism: Cephalopterus ornatus; assembly: GCA_013396775.1. Classification (NCBI taxonomy): domain Eukaryota; kingdom Metazoa; phylum Chordata; class Aves; order Passeriformes; family Cotingidae; genus Cephalopterus; species Cephalopterus ornatus. The sequence continues at coordinate 1,754 of VZRE01016361.1, read as the reverse complement.
TGTTAAGAACTAGTTAAACAATCCCCAGCCCAAAGGACCAACAAGAGCTGATCCTGCCTTCGGGCAAGATCACAGGGGCGATCACAGAGGTCCTTCCCAGACCTGTAAGCCTCTGAACAGGTGAAGAACAAGGCCAGTCACTGAAGCTGAAAGACAGAAGATAAGCAAGACAAGTGAGTTAGCAGCAAGTACTCTTCAACACATTAGCTTACTAGGCCACAGAACTCATTACCAGGGAAAAATAGAGGTTGAATGTTAAATGCCTTACTAAAAGCAATCATTCATTTTTATAGTCACTGAAAAATATCCTCAAACTTAGCAGGACTGCTGCAGCTATAGCGCTAGTATTGTGATTATTTATGGCTGTTTAGATGCTAATTTTGCAAAACAAATAACAGTTCACCGCGAAGGTAAGCCAGGATGAGACTGATTGCCTCCACAATTTCCTGTCCTGAAAGACAGGCCACTAATCTTCATGCCCAGACATTAAGAGAAAAATATTGCCTGTCTCAATACTCACAAGAGGCCCAGAAGAATACTGCATCACACAACTAATGCATTAACATCTGTGTTACTATGGTTTGTGCTCTGCTAACCGTTTCCCCTTTAAAAATAGTGTAGGTAGGAGGTAACAAACTCATGGGAAAGGGTTTGCATTTCCAGAGAATTGGAAGAACTGGCTCCCATAAGCTCAAAAAAACCCCAGAATCAGATTTAACACATTTGTCTTCCCAGAAAGTTGGTGTTCTCTCACCAACATTTAACATTTCTTACCATGGAAACTGATAAGAAACGGGTGAATACTAATTGACCTACACAGCCTTTCAGCTTCAGGCCTTCCATGTGGAATTCTAAACAGGCTACTGAGCATTCAAATGGCATCACACCTAAGTGACAACAGAGGACACAAGCTCAGGAAGAAATGGAATTTCCACCTTTCACAAATGGATCACCACACTTTATTATTGCCAAGTTCTTCACGTACAGGCCAGATCTTCTACCCTGTTCTGACTGCACCCAAGACAGTGATCTCGGCTGCACGCACTTCTTCAACGTGCAAAACAAAACCAACAATAACAGCAAAAATAAACAACCCCACAATAACAAACAAACAAAAATACCTTACAGAACCACCTTCCTGCTGTGATTTTCTGTGGCGATTCTGGTTTCTCAGTGTATTTTTCTGCATTAGCCTAAAAGCAGATGCTTTTCTCCACGTACTAGAAGGTTTTATTACACTTTCCCAATACAAAGATTTGCTTTGAGAGAAAACAAAAACTAGGTCCTATTCCTGACTGGCATTACTCGAATACTACATCTGACATAAGAGCGATCACCCACTATTTACATCACTGTTATCAAAATCTGCATGGTTGTGCCGTTCAGACTCAGTGCCACTCCACTTTTCATCAAGTGGATTTAGTGGTTAAAAGTTGTAATACGAACAGTTATTTGTACTAATCGTTGCCAGGGCGGACATAGAAGGGAGACACCACTTCCTACGGCTCTGGGACTGAACCTTAGTAAAGCGTGACGGCTTTGAAAACGGCATATTAAAACACACACGCACGTAAAAAAAAAAAAAAGGTCCTAATAGGGTCTAATATTTCTTTTAAAACTCCAGGAGCGCCCTCTTGTGTGAGAGCCCTCAGACACCGCGCTGCGCGCAGTGGGGAAACGCGACGGCGCTTTAAAAGTCTGCAACAACGTAATTACATTCCCTCTTATCACCTCCTAACTTTGCCTACTTCTGA
>VZRE01016360.1:57690-100295 GCA_013396775.1 Cephalopterus ornatus | reverse complement strand
TTGATGAGATGGGCTTTTCTACTCCTCTCCTTAAAGTATTGATCAGAAAACACTGGTATCCAGTTTATGTATACTCTTGTTAATAAAAAATTGAACAAAGAAATTGGAAAACCAATGTTGCATATTTGAAGAAAAAAAATTTGAAATATGTGACAGTTTAACCTCTTAAACTGAATTTGTTTAATTGCAATCTATTTAAATAAGATTTTTTTATCAGTTCTGGAAAAACTAACAAAAGTTTGCAAAGGACCATTACAGGATAAAAAGTACAGAAAATGAACAGAAGATTAGACATAGAGGGAAACTGATGGTGTGGCCTCAAAACATATGAGCAAAGGCAACAGAGAAAACCAATCTGTATCTGCCAGGAGAAAGAAAACAAATAAATACTTTGAAAACAGAGAAGACTGAAGGTCAGATATTTTTATTGATTAGTAGTCAGAAATAGCCATTTACGTCAATGCAGATTTCTACCTACAACAGAACAGCCAGTGCTGGAATAGCTAAAGCACAACTCTCCTTGTGATGCTACTCCACCAAGTGACTTGCTCCTTGAAGTTACAGATTGTTGACATATGAGATCACCAATCATTCCTATACTATGGCACATGAAACTGATGGAAGATACAACCAAGGTCGTCCTTACAACTTCAAGAACAGTATTTATCGGCTCTCCAACCTGCAAATGTGCAGCAAGGTCCTGAACATTTTTAAAGTGGAATACAAAATCCTTCCTGCAACCTTTTAAATGAGAAGACTCAGTACCATCCTTGTTTCGGAAATGGAACTTGACATTTTGACAGCTGTTTGCCTGGATGTCAGAGATATCTGCCCTGGTGTAAATGCAAATAATATGTACTCCATTTGTAAGCCTCTGAACAATCTGATTACATAAGCATAGTAGTTATAGGTTGAATGTCAGCTCAAAGTTTAATGCTCTGATGATTTTTACACTAAATATAATTACACAATTGTAAGAAAATGCTTGAACAAGGAAATAACATTATATGGTAAAAATGGGTGATTAACAGGAGAAAGGTTATGATAAGTAGGTGGACAGATGGAAGTGGTGAGAGCAGAATCACAGAAAAGGCTGGTATGACATTAAGGAGTAGATTTTTGAATGTTCTAATAAGTATTTATCCTAAGCATTTATTCTAATGCCTTGAATACTCTTGCAAAGCTTCGTTAAAAAGTCAGAACATGTTTGTAATATAATCTTTGTGCTTACAGTGTTTGTGAAGAGATTCTCTTAAGTGACATACTCTCATTTCTGCTACACATTTTGTTTTAGTTTTCTACTGCTGTGGTAAATGACTTCTGCAGCAAAGCTATAACTAGTATTTCAAAATAATTTTCCATTATACCAATAAGAGCCCACTTCAGATATTTTCCATCTAGTTTGGGCATCTTGCTAAATACTGAATATAAATACAATGGAAATATACAAATAATAATGTAAGTAAGTATGTTTAAATTTACTAAAGTGGAAGGCTTTATTTTATCTATGGTGAAGAATATTCAGGTAACTTGGACAGGAATTCAGTTCTTTGATTAGTGGAGATCAAGTATTTCTACTACATATTCCTTTTAAGAAATGAGCAGAGAACACAAATCATGGAGCAAAGAATTAACTCTTGGAAGGGGAGGAAAAGTAGAAGGAAGAGTCCATGAGAAGTATAGATTTCAGTGCACTACTGCTTCAGGGGGGACAGTTAACTATCAAGGTGATGGATTTGAGATGAATCAAGTAATTGGGTAAAGCAAGAAAAACAATGAAAGTAGAATATTACGTAAAAAAAATTCCATTCTGTTCAGGATGGAAAAAAAAACAAGGAAGGAAAAAAGATAGTGAAGGCAGAGTAAAAACTCAGGACCTTATCTCCTGCTAAGTAGAAAAACCTGTTTATATTAATGAGGACTTCTGCTTAAAAATTGATGGCATTGTCTTGCCCACAGTATGAACTGTTAAAGTACCATCAATAGCAAGGAACAAAAAGAGATTAGGTCATCACTCAGGAGGTTATTCCAGATCTATTCTCTCAACCTTTTTCAATGATGAGTTGCAGAATCCTCTCAACCATAAAGAATTGGAGTTATCATAGACTTCTGCAGATGGCTTTCACATTCAAAATTTGTGCTCTTAACAAGCTGCATCACTTATGGACTTTACAGATATATGATCTATGAGTTCTTTCCTTTCCATCCATCACTTTTGCCAAATCTCAGAATCATTCAAACTGGATGGGCCCTCAGGAAATCATTAAGTTCAACAAGTTGTTGACTCTTTGTTATTTTTATATTTAAACATAGACTACCATTTCAAAATACTATGAAAGTCACCCCAAAATAACCAATACTCAGTTAAGTCAAATTCCCTGAGCCCCACTGATAGTATATACAAAGACATTAAAAAAAAAATCCACTCTAAAATGCATGGTACATGACTTGAGACTCAAGTCTCAATATAAAACTGATTCTAGTATTTTGCTGACTATACTAGAAAATTTGGGTTAATTTTGCAGAGTCTAAATATTGAAATTTTTATCTAGTTGTGTAAATAGCCAGGCACCCTCATATCTGAACTAGGTTTACAGGAAGCAAAAAACCTAATATGTTTTTTTTTTTTCTGTTTCCGGTCTTTGGGGGTAAGGATATATTCCTCCTTAGATATCTTAGATATAGATAATATATCTTAGATATATCCTATCCACAGTAGGCATTGTAGAAAGTTATGCCCATCTGGAGGAAGTTAAAGGTCTTACTCGAAAGTCGAAAGTTGAAGTTGCTGTTTCTAGAAATTTGGAGGGAGTGATGGATCAAGTTGTGAAAATAAGGAAAGGACTTCTACACTTCAGAAACAAAGCATGTTAGAGACTGTGGAACAGCTATTTGGATAAATTGGAAGAAAGTTTAAAAATCCAAATGCCAAGGAAAATGGTGTTTGCAATGCAAATGCAAATTCCAAATGCTCCAAATAGCATTGCAGAGCAGAGAACTGGCCTATGGCATCTATAGAAAAGGAAATAAATTCCTTTGTAAGAAGAAAATTAAGTTTATGATAATATTCCAGTAATGATTTCTTACTTTATGCACTGGATTTCTAAAAACTGTTTTTTAAATAAAAGTTGACATTTTCTAACTACTCCACTAAGTTAGAAAAGGAAAAAAGAGATGAAAATCACAGCTGGTCTCTTATATCTTCTTCTACCAATACTTCAGTGAATATACAGCAATATCAGTAATCTCACCATATCTAGCATACTTTCTTCTTAAAGGTACAGACATAACCTTCTTATTTTTCACAATAAGATGAGAACCTCATGGATTACCATAAGGAAAGAGAGATTGCTCACAAATTATCATCACAGGTAAACTAGATGCAACTCTGGGAAGAACAATGTATTGTCAATTAAAAATAGAGAAGGACAGTGAGAAGCAAAGGTAAAATGAAAAGCACCTTCCCTCCACCTCCTCTTCTTCTCAGGCTCATCTTTGCTCCTGCTTCCCCTAGGTGGCACAGGGGGATGGGGAATGGGGTCAGTTTATAAAACTTCATCTCTGCTGTGAGCAATCAGGAGCTGCAGCTTCCTTCAGGGCACTTTCACCTGCTCCCACGTGAGATTCTCCATGGGCTGCAGGTGGATCTCTTCTCCACCGTGGATCTCCTTAGGCTGCAGCAGCACAGCTGACTCACCACGGTCTGCACCAAGGATTGCAGTGGAATCTCAGCTCCAGTGCCTGAAGCACCTCCTTCCCCTCCTTCTTCACTGACCTTGGTGTCTGCAGCATTGTTTCTTTCACCTTTTTCTGACTTCTTCCCCCAAGTTGCCAGGTGAACCCTTTAAAATATCTTTTCTCAGAGGTGATACCAGTGTTGTTGATGGGCTCAAGCTTTTGTCAGCGGTGGGTCTGCTCTGGAGCCCAGTGAAGTGGCTGTGCCAGGCGTGGGGCAGCCCCACATCTCTTCTCACAGGGGCCACCTCTGCAGTCCTCTACTGCGAACACTTTGTCAAGAAAACCCTATACAGGGAGCAATATCAGTGGCAAGTGCAAATGGCCAAGAACCTTGAAAATAGGCATTAACAGAAATATTTTTTAAAATGATGCCTCTAGATGTCCCTGGAATTCAGCAAAGAAACCAAGCAAAGTGACACATTTAGTCACTGACTCATATTTACTGATAGATTTGGTTATTAAGAATATTGTTTAATGCTACCTTGTTTTAATAAGCCTAAAATAAATGAAAAATTTGTCTGTTTAGATTTTCACATCCTATACTGCACATTTTTACTTCCTGTGACCATGGCACTGAAGTTACCATTTTAATAATTGTAAAATTACAGATTTTCAGTCTTGTACTTTAATTTCCTTATTAGACAGCCAGGTGTCTTGTAATTTATTTAGAACTGATTGGGCTAGAAACTTTCCTTCGAGATTTTGCAACTGTATGGAAAAAAATTGATTTAAGATGCAAGTCGGAGCTTATTAGAGTTACACTCTGCTAGAAATTTGCAAGACTGATTACAAGCTCCTTGAGTGGCCTTCATCAATTTAACAACTATTGACAGTCCAGCAAAGGGAATCCAAAAATTTCTTAAAACAGCAGGTACATTCCTTGTGCTGGATAAAACAGACTGGTTGACATGAAGTAAAAAAGTGACTTTACTTATTAAAATTTCTTATAAGAAAAACACATTCATGTAATAAATTCCCTCTTTTCTAAAATCCCCTGTTATTTCATCAATTTAGGTGTAGCTTGAAGCACTGCCTATGAATAACAAAACTGTTCTGAAATTTGTTTCTATCGTGGATGAAAAACATATATCCTATAAATGCAAATATATATCTGAATGTTTTTCTTTTCCTTCAACAAAGTCATTTCATAGAAAGTGTGTAAGAATTTATGATTTTAAGTATTCAGTATTATTTTGAAGCCAGTTTCCAAAGAGGAAAAAAATATGAATGGATGACACATGTACTGAATATCCTTAGAAAGACAGAGTTAAACTATCAGAAGATTAAACTTTTATTTAAATTTGTTTGATCAGAGCATTTTAAAGTTCACATAGAGTTCTTGATGATAAAGTTTACTATTAGAGCTGAGGGTTTCATTCAAAACTAACTAATCAATGGTCAACATTTTAAAGAACAATTGAACAATATTCTCTTTAAATATTCTTAGAGTATTCTAAAATCTTACTTTGAATAAAATGTAGAATAGTCTTTAATATATGGGCAGATAGTATAAGCAAAAATGAAAAGGTCAGTTGACTGGTCCAGGTTGGGAAGGGATTATTCCCCACTACTCAGCACCTACTAAGCTGCATTTGGGATTCCATGTACAGTTTTTGTCCACTAATGATAAAGCAGATCAATTATAGCAAAAGACCACTAAGAAGATTAGGAACCTGGATCATAACGTGTATGAAAAGCGACTGAGGCATCTGGGTTTATTTAACCCAGAGAAGATTAGGGTAAAAGGGGATTTAATTACTGTCTTTCATGGCCCTAAAGGGGTTGTAATAGAAAAGACCAAAGTATATTCCCAGGAGGCAATAGTCATAAGGAATTCAGTTCTCAATATCAAGGAGTAAAATTCACCCCTCTCCATGTTTCATTTATAGCTAAGATGTTGATAATTGCAATAGTTTTTTATTACTTATAGCCACCTGTTCTTAATCAGAGATATCTATCATTAGTTAGGAAGAGACAGATTCTTATTTTATGGTGCCACATGAACATGAGTATGTTGATACCATTCTAGCTTCTGGATATCAAAGAGCGTTCATATTGCCCTGTGAAAAGAAAAATTGGAAACTGTTATGCTTTCATTGATTTCCTAGTCTAGAGAAAGAAAAAGGAAAAAGAGTAAATTATAAATATTTTTCCTTATTTTTTTTCTTTTACAGGAAAAGAGATTATATTGACACTGAAAAAATAAAATTCACATTTTGAACTTCTCAGAAACAGAATCTGAAAGACTTTCAGATTCATGTTGAAACTTGCTTTAACTTGGATTTGCACAGAATTAAGGCAATGATATGCAAATGAGGACAGGTGGCAACCAAAACCAGGTACACTCTCATTTTCATGTAGTGATAATAAAATCACAGAGAAGACCATGCAGAAAAATAAAAAAAACCCCAGTAATAGTAATTGAATGCATTCATTTTGTTGCCAGACTAATGTGATTAATGCAACAGCTGAAACAATAACTGTGGTATAAGTGGGCAAACAGATCCTGGATTAGCACAAGAAAGGTTAAGACTTCAATTTTTCTGTTATTTTGCCCATGGTTTACTCAGTGACTTACAGAAGTGTACCCAATGAACCAGACAGAGGTATTAGTCTGAACAGGGTGTTGTGCATACAACTTGAAGAAATCAAATTCAGCAGTCTGGGGACACCCCCAGCAAAACCTAAGTAATCCTATCTCACCAATTTATTTAAGTCCCACAGGTGTATAAAATGCCTCCTTTGAAACAGACTTAGAATGCTGGAGGTTTCAATGTCCATTCACTGTGCAGAAGTGATTTGGTGATTATAAGGACACGCGGATCTTGTAGGTATTTTAGTATCACAGAGCCAGTTCACGAATAAACTTTCACATATTTCTGCACAGAATGGCTGGCAGTGTTGTTATTCTGAGAATTTTTGAACTAAGCTATTCATTTAAAGACACAATTTACTACCTAACCTTCCCTTAGGGTGAAACTCGCCCTCTGCAGAGGACTTGCACAAGGTTATGCATCACTGAAGTCATGGTAATGCTCTGTTTTTTCAGTTGGAGTGAGAGCTAAGTGGTGTATAGACCTTTGTACTCTTTTAATATAGAATGAGAATTCCACTTATATCCAAATGATCCTCTGAAAAATGTTCAGCATTTTGTAAATATCGGCAATATGTGGGAACTCATTTTACAGAAGAGCTTTACAACAAGTTTAAGGCAGAGGTTATGTAGTTATAATTGTTAAATACTTTGTTATTCGTTTGTATATAATCGGTTTAAGCTCTGTTAATGTTGTTATTCCTTATAAGGTCACAGTCTCTCTCAGTTACCATGTATGTCCATGTTACCTTCCCCGTTTCAAATTTGAAAAGAAGCCTCCCTTTTCTCTACCTATCCTCCCCAGGTTTGTAAACAAGTAACTCCCAGTCTTACCTTATTTGGTAGGCTCCGCTTTTCTTCCAGACCCTTCCACAACAAACCTTATAAAAGCGGCCGTCACCATATAAGTAAAGTTCACTCCCACCCGGTCCCTGGTGCTGTGTGCCTGTGTGGTTTCTGCCTCCCTGCGTCACCACACCCTGGGCCTGGAGTGCATGCCGCAGCCCTTCAGCTAGCCGAGGCGTAACACCTGCTCTACCCCGGAGTGGACCTACCTTTCTCTCCCACGGGCTGCATCAATATTCTTCAAATTTAAGACCCAGAGGAAGAAATATTTTAATCAAAATAATTAAAATTTATACAGCTATTGTATGCTTTTTTCCTTTATTTTCTCTTTAGCACCTCTCGGTTAAATAATAAAGATCCTCCCTCTCAGTTACCCCAACAACATTTTCACCCGTCTTCCACATTTTTGCCCTATATTGGAAGGCTCCTCTTCTTCATGTCTCCACCAATTCTTTTGTTTTCTAGAGATTAACTATTTGGCTTGGCTTTCCTAGTCCTTCGTAAGTTATACCTGGACTAATTAACCTTAAGTCATTACCATAAGGGACCATTTTCAAACCCTGGTCAATATTCAATGTTCTCCCAAGCTCTTGCTATACTTTCAAACAAGCTTCTCTGACCTCTGTAAATCATTCTAGATATCTGCAAAGTTACTTTATTATTCTTTTTAAGTCCTCTTCTGGTCTGCTTTTGGTAACTATACTGCTGACATTATGGCCTTTCATATCTTTTATATATGTAGATATAGATATATATACATATATAATATATATAAAATGTTTATGGACAGTGCAAATAGCTTCAAGTTCTGTCCTGATTCAAAGCTAACTGTATATGAGGCAGCCTTGAGGATATTTATCCAGTAAGTACAGGATGTTCCTTAAGCTAACAAGCTTTGCTGAGAGGCAGGGTATGTTGCTTACATAGATCATGTTATGTAGTTGGTTATGCATGTTCCTGAGTGGATCTAGCAAATGGATAGGGCTTTTTCCCCCCCTTTCTTATCACCTTCTGTAAACTGTAAACTCTAAACTATTACCTTCTTTTCTATATACTTTCTTTATACTGTGTTTTGTCCTTTAGTTGTAACTATCTTTGCCCTTGGATTGTAAGTGGCTGGAGAAGCAGCTATGGGGGTTTATTTGGTTGTGGGGTTTTGCCTGATTTATTTTTTTTTTTTAAATATAAACAAACACAAAATGATTCAACACTATTTTTCTGGTTCATAGGGATTCTAGCTGTACAAATTCAGAATAAATCACATCATACTGATTATTATTAATGAACTAAAAAGATTTGCTATCCAAACAGCATTTTAATAGATATTTAAGTAAGCATTTGTGCTTCTGTGCTGCTTCTCTGATTCCAGTCAGTACTGAGTCTCCTCAACTAGAAATAAAACCCCTGTAGAAAAGTGTCGCTAAATTATGTGGCCATGGTTGAAGCAAGATGGCCTGAGAGCTTCAGTGCCAAGTCTCAACTGCCCATTTGGGGCACCTTTCCAGGCAATACACAAAACCAGAATGTGCTCCTCCTGTAATGTGGGCAGGGTGACAGCCTGTGGCCAGTGTGCCCAGGCATATTAGCACAGGCCCAACAGCTGTTAAACTTCACGCAGCGTTGAGAGCAGGTTCCAGTACCAGTATCAGATAAGAGTAGAAAGTATTTGACAGAGCCAGTTTATGGCCTATATCTGCCAGACAGAATGCCAGCTTGATTATTTACAGCTGGAACATTTTCTGGTACTTCAGATCCAAAACTATAAAACATGTGGACAGCTCCTAAGGAGCTCTTTGTACTGATAGGGTGCAGCTGCTAAATATGCATACAGCACAGAAAACCAAGCAGATTTTAGCACCAGCTCTAGACAAAACCAAAGCAAAAATGCAGCTACTGAGTTCTTTTGACTAGGTTTCCTGTGGTACTTGAAGATACTGCTTCTACATACTTTTGGCTACCACACAACTGTAATTGTGAGATAGTGGTACAACATAGAAAATGCTAGCTTGCTGCCTCAATATTCTGACTAAGACAAGTAGTTCAAGTGTTAACAAAAAATGTCTGGACACAGAACTTTGTAAAAAAAACCTCTATCAGGATGCAAAACAGATCTTATTACCAACACACTTGGAAACAATTGTATTTGTTAGGCTGACCACTAACCCTCTTATTTGTCACTTGCAATTTTAAACTTATTATCGCAGAATCACAGAATATTCTGAGTTGGAAGAGACCCACAAGGATCATTGAGTCCAGCTCTTCACTGAAGGGCCCATACAGCGATCAAACCCAGAACTCTGGTGCTATTAGCACCATGCTCTAACCAACTGCTCTAATATCAGGATAAATAGATCAGTGAGGAATATGTGCTGAATGTTTGGAAAAAAAGAAGCACATGATGATATGGGATGTGATTGTTATGTAGAAGCTTACCCCAGGAGTACTGCAGACACTGAGTGAATAACATCCTCTGTTGTTATCTGTGTAGGTGTAAACTCATACCAATGTTTATATCTACACAAAAGCAACAGAATATTCCCTGAGAGCAAGAGAAGAATCCCTGGGCATTTTTGTCTTCTTTAATGTGGTGTATTTTCTGAGAAGAAAAATAATTTAAAAAGTAGTGCTGTCATGAGTATTTACTAAACTAGCAATGTTGACCTCAGACTGATTTCTCAAATGTCATGAGCTGAATAAAACCACTGAATCTATTCTGAATATCTTGGGAAAGGAGTCTGAGCTAGGTATCCAGAACCATTGTTCACAAAATGTTCTGCAGATGGAAAAAAAGAAACATGAGTACAAAGACAATGTTTTCTATGTTCAGTTATCACTAACACTTAACTGAATAAACACTTTGTCATTCGTATTAAGGAAAAGGAAAAGGAGAATAATTGGAGAGAATATATTCTAAATGATGTGATCCCTGTACTTTCATCAAAATCCTAATTCTGTATTTTGGTGTTCATTTAACCAGGAACAGAGCTATAATGGTCTACTGAAATTCACTGGGAGATGTGTGCCTAAAAATGTTATTAGAATCTGTATCCTACTACTCAGTTACACTTTGAGGGGGCAAGATGTTCTACACTACGTACAGAGGGTGCAGGAACAAATTGAAGGCAAATCATTGAGCTAAGTTCTTCTAGACCCTCAATATATGTGCATTCTTACTATTTAAAACAAATAAATATATTTGCAATAATCGCTTTGAATGAATAAGGTTATCGGGAAAAAAATCCAGCAGGCAATTTCAGATCATATCACAGAAACACAGAATGGTTCAAGTTGAAAGGCACCTTAAAGATCATCTAGTTCCAACCACTCTGCCATGGGCAGGGACACCTTCCACTAGAGCAGGTTGCTCAAAGCCCCATCCAACCTGGCCTTGAACACTGTCAGGGATGGTGCATCCCCAGCTTCTCCAGGCAACCTGTTCCAGTGCCTGATCACCCTCACAGTGAAGAGTTTCTTCCTAATATCTAATCACTCAGTTTGAAGCCATTCCACCTTGTCCTATCACTACATGCTCTTGTAACAAGTCCCTCTCCAGCAATCTTGTAAGCCTCCTTTAGCACTGGAAAATCCTATAAGATATCCACGCTGCACAGTCCCAGCTGTCTCAGCCTTTCTTCACAGGAGAGATGCTCCAGTCCTGCTCTGTTCATCCGTGTGGCTCTCCCGTGGACTCACTCCAGTAGGTCCATGTCCTTCATGTGTTGGGGGCCTCAGGGTTCGATGCAGTACTCCAGGTGGGGTGTCATGAGAGCAGAGTTGCAGAATCAGCTCCCCAGACCTGCTGGCCATGCTACTTTTGATGCAGCTTTTTTGACTGCAAGGTGCACATTGCCAGGTCATGTTGAGCTTTTCATCCACCAACACCCCCAAGTTGTTGGAAGTTATCATCAACATATTTCAGGACACTCCAGGATTGCTCATGCCCTGCTGTGTTGTCCTTCCAATGGATGTTGGGGTGGTTGAAGTCACTCACCAGGATCAGGAGTTGTGAATGTGAGTCTTCTCCCATCTGTCTGTAGAGGGCCTCATCCACTCGGTCTTCCTGGTCAGGTGGCCTGTAGCAGATCCTCACTATAATGTCACCTGTCCTTGCCCTCCCTTTAATCCTGACCCATAATCTCTTAGTTGGCTCCTCATCCATCCCCAGAGCTCCATGAACTCCCTCCGGTCATTGGCATAGAGGGTAACACTGCCTCCTCATTTCCTCTGTCTCCTATCTAAAAAGTCTATATCAATAAAAAAGGTTTGCTTTTCTAAAACTTCTAAATAAAACAATTTTAATGCTAATTTATACAAATATAATAAATTAAATCCAAATCACGTGTAAAATTATAAGGATTATTTATCACAGTAATTCTAATGGAATTGATTTTATTTGAATAAACAACCCTGAATCTCACAGAGGTTTCTGAGCTTTGAAATAACAAAGGGAAGAAGACGAAGGTAATGCTGGGATGATTATCAGGATGAAGTGACTCTCTGAAATAAATTATTGTCTTGTTGGAAGGAAAAGAGATAAACAAAAGCTTGCTTTATACTGCATTTATTTAAGCTAAGCGATAGCAAAGATACCATCTAGATGACAAGGTGATAGAGTGTGATTTTCTTTCTGTTAGAAACAGCAGCCAATTTCAGTCTCTTTCAGGCAAATTATAGACTCACAGAATTATGTAAACTGAAAAGGGCCTCTGGATGTCATCCAATCCAACCTCCTGCTTGAAGCAGGCTCAATGGGTCAGGTTGCTCAGGGCATTGTCTGACTGAGTTTTGAGCACCTCCGGTGATGGAAACTCCGCGATGCCTCTGGCCAGCATGCTCCAATATTTTGCTGTTCACATGGTGAAGTCTTTCTTTACATCTAAGAAGAATTTTCCTTGCTCCAGGTTGTGAGGTTTACCTTTCTTCCAGTTATCATGTGCCTTTGCAAAAAGTCCAGCTCCATTTCCTGTGCCCTTGCATTAGGTAGCTAAGACAGCAATTAACAAAACAAACTCTCTTGCCTCTTATGATCTTGTATGTGTGCCAGCAACTCAGAACAGGAGTACCTTGATCCTTGCCTCGAGATTGCAGCATGTGACAATGAAGCCCATGCTTTAAGTTGTTTGTATGTCTGGGTAAACCTGAATAGAATTTTGGATGTATGCCCTGTTCTAACAAGGACTGCATGGGTAGCCAGTATGCAAAGGGCGCCTATTATACGTTTGCAGAGAATTCACACTATGCTCAAAACCAACAGATTAGATCTGTTGATCAGCCTGTACGTGTAATCATGGACAGTTCCCTAGGATTTCTGGGAGCCATGCAGCATATTCAAAACTATTACTACTGTAAATGGGCTGTTTGGCATTGAGAAATCCTGGACAGACAGATCATATTAAGTAAGATCAATGAGAGAGCTATATCCACTTAGTTCCACTTCACTACATCTCCATCTGCCACCTATCATTGCTGTGGGTGATTAGAGCTGAAAAGAGTAATGCAAAACAATATCACATGATTTAGAGTTGCTTTTATTTCTATGCAGAAGCTTCATATGAATTACATTCTTCTCGATGACTGTACTTTTTGACAGAATTTGTCTATATTTGCTTTATATTCTGACATTTGAATTTTGAGGGTGTTGCTTTAGTATCATAAGAACTTTTTTACTTTATACATAACATATTTAGTCAGAGAACGGATGATATGGACCATCACACGTAATATTGGAAAAATACATATTATAGGCAATATATGGGCACATAGTTTCCAAGTTTGTTTTTCACCTGTAATTCAAGCACCTGTTTTATACCTACACATTATGATTTTATTTACATTATAAATTTTCAAATCACAGTTTAGCCCATAGATAAACCTTAACATTGATCATTCAAGCATAAACAGTTCACATATCAAAGGAAGACAACATTCAGAGTAGGGAGGACCCTTCCATATAAACATTATTGATTGAAATCACATTATGGGATAATGTAAGTATGTTCTATCCTGAAGAATAGAAAGAGACAATGAATATGCACTTTTGATATTGTGAGATAAGTTGTGATAATGAGTAACTTACATAAAGCCTTTAAATGACATATATTCAAAGTAACATATATTATATGCTTCACTTTTCTATTTACATATATACATGTATTTATATAGTTATCACTGATGATGATGATGATGATGATGACTGTATTGTCTGTATCCTGTTCTGATATTTATTGTAATTTGGTTCTTGTCATAAACTTACTTAGTATCCCACGTGAGGAACTTAAAGTTAGTTCTTTGTCTGTGCTCTTCTTCATGCTCTTCATTGGTGAAGTCATGTCACCAATAGGAATCTTGTTCTTACACAGCGCAGGAATCCCACCTATCCAAGAGGAACTTTTAAGGTGCATTTCTTCCAGCTTTCCTGGGCATGTCTACATGGGCAGCAGTAGTAATGGCAGGACCAGCCAGCACAGTTGTACTCACATGGTTACCCCGAGATACCTGGAGCAATGACTTTAGGCTTTGCTATCATTTGTGTTTTATACTTGCATTTTAAGTTTTCTGTTCCTCATTCTCTCCTCCATTGAAGCCCAACAAATTTTATTCAGGTTGTGGGCTAAGGGAAAATCTCTGCTTACCTCTGCATTCTAGCTTATAACTTTGTTAGTGGCAACGTCATTTTCACCCTTGTTTTTATGGCAGCTGCCCTTTCTGTAGCCTCTATTTCTCCTGTCAGATGGTTTGTCAGACAAAAATGCAAAGCCTAGTTTCAAATACTCTTGAAGATGGAAATGGAGAGAGAAAGACTTGTACATTCTCTCCAAATAACTTTCTGTAAACACAGCTCATTAAATGGGGGGCAAAGGCAGATGGGAGCTGTTGTGTGCTGACAGCTCCTTGAGTGCTCTGCTGAGGCTTTCCAGACATCTATCTCACTTTGTGCCACGAAATGGAAGTCCTAATCCACACTGCCAATGCTACACAAACCTAGAAGGTATAAATTAACAAAGATAGGTAGTCCTTTCAGAAAGTGCCAATATTACCCAGCATATTTTTAATATTTTTTCTTTTTCCCTTTTTTTTTTTTCTTGCACTATTCCTCTCTTAATAAATCCTAGCATGTTTTTCTGGCCACCACTGAGTACCAAACTAGTATTTCAATAGAGTTACCAATTTTAATTACAAGGTTTCATTCCTGAGTTTGCAGGACCATCGCTGTGGGGATTCAGTTCACTCTTTTTTTACCCCATTCACACTGTTTTGCATTTAATCTACACTGAATTATTCCATCAGTTACTCAATATTCAGAGGTCATTTTCTCAGTTATTCTCAGTCAGCCCTCACCTTAATTTTCCTTAAGAGCTTAGTATTCTTAGGAAATAGAGTAGACTCCTCCATATTATCTGTGAATCCACTCAATGATGCATGCTATGTTTGTCTTTATTGGTTACAAAGGGACAGCTCAAAATTACATTTTAATAAAATTCTATATCTTCATAAGAATTTTTTTACTTTTTGAAATTCCAAGAAATTAGAATTGACTTGTGAAATGCTCTATTTCAGGCCTAAAAACTGCCCAGCTTTTATTAACATTCAGTTTAATATTTCAGTTTAATACTTGTGACTACATGAAACTATCATCTAAAAGCAGGGTAGAAAGGTTGTTAGTACTTTGTCTTTAGCAATGTGTTTAATGTCTGTTCCAAATAGATTCTTTCAAAATAAAAGAGCAAGTTCTATAATTTTATTTATTTCAGGAGGGTCTCTTCTTCTTTTACCCTGAGAGGTGTCTTTTTTTTAGATTTTCTTTTATTTTTTTAAAACTCTGGGTAGGATTGTGTCATGATTCACCATGTTAAGCCATGTTAAGTCAAACTGAGTAGGCTTTTGGAACACTTTTTCAGTGGCTGGGGCCCATGTGGATTATTTAAGGGTGTCCAGTGAGAAGTTCTATGCCCTTCCAGTTAACAAAATGAGGTGCTTAGAGGGTGCCTAAGAGGCTGAGGAGGAAGGAAGGTTTTCTATTAGCAAGTATAAAGACAAAAGCTTTCTATCATAGCCTTCTATCACAGAAGAATAGGGAAGCTCTTGGGGACCTTATAACATACACTTTCAATGTAAAAACAAAACCCTGAAGTTTCCTTGTTTAGAAATTAAAACTATCTTTCCAAACAGTCTTGTGATTCAAGGAACTCCATTCCTCTCAAGACCAAACTCACACTGTGTATCTGCCTGTCAGCTTGCTTTCTGGTTCATCCCACAAATACTCAGATAGTCAACTGTAATCAAAACGTTGCCAAAGCCATGACAATTGCAGAAAGTCTCAGAGGAAACCTTTCAGACTACACGGCTCAGTTTCTCTTAAGACTTTGCCACAGTGGTCTGCACCATGGAAAGAGGATCCTATTGTTCCAGCTATGATTAAATAAAAATTCGTTTAATTACTTCTTAATTTATTATAAAAGCAGAGGAAAAACATTTCTGTTTGTGAGATTTGGATATATCCATTAACACACTCTCTGTAAGAATTGTACCTTTCAGCCCAAGAGTTACATCCTGTGTGTGCAAACACAAAGTGTTTAGCCAGTCAAAATTCAGGTTTTTCAATTGCTGACATAACACTAGCTAATGAGAAAATTGTAACTTATTCAAAAGATTGGCCTAAATTACTGTTTTAGTTCCCTTTCTCTTGCCAAGTTAATTCTTGATAAGGAGATGGTAATAGATTGCCAGAACCTGGTGAACTTGTCCATGATGGGCTGCTGAAGAAACTGAAAGCTCTTGAGAGATTTCAAGCTCTGCTCCTGGCAGAGAGGAGCTGAACATTTCAGCTGCTGTCACTAGACTCTCAGTGTTGAGCATGACCTTCCTAACACCAGTATGTACTTTTGTCTTTGTTTTCACTAGAGCAAATTTGCCTTTTTCAGGGTTGATTTGTTGGAAAAATTACACTTATTATTATTTGTATGATGCTTTTCAACAGTTAAATTCAAGAACTTTTAAAAAGACAAGCTAGACATCTCTGAGATGTCTTAGAAATACAGTGTGGACTTGTGAACACTGAATTGCTCAGAGATTACACAGAAAACTCCATTGCCCCTACTTCCGTGTCCAAAGCATCTGCGCAGTAAAAGGCACAGGAGGAATTGTTCCTACAAAAGAACTCCATCAGCCATTTTAATATCCTAAAAGGCATGTGGAATGGCAGATGTTAGCGGTGAATTACACATGTTGAAGATTTTCTCTATCCCAAAATGAAGAGGAGAAAGAGTACTTGCAGATTGTCTGCCTTTGATAGAAAGAAAACTGAAAGTTACGTATAGAAAATAATATTTATTATTTTTAATATTATGTGTAAGCATTTTCACTTTCAGTTGAAGCATGTTAAGCTGGCTTACTTATAATAAGAATCTTGAGAATGAAAAAGCATAGCAGTGTTTTAATTATTGTAGAACTGAACAATGGAGAAAGCTCCAGTTATTTCTCCACGTAAGGAAACTATGGTAGAATAAGTGACAAATGTTTCTGCATTCCCATCTAAAAAGATTTCACTGTAGAGTAGGTTGAACTAAGTCTCTGAGTTCACTTTTAAATATTTTAAGAGAATGTTGTGTAAAAGCTCAAATCTATAGGATTTATCACAATATCTGACAGAGGCAGACGGTTAGCCCTCTGAAAGCATATACAATATCTTGATGAGTGTATGCAATATGTAGACATTTTCAGGGAAATGCAAGCTCAAAGTCTTACTGAATTATATGGCTTCCATTTATTAGTCCTGTCTCTCTGTTTTGTATTCTAGAATGCTCATTTGTTGCTGTTAAAGAGCCCTTCTCTTATTCCACTGATTTCACTATCATGGATGCGTGATGTGCAACTCACAACATAGTATAGATTCAATGTTTTCCTTTTATAGAACTCAATGTTACTGCGAATGCAGCTGCGTTGGGCAGGGCACATCGCCAGGATGAAGGACTACCGCCTCCCTAAGATTGTGCTCTATGGTGAACTTGCCACTGGCTGCCGCAAGAGAGGAGCCCCGAAGAAGAGATATAAGGACTCCCTGAAACAACATCTCAGCCTTGGCCATATCGATCACCATCACTGGTCTGCTCTGGCCTCCAGTCGGGAGGCCTGGAGACACACTATTCACAATGCTGCAATATCTTTTGAAAATACACGCAGGATCACTCTCGAGGAGAAAAGGCAACGCAGAAAGAACCGTGTCCTTTCAGTACCACCTGGGGAGCCATTCTGCTGTGCCTTTTGCAACCGGACGTGTCTATCTCGCATTGGCCTTTTTAGCCATCAGTGCGCTTGTAGCAAGCGTGGGTAGAGTCCTTCACAAATCTTCGTTCGCGAAGCCTAGCCATGATGATGATGATGATGATAGAACTCAAAGACACCTCCCAAACTTCACAGTGGATATGTAATTAGAATTCTAACTTGAACAAGTGTGCTGGTTTTGGTTGAGATAGAGTTAATTTTCGTCATATTAGCTGGTATGGGCCTGTGTTTTGGATCTGTGCTGAACACAGTGTTGATCATTCATGGATGTTCTCATTATTGTGAAGCAGTGCTTACACAGGATCAAGGCCTTTTTTGCTCCTTATAGAACCCCATCCGTCCAGCAAGGAGCTGTGAATGAGCTGGGAGGGAACACAGCTGGGATAGTTGACCACAACTGACCAAAGGGATATCCCACAGCATATGACATCATGCTCAACAATAAAAGTCAGAAGGAGAAGAAAGACAGGTTGGATCTTCAGAGTGATGCAGTTTGTCTTCCCAAGTCACTGTTACATATGATGGAGCCCCACTTTCCTGGGGGTGGCTGAACACTTGCCTGCCCATGGGAAAAGGTGAATGAATTCCCTGTTTTGCTCTGCTTGCATGCATGGCTCTTGCTTTAGCTATTGCACTGTCTTTAACTCAACCTATGAGCTTTCTCATTTTTACTCTTCTGATTCTCTTCCCCATCCTCAGTCAGGAGAGAGTGAGTGAGCAACTGTGTGGGGCTGAGCTGCCAGCTGAGGTTAGACCATGACAGCAAGAAAAAATGCATCATTAAAACATGTTATTCTTTTAGTATGAAATTAACTATATCTGAAATTCTATTATAGTTACTTTCAAAGCATATTACTGTAAATATAGTATGTATAATAACAAGTGGAATTAGTGTTAGCATTTTCCCAATTCTGATTTTCGTCTTCTGCATAACACAACATAACATGAAGAAACAAAATGAAATATGAAGAAATGTAAACCCTTTATTATTTATTTACCATGTGATTATTTTCACTAATATTATGAGCATCCCAATAGCGGTATTGTTGAATTCCTTTTCTTCAGAAAACCTTAAAAGAATAAACACTATTACTCTATAGGTTGACTCTCCCCTTCCCATTGGGAATTGGCACTCTAAACTGAAAGTATCTGCATGCCTCCACTTTGTATTAAAGGATGGTATTTTACAAAGAATGTAAATGTAGAAGTTCCCACAGAGATGTTTTTATCTTCCAGCAAAGAAACATTGTGCACATCTTAACAAAAGTCAGGTGAGCTATGATTGCTACCAGCCACATTTAAATTAAAAGAAACTTTGAAAACCTGAATAATTCAACTCATGCTGTCAAAAGAGTGCTCAAGGACTTACACTGTCCAGTTTGCAACTCAAGCTATGAAATTTTCCAGGAAATTTTCCTGAAAGAAAGATTAATTGTTTTGAAATATGCAAAGTACTCGAGTGTTTAAGTTTAAAAAATTGTTACATCTGCTTGTTGTTGCTGTTGTTCTGTGAATGAGAAGGATCAAGGTGGTAGATGTTACCTTCTATACTATCAAGCTCTTCTAACCTTTTCCTCTCGAAAGAATACATCTTTTCCAAGATACCTGGGAGGTGCTTAATGGATAAAACCAATGGATTAAGCAAGGATAAAACCAAGAATCAGATTATTCAAAATTCTTTAAAGCATTTTTTGTTTAAAAAGGAATCGTGCCTGGCATTTAATTTTTAAAGAGTTAAAATTCTTCTGAAATGGTCTGGTCATAACTTGGTTACAGCAGATTCCTAAAATAAGAGTCAGTTATCTAAATATTTTAAAACTGATGTCTGGATTATGTTTATGAATAAGTAAAATAACAGTTGACCACTAGATGAAGCAGTTCAGATTTTAAGATGTTTAGGTTGCTTGGGATTTTTTATACATGTATAAACCTTTTTTATCATAATTGGTTCTTAAGCCACTGGGTACTACAATATATAAATAGTGACAACTAGGATTCATACAAGATTTTCTGTTTTGTTTTATTGTGTTATTATTATTTTTCAACATCTTCAAAAAGGATAAAATGTTTGTCTTCATAATACAGTAATTGAGAGCTTCCTACATTTTTAGAATTAGCTGACATGTAATCATGGGAATTGTATGGCGGAATATTTCTGGGTGAAAATTATCAGTGCAGAAAGAGGCTGGCAATATAAATATGATACTTACAAATAACCTGTCACGCAATACACAAAGGAAATGGCAGGAAAGTATAAATTAAAGGAGAGTAGAGAGGCAATATGTGAAGCTGTCAGGTAATCATATAAATCTCGGTAGATGTTTATGCGTAAACATTTTTTAAAAACTGATGAAAATGTGCCATTTGCAGTTTCACGAGAGATGTATTTTAGAAATGGCAGTATTTCAACACTGTAGAATAACATCTGTGTAACCTTATAGTGTACATTTACTACCTAAGAAGGACAGTAAATGCTAGGACATAAACAACAAAGTAAACAATTGCAGAGGTAAAAGTATGGCTTTAATACTTCCTTAATAGGTTGATTATACTTCCCCATGTTGAAGACATATGCTCAAACAATAGCATTTCTGAGATGCTTTTTTATGATAAGGATAATGTTAAGCATTCAACTAGATGGTGGCCTGCATTTTCAAGATATTTTATAATTGTGTTGTAAGATATATCTTGCTAAAATGCAAGTGTTATGAAGATATTTCTGTGTGCAAAATTTAACAAATACTTATAATGAGCAAATACAGGAAAGCATGCTTCTTTTTCCTTCAAGCTTGCTAGGAAATCTAGAAAGCCATAATTCATATATATCTATTTTCTCTTCAGATTTATACTGGTCATAATGAACTAAATTTCTGATGGTTTTAAAATCCCAGTGGCTTGTCTGAGGCTGAGGAAAGTTTTTTCCCATAGCTGTAGAATGGGCAGAAAAGGATATAGATATTAAATAAGTAGAGAGAGAAATTTAAAGAAAATCTGCAGTGCT
Organism: Cephalopterus ornatus; assembly: GCA_013396775.1. Taxonomy (NCBI): domain Eukaryota; kingdom Metazoa; phylum Chordata; class Aves; order Passeriformes; family Cotingidae; genus Cephalopterus; species Cephalopterus ornatus. The sequence continues at coordinate 79,836 of VZRE01016360.1, read as the reverse complement.
CCGATAGAAAATTTGAAAGACTGGTCACCTTGAATGTTTTGAGAGGCAGGTAGGAGAGAGCTTGGAAAAAGGGACTGTTTATGTACGTTTAGCTTCCCATACAATCTATCACAGCAGGATTTGTTAGGCATTCGTAATCAGAGCATCAGACACAGCAGCTTCAATATTTTTAGAGTCTGCAACTTAATTTTGAGCTAAGATTCTTCTATACAAAAGACATGCTGAAGCATTTGAATTTCTGAATTTTAAGAGTAGGGCACACTCTCCTTGCAATCAAAGACTTGAAGTTCAGTGGGTCTCTCTTACATACGCTAATTCAGGTAGTCAACTGTTTTTCCTGTAAGAAATAAAAGGTAAAAGTGTAAAATCACAACATCCTATAAAAGGACAAATCTAGCTACTTATTTCAAAAAGCATCATACCTCCTGTGTCTCTCACAATCCCACTCCCTTTAAAGGTCATTTTAAATATTATAAGATAAATGTGCCAATGATGCAACTTTATCTCATTACATCTTGGACTAAAACATAATCAACAAAAAAACTTTTCACTTCAGCTCTATTTTTTTTTTTTAGACAATAATGTCAGAGATCATTGTACTGGTAAAAGACTGAACACAAGGAAGTGAGAAAAAAACCAGTCGTATGCTGTGTTTAGAGACTTAAATACGTATTATTTTTAATTTGAATAAGGAAATATTTGAAAAATATTTATGAAGGGGCACTTTAAATGAAAAACCTGTGGGGACAGTGGAAGAAAGGAAAAAAAAAAAAAAAGGAAAAATAAAAAGGAGCCTGATATTTGCTCTATATTATGTTCACTCTTTAGCAATACTGTTCTAATGGCCCGATAAATGGTTGCCACACCTAAATACTGTCATCAAATAATATTTGCACTTTTTTTCCCTCTGGAAACAAAGTAATCTGAGGATGGAAAATGTTGAAACTTGCAGAGATATAGGAAATGGCAAATACCAGCGTCGTGGTATAATCAAAACCAGATATCTGAAAACATTTCAGTGCAGTTAAGTCACCATTTGTTTTGATTTGACTGCAGAATAAGAACATAATGCAAAGTCTACTTATGATCTATAAACATGGCAACAAACAATTGACAATAATGAGTTAGAGTGGATTTATCTTTTCTAATTTATACATCTAAAAGTTAGAGGATGAAGACTGTAATCAGAGAAAAATGGACACCTTCATAGGATGATTCATCTCATCCTAACGAGTGTCTGGATCATGTAGCACGATTTGTGTTTCAGAACACGAAGGGATCCAAGGGTGCCTAGTTGAAATTCAGATCTTTCACTTTTGAATACCTAGGGATAGCTGAGGTTATTTCTATCTGTTATGCATTCAGTAGGAAAAGCCTGTCATACAGCAAAATGGTGTACAGTCAGATAAGTAAATCTCTTAACTTTTCAGAAGAAAAAGAGATTAACTTAAGTACCAGGAATTCTTATGATAGCATGTTAGGACAATACAATTTTCATTTTGACCTTGCACACATAATATGTGTCTTCAGTGCGCAAGGAAATACTTTTTTTTAATTGGTTATCTTATTAAAATGACACTGTATGTGTTTTAAGATTCAAACTGCTATGGTTTTGGCTTCACCGAAGTTCTAGGGTACTTTACACTGGATCTCAGATAAAACATTAGTTGTCTTGGGAAAAATCCTCCTCTTACTTCCACAAAAAAAGTAAAATATTTGTATTAACTATTTGTTAAGTGTCAGCTCATGTATGTATTTAAACTCATAATCGTGAATTTTTGTAACCTTTAGTGGTAACTTTTTTAAAGTTTGTCTGTTCGTGTTGTACATGAAAATTTTTCCCTCAGTCATAAGAGAGCTTTTTATCACACCAAACTTTTACACAAGAAGTAGATACTTGTATTGAGGTGCAAAGTCCAAACCCAAACATTGTACTCCAGATGTGAAGCCACTGTGGCTTTGTACAATAGTGAGGAACAACACATTCTTATTTCTATGACTGGTGACACAATTCTTTCCAGCTGAACCTACTGCTAAGTGTACCACAATGCTGTCTCATATGTGGTCTAAGAAATGAACTGAGACCATCAATTTAGAATATGAAAAAATGGCTAAAAATTGTTCAGTGCTGACCTAGAGTGCTTTAGGCAGTTGAAAGTTGTAAGTATCCATGAGGTAAGTTGAAAGTTCCACGTATCCAATAATGCTTCCCTTGACACATTCAGGTGACTGCTGTTATTCTGGCAGACAAATGTATTTCACAAATTACGTTTCAGTCACAAAGACTTCACAGCGCTGAAAAAGCCCAGCGTTGTTAGGGAGTTTGTAACATTGCTAGCAAGGGTAAGAATTTAGAAAGGAAGACTGAACACATCTAACAGAACAAAAAATGGCTCATACATATAAATAAAAACATGGTCAGTTAAGATAATAATTGGACCATGTTTTAAGTGACTTATGAGTATTTTCCACATCAAAGCCACATGGTGTGATTGACAAAAAAAGATTAAAGGATTAAAAGAAAATATCTCAAATCTATGGAATAACTATAGGATTTAAAGGAATTCAGAAAGGGCAGAATGTTTCACAAAGGATAAAGCATCAAACCTAAGAAAGCCGAAGACAAGAAATAGAGAAAAATCTGTTATAAAAATATATTCCAAGGGATGAAACATCAAAACACTGTCTCTTTGCACCTTGTCAGGAAGTGCTTGATTGAGTTATACACAGAGGGTACATAGGAATTTGTTTTCTAGAGAATAATGCTTTGAGCAATATGTATTAGAAAAACCCTTTCAACCTTAAACATCACAGCATCACCTTTGTAATCGACATCCATGTTCATTGAGAGCATGTGAGGGAAAGAGAAAAACAACCTCCAACTCCTTTTTAATTTCAGGTATTTTTGTAACCTTTGAGTATTCTGCAAATTCCCTGAATTAGGATTTGCTGTAGTTTTATATTAATCTGTCAAATTAAAATGTTTTGTTTACTACATATTTTAATTAGGATATCAGATCAAAATAATTCTTTATTCTTATTTAGGTTTCCTGCCATCTAAATTGAAAAGAATTCTCACAAATCATTACTACGCAAAAGACTTTGGGTCAGATGTATTTGAAATATCAACAGAAGACTATATTCAAAATATGAAATATATTTAGCCTTCTGTTAAAAAAAGGGTTTCTAGGACACATTTTCAGAGATTTATTCCTATCTAAAAATTGATGGGCATATCTAATCTAGAATAAAAGACTGATTAAATAGAACCATAGGTTAATACAAGAACATAATTTTTACAAGAAATATGCTTCCAATGTTAATTACACTCATTCGAATGGCCATATCATTGGATTTACACTATCACCAAATAGGCATCTTGTATTGCAGAATGGATCTCTTTAAATTTAAAATGTGATATCTCAATAATCTCTAATCATTTCCTTCTTTCTTTGTCTGCTTTTCACACTTCTATGGTTTTGGATTGGCTACAGAACACAGAAGATTATTTTTTATATCTCCTTTGTCTGGTATATTACTATGAATTTTTGTGAAGATTAAAAGTCTCTTTGCAAATGACTGCATACCTACAAGGTATGCCTGAAAAATTGATTAATGTTCATTCCATAGGTCTTGCATCCAAACATCGTATTTGGACATTGACTACGACAAAAAAAATAACCTTTGAATTGTGAATTAACCCAGATTGTCATCAGTTACCAAAAAATAAAATCAGGTATGACTCTATGTGCATATAACAAAAATATGGCAGCCACAGAGAATACATAATTTGTAGAATCTATGTAGATATTCATATAGCATTTGATGCTTTATCTCACAAAATTTAGCTTAATTCAGAAGGATCATGTCACTGTTACTGCATTGATTAATGAAGGATTATTATAAAAATCTACTCTGTCAAATTAGAGAGGTAGTATTTGGTGAGTGGGAAGTGTTATAGGACCTGTAATTTCATTTAAATCTTTACTTGCTTTTATGAAACAAAGTAAATTACGTATTGAGAAAACATCATTTATAGATTCACAGGGTCAGATTCTTATGCACGGACACATAGCACAGCTTCATTGCAGGCTGTGTGTCTATGCCCACTAACACAAATTCAGAAGCTTGCTTGTGCATTTTTCTGGTGACAACCTCTTGTCTGGCTCACACTATACAATATAACTAATAATTTACTGCACCATTTGGCAGCTTTTGCCTGAGCTAATGATTCTCTCCAGAGAAGCAACCAGGCAGTGCTGAAATGGAAGAACAGGAAAAGCAGAAAAATTGAAGAACAGAAAGAACAGAAATGTGAACAGAGGGATGGAAAACATAGTGTAATAATAAGATAAGAATGTCTGGAAATAAAGGTTAGTTCAACATATTCAAATCAATAGTTTTGTATTAAATCTTACCTGCAAATCTGAGTTACTTGACTTACTGCAGTTCTAAACATTATCCTTGCAACTTCTCAAGTCAATGTTTTCTCATTGTGTTTTTTCTTCTGCAGGTTTTGCTGAAACAAATGTACCTCATTTCCACTGAAAGACAACAGTAGCTTTCCTTCTTCTTAGGCAATATCAAAATTGCCACAAACAACAAAGGATTGCATTTCTACCAAACAGTCTTCCTTTTAATATATCTAGGAATTAAAAGTCTTCTCCAGTAGTAGAATGCTCTAGGTCAGACTTGACTCAAGGTATTTTGGAAAGTGCATCTAGCAACCCAGGATAAACAGACTGTTAGCAAGTAACTAGGTCTGGATTAGATTTTTTACTTCCCAGTGACAAACAGTTGTTAGGAAAGCAAGCCTTGTAGAGATTTTCCTCTGTGAAAGCCTAAAAAAAAAAAAAAAAATCAAAAATNCTAAAAAAAAAAAAAAAATCAAGAATTGAATGAGCTTGGAAAAGACTGATCTTAGGTTTTGACTTTAAGAAAAGAGAAATAAAAGGTAGAAGCAAGTTGGGAAAGTCCTTTTAAATATACAAGATAATCTGAGTCTTGTTAGGAGTAACAGAAAAGGCTGGCAGAAGAAGACTCTGAGATAGGAGTAGTGAAGAAATCTGAGATATGGGATATAGTACTGTTGCATGGACCTGCAATGAGCTAGTTAAAATTGTTACTTTTCTAGGTTAATTTATACAATCCAAACTTGCATAAAAGCCTTAATAAAGAGTGGATAAAATAGGCATCTTAGATCACAGGAAGCAAACAGTAAGTTTTGTTCTGTGCATTGCAGGAGAATTTTTAGAATCTAACTGGGGAAAACACTTTATTTTAGATGGCTTTACCTGTATTACAGTTTTCATTAAATGAAAAAGAAAACAAGCTCCTGAAAGGCATAATTAACTAGGGATTCTGTTTGTGTAACAGAAATAGGTGCAGGATAGGCTCCTTTAACATCAGTATAGACAGCCACTGGAAGCAATACTGACACTGATGACATACAGAGAATAAGATGTGAGCCTCTGGAAATGACATCTTCCTACTGACTGCGGAAGACGTGTAGACTACTGGTTGAGATGCAATCAATAACTGAACATTGCATGAGACGAATCTCATAATTAACATGATGTTTATGAAGTTAACACAAACCATTTTAAGACTCTCACCAGTTTATGCTCTGAAAACTGTGTATATGGTTACTGCTATGTATCTGTTAATGCTGAAACAATATAAATGTGATGCCTAACCTTATGAGTAAGGTATTCCAGCATCCTAGGCGTGCTACATAATTATATAGATAAGTTACAAAAAAATAACAAATTGTTTCTGGAAAAATAAGTGGAAAAAAATCTGGCTGTTTTCCCCAAATTAAATGTCTTTTATTCTCTGCTTTCCTGACAAACAAAAGGAATCAGCAGTGGTAGTAGTAAGTCAGATGTTCTGCAGGGCTAGGATGCTGACATGATTTTAGCATTAAGAAGTGTTAAAGTTTGAGAGGTTTGTTCCTGTTACACAGCAATTTTCTGTACATCTGAACCTAATAAGAAAGAAGAAAAGAAATAATTACTTTGTCTATCTTTTTTCTAATGATCCACTTTTAGACTTAAAGGGAAGGTGTGGAATACTAACCTTGCCCTCTCACCTTTCAGTCGGCAGAAACTCTAGATACACAGTAACTCAAGGTATTATGTGCTCTGCCTAGGAACCATTTAACTTGAAACTCTTGCAAGTAAGGCAGAAAGGAATGGGTTATCTTAGGTTCAGGGAAGAAAATATAAAGAAAATAACACCCGTGAGGATGCTGGGATTCATTATTTTGAGCTTACCATCAATGTCGCACCTGCCTTAGAAGAAATTATCTGAGATATGCTCATTTAGCAAGATTAAACTGCTGTGCCAGCTCAGTGGGCATTCATAGCCTGGACAGATGAAAAAACTTGAGCAATACTTGATGAAAATAAGAATTCTTGCAGAGTCAACTATACAAACCAATAGTCAATTGCAACATTTTTTCCTGTGGTAATCAACCACCAAATGTCTCCATTATTTTTCGGCAATAAACAGCTTAGGAATTTGAAGGATTCATAAATGTTGATTTCAATTGAAAACTCCTGAAAGAAGTAAATTAATTATATCTTTTAAAATAAATAAAATTATGCTAAATTATTTCTTCAAGATAAGGAAATTTTCATAGCTGAAATACTTTTTATCCGCAAAGCTGTTATTTTTCCTATTTTCTGTAGTAAAACTGGTTATCCAGTTTTAAGAGTTTCTTCTAAAATATGATTTAGAAAAATAAAAGAAAAAGGCAACAAATTTTCTCATTCTTTTTATATTTATTGATTTTGGATGAGCTTTCTTCAGGAAGCAATATAAAATATAAACCCAGGCACCTGCCATATTCTCTAACGATTCAATTTAAATTATTTTATTTCAACAGTTCAAAAGACCTATTAGATTAGAAACTAGCCTTTTTTTTTTATTTTTTTTTATTTTACTTTAGCTATGTTGAAATACATTAATCCTGGTAGATTTGCTGAAAACAACAACAACAACAAAAATCCCCAGCCCCTGACTTTCTGTTCCATCTATAAAGAATATAGTGAAGCATCTATAACACACAAAGCTCCAAATTAAAACAATGAAAAAAATACCTATATTCTTTTTAATTTTAAAGCTTAAACCTACATCTGTCCCTTAAAAATAATCTGTTTTATCAAAACTTCTTACATGTGTATTGGGAGCAGATATCAAAGCTCCACTGAATTATTGATGAAATACTTTGAGGAACAGAGATCATTAAATTCATTGCTATGATATGTGTTTAAATCAGTTACAAAACAAAACTACAGTGCTTTATACTTGCACATTTCCAGTTTTATGGGATTGTGCAAATATCAGATTTACTTGGAGGCATCATAACGACAACGCCAGATCAGTAAGGTCTTACCCTAACTCATAAACATTCTTGTCCTAGAAATGGTCTTCTAGTAACTGACCACCATCAAAATTACCTGAAGTAAAGATGACCTTAAGGATTTATTTTCTGGAGATTTCTTTTTATTTGAGAATAGCAGTGAGTATTAAGGTAAACCAGATGATATTAAGAGGGAATGACTGTCTTTATTACTGCCAAAGTCAACGTCAAAAGACAAGAGTCGGTGATATGAACCTTTCTGTCCAGGAAAATTGTTACCAGCCCTTTGAGGACAGCTTTATTGTTCCCTTGCATCTAAGATATCAGGAAGAATAATGGCGATGCTATCACTGAAGCCACTGATTAAATGGGAAAAATGCCCATGTTAGCAGTTTTACAAATATGGAGGATTTGAATACAAGTGGGGGTTTTTAATTTGTTTGTTTTGGAGGGTTTGGTGTTTTTTTAATGCTCAGAATCATGCTACAGAAACCTTTAAACAGAGATCTTTACTTTTTTAGAGCTATCAAGTTGGACCTGCTTATTCTTTCCACCACAATGTTATTTGTAAGGCTGCTTTAGATCATGCTGTTATTGTTAAATTTCTTGATATTTTCAAATCATATTAAAGAATGCAATGAAAGTTTCATTGAGTATCTAAATATAATGACTAAGAGCAAAAAAACCTGAATAATCACAAAAAGCTTTATGCTGACCTCCTGACTGGGATATCTGCCCTAAGGATAATCTTGATTACAGAAGAAAAATATAATTTAAATAAAATTCTCTATGCCTTGTTACAATCCAGTAGAGCAATGCAGGGTATGTGTTCGCAAACAAATGTGCACATATGTGCCTGTACTCCCCTATCTAGCTATCTGTGCAACAGATGAAGTGTGTGGATTTAACTATGATGTCAGAGAGGAAGCTTCACAAACTTGAAAAAATTGCGAGCACAACTAAGCAAAAGAAAAGTGAAAACAATAACACGAGTGTTGGTTCTGGAACATTACATCTTTTTTTGAGATTCCTGCAAGTAGAAATCCTTTGTCGATCTGGAAAGATTCTGGAAAAGAGCTATGTACCTGCTTCAAATATGGAAAACCAGACTCTGCAGTGAAATATTCTAGGAACTTCATTCATTAAATTCCTCAGAGTTGTATATGCCATACATATTGATAATAAATGGAAAAAAGAAAGTGCTAACAAGGACCGATCACTGGAAACAGAAATTAGAAAAATCAAGATGAGTAATAAGGAAGAATTGCTTTTCATAGCAATTGGGATAATTAATCATTGAAAAACCAATAATGAATGCTAGTGAGATCACCTTCAGTGACAGGACAATTTTTAATGTCTGTTTTGAAACGTTTCTGAAAGTTAAGTTGTACTTGAAATGTGAAATAATCAAAGAAATTAACTGTAACACAATATACAGATGAAATCAGTCTAGATAGATCACAACTGCCCTTGCTGTCTTCATTATCTCTGAAGCTATCAAATTTATTAATTTATTAAGGTACAAATATTTGTTACTTTTTATTTTTTAAAAAATTTTTTTGAGGCTCAAGACATACACATCTCATCAAAAAAAACAAATTGCAGAAGGATTTCTAGTATACTAGGCGCTGTTCACTCCCTTTTTATAACATATATAATGGCAACATCTACAGGGTAACCACTACTTTCATTACATATCCTGTAGGATGGGATGTTCAATTTGCTAGGTGAGTAGACTGATATTGAATGGAAAATCCGATGTTCCTAGATTAATTCAATGTTTTTTTCATTAAAGGGGTAACTAAACTGCCATGTAAAAAGAAACTTGGCAAAAGACCTCAGTACAGAGACAAAATTCTTAGATGCAACTTTTAAGAGGATCGATGTTGCAGCACTGTACAGGTAACATCAAAGGAGATTTGCCATAAAAGCACGAGATAAGTTTCAATTACTTTTTTATTTTTTCTTGTTCACGTAGACAAAAAGAGCTTGACTCAGCGTTTTGTCCTTTTTTTCTTAAAATATTACAGTATAGCCTCGAGTAGCACTATAATGAGGCATGTTACTGTTAAGGGAATAATGTCTCATCTCCTACCTGTAAGTCTCAGAGGGTAAAAACTATTTCTCATGACTGCTACCCATCATGTACAGTTCTAGAAGGAATTCCAGTATGTCCCATGCCAAAACTTTAAACTAAAACTAAACTAAAAACTCACTCTGTTTTGCTACTCCATTTGATGTTCCTATTCATCCTATCAGAATTTTTTTTTTTGCATTAAACATCAGACACCACCTCACGATTTTTTTTCCTCCCCATGAGGATAAATCATGAAAAAAGGCAATAATGGAAAAAGAATAGGTGATCATGAGTAACAGATTTTTATGGAACTTTGCCATTAAGACTTTACACAAGTGGTGTAGGGACCAATCAATCCTGGCATTGGATCACCATAACTGTTCCCAGAGAGTCTACATTTAAAATGAACATTAAAAAAAAAAAAATCCAAACCAAAAAATATTCAGAGAAGCAAGAGATCAAAAGGGAGATCAAAAGGTTTCAATTCATTTATATCACCAGGATGAAAAAGTGACTTAATGAAAGAATGAAAGTTACTTCACAAAGCCGAAATACTAAATAATACAAGGGCAATAATTTATTGATAAAATCTGTAATAGGAATATGGAAGATGGACAAATTCAAATCAAAAAATAAGATGTTCATTTTAGCGTCAATTAAACATCGGAACAAAGTATAAGGGGAATAGAGGATTCTTTATAGGCTGATGCTGCAACTCAAAGTTTCAGGATTTTTGGAGGATACTTGGAGTTAATTGTTCTTGAAGTTAGAAGATGCCCGTAGGGTCACCTAGTGTGACCATGTGCATAGTATGGAATGCCTTGCATTAATCCCTATTTGAAATGGGCCATGGTATTAATTGTAAAAAAATTCAAATTAGAAAATATTTAATTTCATAATCTGAAAGAAAAAAATAATAGGACCGTAGGTGGCTGCAGTTCGCCCTTTGACTGGCATAAGAGACAACGTATGCCATTTTATCAGCCTCTAGTAATTAACCTAAGATAGATTTTCTCTAGAAAAGGTATTGACAAAGATGGTAAAAATCATTTGAAAGTTTTCCATATGGAGGAAGGTTTAGCCAACACAGCCCTTCATCAAAGGATTTTCAATCTGAATAAGGTATAGGATGGACAGGCATCATAATGAGGAACTGTCTTAAAGATACTATGCTGACAAGTCTGTCTTTGGAGGGAGGCTTTTCTCCATCTCCTGCCACTAATCAGAGGAATGAACGTTTGACAAGTATGTTTATGTTCAAAATCTGCTAATTGCCTCAGAATAAGCTCTAGTCTGAAAAACTGCAGATTAGGATTGTTAGTTGGAGGGAATGTTCATAGAGTGATTGAAGGAAAAAATAGCTGAGAAGCCTGTCTTGAGAATTAAATTTCTCTTTTTCTATTTTAAATATAGCTAATGTTTTGAAGTTACTTTGAAATGAGTTTTTGTTCCATTTTAAGTTGTATATATTGGATTCTTTGTATACTGTGGCCTCTCTTACCCTCAGATTTTTTTGACAACAGCGAAAGTGCTCTTAAAAGATTTGATAATGATAATTTAAAGTTTTCAATTCAAACCTTTTCAGTGATTTCATCCATGATTAGTTGCAACTCTGGGAAAGGGTCACATTCATGACACCAAAAGCACACGCTGTTTTCTTTCCTACTATCAGACCCAACATAATGGGAGCATACTTTGTTGTTTCTAAAACAACACTAATTTTATTGCTCTGGTCTGATTTTCCTTATCTATAAGAAGGGGTTGATTGAAATTCTTTGTCTGTTGGCTGTAACTTTTTCTACACTTGAAAACTGACTGCAATGATATTTAGATTTTGTAAGCCTGTTTGAGTATCTATGNGAGGCTTTTCTCCATCTCCTGCCACTAATCTAAATCACTAATCACTAATCACTAGCACGTGAACTAAAGCTTATGCCATTCAGGATGAAGTCACAAAACATAAGCAGTTATTTTCCCCCTATCCCATTACAGATAGTTTGAGAAACCAACATTTCTGTTCTCTAGTGCAATTTGGTGGTTTGTAGCAGGCACCTTCTAATATCTACTGTGTTATACTTCCTATATACTTCTAATATCATTTGTTGGGAAACACCAATATTCAAGATGATTCATTCTGTTCTGTCAATGATTTGGAAACAGATAATGCCATATCTGACACAGAATTATTCTCCCAAACAGTTCTTTTTAAAGAGTTCATACATAGAATCATACAGAATGTTCAGAGTTGGAAGGGACACATCAGGAACATCAAGTCCAACTGCTGGCCCCACATAAGACACCCCAAGTATCACAATACATGCCTGAGAGCACTGCCCAAAAACTTCTTGAACTCTGTCAGGCTTGGTGCCGTGACCACTTCTGCAGTGAGCCTCTTCCAGTGCCCAGCCACCCTCTGATTTTGATTTTTAACATCAAGTCAAATAGAGCATGTTTCGAAGTTCAAACATGACTCATATCTGTACTCCTAAGTGAGACATTTCAGTGCATCTTATCTTTTATCAACTATAATGGTTTCTAGTGAATAAGCATTTAAATGTACGGGTTTGGTTTTGTTTGGATTTTTTTTTTTGTAATGTTCTGCCTTTGGTGGCTCTCTACTAAGCATGTGTCCATCTGTTTAACACAAAACAAGTAGTGGTTTGATCAGACACAAGTTACTGGCTTCATTAAAGGGGAAACGAATGGTTTCTCACGCACATGTAACATCTAATGATCTCTTTCTATCATGATCTCTGTAGGCAACTAGAGCAATAGCCACCCATTTTCTATACAGAAAGTTAATCCAATTAACCTTTCACTTATCTCTGTGAAGATAAGTGAAAACTGTAGTTTCTTTCTGTGGCTCAAGTGAATTTGCTTGATATGTAAGCAGTGGAAGCAGTTTGCTAACACCTCCTGTGAGATTTATGTCTTGTTTTAACCTTATTCTACCCTGTGCCCAAGACTGCAGTCCTCACTGAGAACTCCTGCTAGGGCTAGAGTGGGTACACAGAGTGAGAGCAGAAATTCTGTGAGATTAAGACAGAGCTACGGCCAGTCATCCAATCATGCATCTGAAAGATCCAGAATTTACAGGATATGGGCCTTCTGCCTCAATTTCTATGAAACCTAAGATAAAAACAGTCACTTTATGCCTTTCTATTTTTCATAGCAACTACTTTATAAAAAAATCTTACTCAGCAAGTTGCAAATACATAAATTATAAAATTAATTCCTAGCTCCTAGCAATTTGGAATAATACAGAAACTTAAGCTGTAATATTTATGATGAAATAAACCACTGGCAATACGTACTCCCAATCCATGAAGCCTCACAGACATTTATCTGACAGCCTCCATTTGTTTCAGAACTCAAATAAATAGGGTGGATTAGTAAATTTCATCTTAGCATGTATTTACTGTGAACGCTAAGTGCTATTAATATATATCATCAATTCAAAAGTTCAGTCTTTTGAATAAACAAGCTCCTTTGAACTTCAGCATTTTTCTGTGTTGACAACACTAACCTTTATCAAACAAAGCAACTTCATTAAAATTAAAATTAAATATTTGAGATGTTACACTCGAGGCCAAGAGATTGACTTATCAAGGAAAAACAGTTTTGATTTCAGTGTTTTTTTGGTGATGATCATTTCGTGTTGTTGATAAACTAAATAAAGGTCTTTGGGAGCAGAAATGCATGCACATTGGAGCAGGGAATGGCAATTCCCAGGACTGGCAAACCACCACTGGTTCAGCTAAAGGAGTCAAGAGACTGTGGCATGGTCTACACCCTGTCCTTCACAGAACCTGTGCAGCATCATGTTTCCTGGATCTCTATCATAGCAGTAAAATGATGTGTATCATTCACTGACCTGTCTCCATTGCTGTGCTTGCCCACTGTCAAGGTTGAGAAATATTCAAGAGATATTCAAGAACCATTTAGACACAATCCAGTGCAATGTTCTCTAGGATGACACTGTTTGAGCAAGGTAGGGTGAACAGATAACCCCACCGTGATCATTTCCAATCTTACCCATTCTGTGATTCTGTGTTAACCTGAGGATCATCATTCCTCTGTGCTTGTAGCCCCCATCATGCTGCACACCAGACCTCCTAGCTCAAGTATGGAGTCCAGATGTACAGAGCTTATGGCTTTTCATGATTTCTTGTGAAATGCTCTTCTGTCACTCACTCCTGGCTCTACTCATGTACCCTACACAGAGGGGAAAAGAGGTAGAAGCTAATAAATGATGTTCAGGCTCATTTCTGCCCACTGGGATGGTCCAAGTCACAAGCCAGAGCAGCTCACTGATTCAAAGTCAGACAGAGGTACTGCTAAAGTATTTCTCAGTGAGGTCATGCCTGCCATGTTTTGGTGGATCTGAGCACACCTGAGAGCAGGATATCTGGAGTCACCTAGAAATTATCCACAGACATACAAACACAATGGTGATTGCTACAGGGCATTGAACCAGAGATCTGCAATGATTAACTGATTGTGTGTACGCATGTGCCTGCATAGGTATGTTATGATCAGATTCTTAAAATTATTAGAGAGATGACTCTGCCAGAATTAAGGTACATCCTTTGTCTTAAGTTCCCTTCACAGCCTAAATTAGTAGGCGTATTCAGGGAGGGGTGGCTTTGGTAAGCAGATGCTTCCTTGCACAGTTTGCTACAGTGGGCACAAGTCCTTTAGCGGTTTTAACAATGTTTAAGCCATAAACCATTCGAGTGTCTCACAAGGCAGGAGGATAATTTCGGGAGGAATGAGGTCATCTCCACAGTCCTTTTCCAAACCCAGCATGAGTTCTGCGGGAACAGAAATATATGTTTGGAAATGAGGAATTTAGGAAATACTAGTTCCTCTAATGACATAGTTATTTGTTACCGCTTTCTGTCTTTGCCTGAAGAGTTCTAGACTTTGGGTATGAAAAAAGGGACTGAAATTATTTGCAAGCACTCAGCACCAGAGGGGCTATGAAGTACAAAAGGGCAGAAAAGGTGAAAGACGCACAGTAGATTGCTATTTGCAAGAATTTTAATGCACTGTCTATTAAAATGACTCACATGAGTGCAACATAACCTGAAAATATTCTTGCTCAGGTCCAAAACTGCAGATAATTTTACCCTCCATGCAGTGCTATATGCTGAACAAATATTCCCAGAAGATTAAAGTTTTGAGCATTAATCTAAGGTCAAGTGAACTTGAGATTTTTTTTTTTTTTATTTTATTTTTTTTTTTTGTGGATGGAAAAAATTTAGGATACTGTTGAGTTCAAGATTATAGACTCTGTAGATACAGTCAGAAGCCCATTAAGAACTGATTGCACACAAAGTGCTCTTTGGATTATACCCTGAGGCAGAACTACTCAGAAGAAGGCAAGGAAGCTAAACACAAGCCATGTTCTTTGAATCTTAAAGTTAAGCAAAGTATTCTTATAGTGTCATTATGTGCCTACAGAAATTAAAAAAACAAAAATATAGATTATGAGCCCTTATCTTATTTCAAGTCTATGCTACAATGGATTGTTTTTCTGTAAGCAGAAGAAATGGCTCCTGAAGTAATTAATTAATTAAAAAAAAAAGATAATTAGACAAAATATAGAAATGGGAATCCTTTTGTCAGTCCTTTCTCTTGCTTGGCAAGCAGCTTTGCTTCCTGTTCCACTATCGAAATTCCACTATCCCAATCCTACATTGACTAAATTCTGAAGTTACTAAAGAGAACAACCTATAGATTTTTCCCTCACACAAACACATATCTGATTAAATTCTCAGAGTCTGGATTTATTGCCTGCATCTGTAACAGGAGACTAAATGTACCAAGGTCTGTCCTGTGGACTTAAGCCTGAGACAAAATGGTCTACATATGCTCGTAGCTTTCAAGGTGAAATGACCATGACCAAACTACCTGTTTGGAAGTTTTCTGGGTCGAGCTCCTAAATGGCACTGGGGAACTGTTTGTTGGCCTGTAAAACCAAACCAGGATGTCTAACAATTTAATAGGATAGGTGATTGCAAGCCAGTGCTCACACTCTAATGATGAATATAGGGGTAAAGGTGTGCCTTTCAAGCCAGCTAAGAGTCCAGACTGTTGCCTCCTCTTTGTCGCTTGAAGGAGATATGGGGCTTTCCTTGAAGCCAGGCCACCAGGAACATAGAAGAGGTCGTCATGAGGGCTGAGTTTGTGCTGCGTGGAGATTCACTTTAGACTGTGCAGCCTGGTACTAATATATTAGTGGACTTGAGTACCAGTGTCTGGCTCTTTCTGTTGTAATTTCAAAATTTGCCTCAGAAACAATTGGGAGTTAATTTACTCCAAATTTCCTTTTTTGTTTTCTTTTGTCTTCATAGAAACATCATGAGCTCTCAGATAGGGACTATTCTTCTTGAATATAAGAAGATGCATCTCGCAGGTCAGCATCCAGCTTCCTTTCAGGTTACTCAAGAAATCCTGGCTGCTGGACAGAGTAGCAAATGCCTACTTGGAACTCTTCTTTTTTCATCTGAACGTTCATCAGCACTTTTTTGTTTCTTTAAATAAGTATAGCAAGCTTGAAAACCACCTCCATTTCTAAACTGAAGAGTAATAGGTACTGGGTGTTTTCCACAAATTTTAGTTGTGTTAAGAGCTGAAGCAGAGTTTTCCAGGAGGAAAATTAAGGAATTAAATGAACAAATTTTGTTTAATCAGTGTAAAAAATGGTTCATGAATATGATTATTCTTATCTCTGGAATTAAAATGTCAGCTTTTATTTTTCTTAATATACAAATAACTCTAAGTAGAATTATTTTTACTGTGATTTTCTATTCACATTCCTCCACTTCTGGGAGAGAAGGAGAGAGACTACTTTAAAAATAATTGAAATTTCTGACCTGACCACAAGACCCTAATGAGGAATCTTGTACTTCCTCCCCCTTTAACATCACAGAGATTAATTTTTTAATAGCTAAATATGTCATCACTGCTAAATGTTCAGTTCTGCCTTCCAGTACTGATTTACATACAGAAAACACTGTGCCAGAAAATGCTCAGGCAGAATAAAGATGCCTGAGTAAAAGAACCATTTCAGTTTTAAAAATATATATTATATCAACTTATTACTGGCAAAGTCATAGAGCACAAAAAGCATAAATGTTAGGTGTCTGTCTTGAAGACATCTACAAATGAAGCAGTGGTCTAAGAAGAGCTTGCAGGACTGCTGGGATGTGAATCATCTTTTGTCTTTGGGGTGGGTTTTTTTTGACATCTTGATTATGTTTTCCTGAGTTTGCTATAAAGGAACCTAGATCACTAACTCAAATGGAGATGTCTATCTCATGACTCTGCCTGTCACTGAATCCCGAAACAAAATCCATTTTCTCATTTTCTGACATTATTAATATTATCTGTTTTCATGTCTTTGAATATATTTCCTGTGGAAGCAACTGATAATGTTTTATTAAAATTATCCATTAATACTTCATAGGACCATTAAGGAGTGGTTCTACCTCATTAAGTAGCACAGAAACTAAAAAAAAAAAAAGTAATATGAAAATTGGAAGACACAAAGAAGCAAACCTCAATTTTCAATTTTTACTTTGCAACTGTAATATTCTTTATTTAATTTTTAAAATTTTTCTAATTATTGAAATATGAGAAAAAGTAAATCTTTTTCTCTGAATGTAGTATACAGTCCCTTGGCTCTATATGTGTTCTTTACAGCTTCACCAGAAATCTATACTGAATAATATGAAAAAGCTTCTTTGCATCACTTTGCATGACAAAGTCCTCCTGGCAGTCTAGTGACTAACATGTAGAAAACTGTCCACACCATTAAATGGAAGCTCCTCTCCCTTTATCTTTCAATTCCATTCTGCACATAGTGTTCTCATGTTTCAGTAACTTCAGAAATGTCCTTGAAGAAAATTAATACACTCACTTTACCTGTATCTCTGCTTTCCTCTGTTTGCTAACAGACAGGACCAAACTCCTTTTTTCTGGATCTGCTTGGACTTTTGAATACATCTGACAGTTAGAACGAAAAAAAAAAAAGTCCATTGCCATTCTTCCTCTCATTCCCTAATAAAAAGGAATAGAGGGCTCTGTACACCCCAGTACTTCAAGGTTTATGCATACATAATTACATATTCCAGTCATATAGTAAACAAACTCAATAAATTGAGTTGAAAGAAGAATAAGTTGAAACATAAGTAGTGTCAGACAGGCTGACTGAATGATCTGGAAGGCTGAACCTGGAAACAGGGGTATTGATTTCAATAAATGTGAGAGTCCAGGATAAATTTTGGTCTTTTGGGAAACACAGGAGTACAATACAGGACTACTGACTTCTTTTTCCTTATCAAAAATTTGTTAAGGTTATAGCTGTTTGGAGACAACATGAATAAGCCCTCTTTTCTTGAATACAGCCAGTGGTTAAACATTTATAGCAAAATCTCAACTTAAAGAAAGTTCATGTCCCTGAAAAACTGAAAAGGATGCTAATGATGCTGATGCTGTATCCCAGGCATGATCCTTTCAGTCTCAAACACAAAACAAAATGGCATCATTCTGGACACCAAATAGGTGATGCTGTTCAAGAGACTCTTTATAAAATCAGCCCAAATGGATGAAATATAATCTTATTCTGTTTTGGTATATTGTTGATCCTTTTATAAGTTTGAACTGCTAATTGATAAAAATATAATAAGATTTTAGGCTGAAAAGCCACCCTTTGATTTTGCTATTAAATACTATGAGTTTGATTGACAGCATACAGGGGAGGAGGGAAGGAGTAATGAAGTGTTTACGATCTATTGTATTGTTTTCAAAAATTATAGACAGGACTTTTTAATGTGTGTCTGTAACTGGTGTTCAATCCAATTCAATTGCCTTGAATGTATTATTACAGTAGAGCCCAGGAATTTTTATTGTTAACAGAAGCAAAGAGTAATCATAAAAGAGTAGTCCAGAAATATCTTGAGGTGCAAAATATTCCTATACCCCTTAATTTTTGTAATTAAGTTTAATGAGAGAATTAATTATAAATGGTTTCATTAGATGAGATGGAGGAGGTAATATTATAGTATTCAACCCACCTTCAGTCAAAATTTTTCCAGTAATAGTACCTACAAATGCCATTTGCAACATACTAATAATGTACAGCATCCATTTGCATTTTCCCTTCAGAGAGTTTCTAATTCATTTTAAAGATCATTAAGCAGGTCAATGATTTTCAAATATCTATTCATGTTTATTGCTGTTAATTATTTAAGTAAAACTAATCATATTTCTCTTGTTCTTTCTTTGCATGAGTGTTCAGTTCTGAGCATCAGTGCTCCTTGCAGGGCTAGGGAATCTACTGAGTTACTCAGAATTATGTTGATTTTTATACCCGAGAGTGAGCTGATGATAACAGGTACAGCTTCCTACTTATCAAACCTAATGTTTTAAGTATGAAGCAGTAATCCTGGTTAAGTAAACATATGAATCAGTTAAATCATGGAAAGCTGCTATATGATCCATTCCACACATGCTGTGTGTCAGCATTTTGATCTGAAGTGTCAGCTAAGGTTTCTGCAGTGTTAACATGGGAACTCGTTTAGTATTTATGGTTAGAAGATGCTGAAACCTTTTTTCATCTTATAAAATCATAGGTTAACTGGCAATCTTACAATAAATTCAAATGGAGGATATGTAGAGGAGGAGTAAGTAAAATATAGATGTACATCTGTTCATAGGTATACATTGCTCAACTGATTTAACTACTCCTGGAAGGAAACTGATATATTTAACTGGGGTTACGTGCCAAAATATTGAATAAATGTCTCTAAACTGAGGGCTCTGATAGTGAGATCACTGAATTGTGTTCAGTCTCCTATTAACTTTAAACTTCCTTTGTGATTCTGGGCCAAATTCACAAAGTAATTTAATTGCATTTGTTCCAGTGAAACTTCCTATTCTTAAACTGCCTATATCTGATATCTTAAGGGCTATAAAAGTGTTGGGTATCCAAATAACCTAAGTTCTGCTTAAGTGTATTTATATTACCTTTAGTAGGTGTGAACTTTTCTGGTACTGAACAAAACCACAACTACCCAGGTCGTGACATTGATGCATTATTTAGCCCTAGGCCCCAGAATCTTTACAGATTGAGGTTTCAGTTGCCTATGTTAGCTGTGTTAGCTGTGTTTTTTTTAAGTGGTGCTTTTGCCCCCAGGTAGCTGGAGCGGACGTCCATTTCTTAAGCCAGAAATCCCAATTTCCATGGTCAGGAAATGTTTTGGGTGGAAGGAACACATGTTCTCTCTAGCCTTCTAGACTAAGTCTGCAATAGGGCTGGGTGAGATGGGAAAAAAAATCTGTTTGGAACAGAGAAATGAGGAGAATCTTGAAAATCCAGATATGTAACATATATGTGCTGCGATATGATATCGGGTTTCCCAAATGAATACTTCATCTGACAACTTCCAATGATGCTCACTTTTTTCTCGGCCTGGTGAACATACTAGTGATACACTCACCCCATTTTGTGTATTGTGAATAATGAGCTTTGTGAAAGACAGCACTGGCCTGCCTTTAGTCTCCAAAATAGGGGGAAAATTATATGTGGCTGAACTGAATTCAAGTTTTGAATAGGTTCATTTTCTCAGCATTTTCTATTGACTACTTCAGGTACATAATTTTTCAATCTATTTGATTCTGTAAATATTTTTCTTTGATATAAAGTTTTTTATTTGCTTTCTCCCCATTTGTTTCAAGAACCTGACCACCAGATTTAAAGCAGAAGATTACTTGTGATGATAAGAGTTTCAAAATGTTTGCTATTGAAATATTTAGTGGTGTCAATACTGGTACATTTGTAGAAATTCCCTTAGTTTATGGCTTCACTTAGTTTTCCCCATGTTACAAAAAAACAACTGAGAAATTATGAAAACAAGGATGATGTGGGAAACATTAGATAGAGATAAAGAAAATATCTTTCTCTAAAAGCACTGTGCTCCCCTATTGTGGCATGATAGAAGATTAAGGAACTCTTTGAATAGACTCATGCCTAAATTGATTTTTTTTGCAATAATTCTATTATTCAGTTTACTTAAATTGTGCAACTTTAAAAAAAGAGATGCTGTCTTACAGTTCATACCTGCGAAGTACAGGCTGTTGTCTAAGGGCTGTTTGATTTCTACCGACTTCAAATGGAACTGAAATATTTCAGCTTCACAGTGATTCCTTGGTTCTTATGTGAAAATTTTTAAAGCTGTCTAAAATCCTAACTCCCATGACAGCAATTAAACCTAAATAGCTTTAGGTGTCTGGACTTTAGAATAAAATCTAGTTCCATTTGTTCCTTTCTTCTGAAAAAAAAAATCACATACCTTTTTCAGCGATTTACTGTGCATATTTCAGCCTGGCTGTTCACTAACCACTATAAAATTACTGCTGTGCTTTTAAGAAAATGCAGCTGGGCTCTCTCATCATGGTTTTTATTGCTGTTCCTGGTGGGGATACACTTTAATGATGAAATTAATGCATAACAGCATTGAATTATCCAGTTTCTTTCTCAAAAAACATAACAGAAAGCAATGAAGCTAGGAATAATGAAATTGTGATCCTCGGCATTTTTGAGGCTTTGAGTACAGTTGCTCTTAGAAACAATTGATGCACAAACAATTCCATCGGAATCACTGTGTAGCACACAATTGAAATAGATGCTGCAAGCCTGTTCAAGTCAGTAGACCTCCATACGGCATGACTTTGACCTATTCTGTATATGATTTCAATTTTATAAAATTTATACTGTTTAACTGTCTTTATGTAACTTGTAACATTACTGCATTTCCTGACTAAGGGATAAAAGTAGATTGAATGTTTTGTTTCCTTTGAAGAGAAATAATGCAACAGGTGATTGCTCTTTTCCATTATTAGTCTTCTTCTTAAAAATCATCTTAACTTACAAAGTTTATTTTCTTGGATATTTTAAGTACAAATTCTTTGAGTGTAGTGTAACAAACAAAGACTAATGACATTTTTAAAATACAGTAGGATAATTTCTGTAGAATGCTGTCGTGGGTTTCTGTGGCTGGGTTTTGGTAGCGGGGGGGCTGTAGGGGTGGCCTCTGTTAGAAGCTGCTGGAAGCTTCCCCTGTCCTGTGAAACCAATGATAGCCGGCCTCAGGACGGATTTCCGGCTGCTGGCCAAGGCCGAGCCAATTAGCAGGAATAGTCACACTTCTGTGATAAAATATTTAAGAATAGAGGAGTGTTGTGCAGAAAAAATTCCAGCCATGGATGAGCGGAGTGAGAACATGGGAACAACAAGATAGACACCAAGGTCAGTGCAGAAGGAGGGGCAGGAGGTGCTCCAGGAGCCAGAGCTGAGGCCCTGCAGCCCATGGTGCAGACCGTGGTGGAGCAGCTGTGCCTCTGGGGGACCATCGAGGTGCAGAGACCCACCTGCAGCCCATGGAGGAGCCCATGCTGGAGCAGGTGGATGCACGAAGGAAGCTGTTACCCCACAGGAGGCCCAGGATGGAACAGAGTCCTGCTGGAGACCTGTGGCCCATGGAGAGGGAAACCCGCACTGAAACAGGTTTTTTGCCAGGTAGGACTAGTGGTTCTGTGGGGGGCCCATGTTGGTACAGCTCATCCGTGAAGGACTGCATCCCATGGGGGAGTGACCCATGGGACAGCAGATTGGGAAGAACTGCTGCCCGAGGGA
>VZRE01016360.1:0-57603 GCA_013396775.1 Cephalopterus ornatus | reverse complement strand
GAAGGACTCAGAGCTGTGGCCCCCCTGTAGCCCATGGTGAAGACCATCGTAAAGCAGGCTGTCCCCCTGCAGCTCATGGGGGATCCTTGGGGTGCAGAGACCCCCCTGTACCCCGTGGAGGAGTAACCCACAGGACAGCAGATTGGGAAGAACTGCTGCCAAAGGGGTGGACTCAAACAACAACTGACCACAACCCCCATTCCCGTCCCCCTGCATTGCTGAGAGGGAGGAGGGAGAACATGGAAGGAAGGAGGGGTGGGGGAAGGTGTTTTTAACACTGTTTTATTTCTCATTTTTTAGCTCTTATCCTGTTAGTAATAAATTTAAATAATATCCCCACTTTGAGTCTGTTTTGCCTGTGAAAGTAATCAGTAAGTGACCTCTCCCAGCTCTTATCTCTACTCAGGAATCCTTAGCTGTTGATTTTTTTTCCTCTCTCCTCTGTCCAATTGCAGAGGGAGAGTGAGAGAGCGACTTTAGTGGGTCCCTGGCATCTGGCCAGGGTCAAACCACTACAAGAGAGAAACAACCAAAAGAAATTAAGCATTAGTTTTAGCATATAACTTTCGTATACGTTTGCTCTTTTTTCTGAAAAGGAAATTCCCTCAAGAAAAAACACAGATCTCCTAAAAATTTTATGTTTATATCTGCTGCAGTGGCTTGCCTTTTGTTGTTGTCCTAGCCTGACTCTATCAGAGGAAGGATTCTCCCATCAGCAATCATATTTCAATCAGACCTCAGATAAATAATATAATATTGAGATCCTCAATCCCTAGTATTACACAAACTTCATGTACAAACTGTTATAGAAACAGAAGGTGATTGTTGAATAATAATCTACTCCAAGTAGGATTTAATGATAGTAGGTGCAGGGGACTATCTGATGTCTCACCAATTTAATCAGACCTTCAGGAACTGGACAAATGCGAAATATTTATAGATATGGCATTAAACAATAATGTTCATTTCATGAAAATTTCAATGGAAACAGAATTAAGCCCTTTTTCTTTTTATAATATTAAATGAAAAATATGTAATCTTACTAGACATGAAAATTAAAGCTCTGGTTTACTTATGGATCCCTGCTGGTATTTGGAACATAGGACACAATTTAGCAAAGCTAGTGCAGGAAGAAAAAGCATGCAAAAATGTAATTTCCTGGCTAAATTCATGTCCAATACTGTTTTATTGGCTGCTTTCTACTTCCATGAAACAACATGGAATACTGACATAGAAGGTAGGCAAATCAGAAATAAAGCTATTTCCTTCAAGTCCTTGTTTCTTTGGGCAGGGGTACTACATCCTGTCTGAGCAGATCCAATTACACACTGAGTGGTGCAGAAAGTAGAGGTTTCAACTGAACCACATACATGAGTAAAGATAATGTTTGGGAGGACTGAAACTTTTCTATCTACCAACATAAAGAATACTTACGTCTTGACAATACAATTTTGTTTCTAATCTATCTGCTATTTGTAGGGCAAAAGCTGTTATACTCACAATGAAACAGTGCAGAAAACAAGTGACTATAACCAATGTTTTCACTGGTTTAAGTTGGAAAGAGAAGTTTACAAAACTATTACCTATTTGAAAATAAATCCTTGAAATGGACACTTGACTTTAGGGTTATTTTGAGCACACACTAAAACAAAACAGACTTCAGAATGCCTCTGCTATGCTGATGAGCCTGCTGCAATAGACAATGGCATATTAGCTGTCCTAGATGCAAGGCAATATCATACCCAGGGCTACAATTTATGAGTTAGTGTTTAGATACATTAGAAATGTTCGTGATAAGTTGGGCTAGCTGACATTTAAAATGAGATTTCATTAATTATGACAAGGCTGACATTCCCATGACTATTTGTTTGTTTGTTTGCTTCTTTTTTCAGGCTCTGGGTATGAATGGAAGAAAGTGGAAGACAGATGATCTAGGACAACCTAGTTTCCTGCCTATTGGAAATGAAAAATACATGTAGCTATATCTAAACTGTAGGGATTTTCTTATTTTTTTTTAAGAGTACAAAACTGCCACTTACAATCAGTGTCTGAATCAGTGACTATTCTTTCTTTATGAAGATAGAATGACTTTGAAATGCAGCCTCCTCATATTCCCTTATTTCTCTGCCCTGGGCAGGCATTTATGGTTCAATGGGAACTGGAGCAAGAGGGAGTCTGAATTCAAATAATCTAGGCTTTCTGCTGTCTAAAGCGGCATATTTTCTTTTTTTTCACAGGGTTGAACTTAAGTCATCTCTGACCCTTTATGTTTCCTGAAGTTTTTCCCTGATCACCTAGTTGAGAAAAGTGTAAAGCACACACCACTCAGTTGAAGACAGATTAGACATAAACTTGTATGTGTGAAAGACTGTTGAGACCCTGGTTGCTGAAGGGATAATATGGAAGTAGAAACAAAAGATTGAAATTCAGAAGATAATCTAGATTATTACATCTATTAATTCCTCTAAACTGCAGACAATGCCTGAGGCTTTAAAAAGTTTTAAAACCATTAAGAAAGTGGCTTTTGTTGGAGTTGGAGAAGAGATGAAAGTTGGAAAAAATCTCTTAGAAATGTGGGTTTTTATTTGTCATTTTAACTAATTACTAATTTGTGACCAAAGAGTCCTGATAGGCATGCCCAGGTTCACCACTGTCTGAAAGAATCTGCAATTAGATTCTTTTGGAAACTTCACAAGCAGTTAAGCCCTGGAGTACATAAGGAGCAGTTTGCCCTATCTTTATCACTCTAATTTTCCACCTGACATGAGAAATACCAGAGAGGTATCCATTCAAGGTTAAAGATTTGCAGTAAAAATAGCGTGGAAGTAATCAAACCTTATTTATACAGGTAGCTTTCAACACGGAAAACTGTATTTCAGGGGCTATATTTACCTGTACAGTTTGTGTGATGAAAAAGAAACAGATACAACAGATACAGTATTAAATGGGCAAGCTACACAGTCACAAAATGTCTCATTGGAGCTCATTCTTCTATTTGCCATGTTCAATGAACGCAAGAGCACCAAAATATCCTTATCTTCCTTTTTAACTAGTGAATTTGTTCCCATACCTTATGGTTTATCATTAATCTTCACTTTTGATTCTAGACTGTCACAGACACTAAATGGGTATTTTGAAATGTTATATAGACAATATGTGGGTACAAGTAGAGTTGTTGGAGAAGGGAGAGGAATTCAGTCTGAATGCTGATCTAAGGTCTTTAAGCATTTCTACACTCGAGTCACAGGATACAAATAGGAACCATCAGCCTCCTGTTGGCTCAGTCATACACAGCACACAAATCAACTGCATCAGAGAGTGCATTTACTGAGCTTATTAACACCGTGCTGACAAACTGTAGCTCAGGTTACACTCTAATGTACATTAATCAGATTCTAACAGTAATTCAGGAACTCAGTCCAGTTCTGGTATTCTCTTTCTTGGTATTAATGAAGTCTCTCTTTTTGTGCTCCATAGACTATATCCAGTTGAGTTGGTTTTGCACAGTAAGGTGTTGGTAGTGCAGAAATACAGAGGTGGTTTCTGTGAGAAGCTCCCAGAAGCTTCCTCTATGTCAAACAGCACCAATGTCAGCAGGCTCCAGGATGGACCCACTGCTGGCCAAGCCAAGCCAATCAACTGTGATGGTAGCACCTCACAGCTAAGGAGAGAGGGGAAAAAGTGTGCAACAGCAACTTCAGCCAGAGAGAGAATCAAGAATGGGAGAAGAACACCAAGGTCCATGACAAAGGATGGGGAGGAGGTGCTCCATGCACTGGAGTAGAGAATCCCCTGCAGCCCGTGGTGCAGACCATGGTGAGGCTGCTGTGCCCCTGCAGCCCCTGGAGGATCCCACGCTGGAGCAAGTGGATGCCTGAAGGAGGCTGTAATCCCATGGGAAGCCTGTGCTGTACCTGTGTACCTGTGGAAAGAGGAGTCCATGCTGGAGAAGGTTTGTTCACAAAACTTGTGATTCTGGGATGGACCCAAGCTGGCGCTGTCTGTTCATGAAGGACTGTCTCCCATGGGAGGGACCCATAATGGAGCAAGGGAAGAGTGTGAGGAGTCCTCCCTGTGAGTGAGAAGCAGAGACAATGTGTGATGAGCTGACCAGAAACCCCACTTCATGTCCCACTGTGCCACTGGGGGTGAGGAGGTAGAGAAATTTGGGAGGAATTTGAGCCTGAGAAGAAGGATGAGATGGGGAGAAATTGTTTTTAAGATTTGGTTTTATTTTTCATTATCTCATTCTGATTTGGTTGGTAATAAATTAAACTAATTTCCCCAAGTTGCATCTGTTTTGCCTGTGACATTAACTGGTGAGTGATGTCTCCCTGCCCCTTTTTTCAATCCATGAGTCTTTTGTTATATTTTCTCTCTCGTGTCCAGTTGAGGACAGAAGTGAGAGGATGCCTTTGGTGAACACCTTACATTCAGCCAGGGCCAACCCGCCACACCAGTATTCACACTAATGATTCTAATGAAAAAGAAGTTTGCCCAAGGAAGCTTTGTAGGCACTTTAGGATACAAAATGGCAGAAGTAATTTTCTCTTTAAACAGAGCTGTCTGCAAGCTCAAGTTACCCACAACTTCATGAAAAACTTCCTATACAAAAATAATTCACCTATCTATTTCTGTTTAGTTCAAAATTTCTGCTATGTTCTCATCTTTGGTCTCTTCTAATCACTTACCTTGGCTATGGTGATATTACAGCTCTGAGCCAGGCCTTGTCATGCTGATATTATCAGTGACACTGACCTAACTTGTCCTCATGAGGCATATAATTTTCTCAAAGAATCAAGCAGGTTCACAGGGGCAGCACCAATTACATGTACTCAAGACTGTAAAAAAAGATGAGTATGGCTCATTCACATACAGTGAGTATCCAGAAAGCTAACTGTTATATTGCATAAACAGAAAATTCCATGTATTTATAGGCAAGAAAATAACAAACTTGCATGAACTAGAGTGCTCTGTAAGTAAGGGACTTCTCCATGCTGTTATTCTAACTAAATATTAACTGTAACTATTTGTGATTCCAAGCCAGTATCCATTAAGCAAACTCTTAAGCTGTACCATGCCTTGTGGTTTTAATTAAATAGCCTTTTGGTGTTGCACTCTCTTGGAGCTAGGCACTCCTATTGAGCTTTTCTAATTTTGAAGCTGAACAAGAGGAAAGAAGATTTTTATAACTACTAAGAACTAGTAAGAACTCTGTAGAATTTTTTTTCTCTGTCTGTGAGTTAAAATCCATAAATGTAGCAACTCCGAGGAAAACTGCTGAGATGAACAGATGAACAAAATAATGACTCAAGGCTCTTTTGGGCAGCTTTTGAAAAGGATGCAGCTTTGGGAACCAGGTCTTTCATGTCCCTGATTAGAGCCCAAACAACTTCTCAACACTACCTTTTTTATAAATGGTTTGGTTAGTTTCTCTGATATACAGTTGTCAGAGGGTGTGCAGGTTCTCATATCCCGTGTGCTGGAGACAGTCCTTTAAATCTAACAGTGTTAGTGGTGGGCAAAATCGGATGATGACCACCTTCAGATCCCTCTGAATAGAGTGTGGACCTCATCCTGGACTTCAGCCAGCACTAAGGATTTAGTTGCACTTATCTTTTAAGAATTTCTCAAGAGGTATTCAGCATTTTTAATATTTAGATTTTCTGCCTTCTGATTTGTACATAAAAGTTTTCAGCTCTTCAAAAACTACTACTTTAAAATACATTAGAGATGTAATAAATTTTGCTTATTTGGATTGTATATGGTTGTCCAGCAGAAAATCATAACCACTTGAAGTAGTAACTAACTATTCATTATTTACTTTCTGATCACTTCTTTTCCTCAAAAATATATCTTAATATAAACATTATTCCAAGAGCTTCTATCATGTGCCATTGTCCCACAGGAACATCTCTAAGATAGAGACTGACTTCATGTTACTAATTTATTCATTCTTATTTTCTTACTGCCAGGGTTTAACATCTCAAAAGACAAAACAGAATGAAAATATCAGTATTATCTCTATGTGTTATAGCACTGCAAATTAGAAAATAATAAGATGCATTCCTAGGATCTTGTGAGAAGGGTTTGGCATGAAACACAAAACCATCTTAGATATGAAGCATTCCTCAGGCACAATGATTGATAACTATAGTCATATTGAACTGCTTACAGGCAGGTTGTGAGTTGGTTATATATTTGTTCAGCATATTTTTCACTATGTCTGAAGAGTATCAGACAAGAATTACTTTTTCAGTATGCAATAGACAAATATACCTGAGTGTGGAGAAAAGTGAACTTCCATGTCAAGATATATGACCTTAGAAATACCTGGTATCCCATTCAAGCGTGTGGTCATCTGAAATGTTGATTCACAGAAATAATGATGCCAAGTACTGCTGACTCTCTGTGCAACACGTGAAAGAAAGTTATGATTGAGGCCCACAAAAATTTTCCAACTTTAACTGTTGACTGAGCTCACAGAAATCAAAGCAAAACACAATAAGGACATCTTGACCTTTGTATATTTCTCCATCACAAGTACCGTTTATTGAGTGCTTCTTCAGATATGTAGCCTTGAAATGTGTCAGTGAATGTCACCCTGATTTTTTCCATTCATCTTAAGAATTTATTTGAATAATGACAAATCCAAGAATTTCTTTTGCCGAGGGTATGTTATAACCACGTGGCTAAGAATCAAGCTCATCTTGTTTTTGATTATTTAAGGATTTAAAATACTTTATGCTGTTAAATGGACTGGTTCTTCACAGGAAATCAGGAAGTGATATATATTAGAGGCATAGTTCTGGCATACTCCTAAAAAGTAGCTTAAGCTGAAATGCTCTCAAACAGAAGATGCCATTTCAGCTCTCTAGTGTTTCAGAGACTATTTTACAAACCATGCTCTGAGAGACAATCAAAATGAACAGTCAGGTACATGGGATGCCTTTTTTGTGAACTTAGCTAGAGCTTAATTGAAATGAAGGACAGAAACTTCATTTATAGATGAAAATGGTGTCCCATTAAAAAAAAAAAAAAAAGTAAAAAAAAAGCTTGCTTATTTATTTAGATTTTTCATGATGTCTGGGCTCATCTTAAGGAAGGTCTCCAATAACTATTTGGAGAAAAATTCTGGATGTTTCTGCTAATTTGTTGCAGGTGTAAAAAGCATGTAACCTGTAGTGAATTAAGTCCTGTGATGAGCTGATAAATCTTTCTTCATCTTTTCAGGAATAAATATTGTAAAGTCAAGGCATGTTTAGCAGAGAATGTACAAAACAGCTCAGTCCATCTGTAGTGTAGGATTCCCAGAGATATTGAATAATTGTAATCTCTGTTTCAAATAAAATTTCAAATCTTTTAAATTTGAGATTTTGAGTGTTTTTTCAATCAGTCGCAATCATCAGTTCAGGCAGAACTGAAATGGAACTGCAATTAGGATTCTGTAAAAGGTCTAATTCAGCAAAAAATACCAGACAGAAAACTAAAAGAAATTTGTTTTAGCCTTTAGATAGAATGCAGTTATTTGAGTTACACTCTATGTAATGTCATGAAAGAAGTGCTTGAAAAATAGTGGCATAATATTCTCTCTTTTATAAAAGTAAAAGTTGGGTAATTATACAGTCCAGCATCTGCAGAGTGTTGCCTTTAAGTTTATGAAAGGCAGTAATTTATGTGTAAAGGAAAGTGTTCATAATGGTGTAGCTTGACATCTGTGAGCTTAAAAAAAATTCAGAGTTGGAGTCTATCTAAAACCCTTTGACACTGCTCGGAAGTGTAAAGGGAAATAGAATGGGCAAACCCCATCTTCTTAAATTCCCTTGACTATCCATGTGAATTCAAAAGTAAATTTCAGTAGAACCGTAACATTGCTGTTTCATGTTTGCTTTCAGCATTCTTTCAAGTAATTGAGCCTTACTGGCATGAATAAGTACTAAAGCAAGAATTAAGTTCAAAGGCTTGAAAACTGAAGCAATGCTATATGAAATATAGTAACAATTTCATCAGAACATATCAATGAAACAGCTAATTTCTCTTAAAGTGCTTATATTGCACTACTCACAAAAAACCAAATTTGTCAAAAAATTACCAAACATTTTAAGTGATAAATACAGTTCAGAACTTTGCTATTGGCACAAATTAAAATTTGGTTACATTTTGGCCATATGACCATTCATTTAACATCACATAGTCCTGTGAATAAGTTGCTTTCCTTCTTTCTTCCAATCAGGAAAATATATAAGAAATTTGACTTACAGAAATAGCTTCTTCTCTTTTCATGATGAGGTGATTCTACTCTAAAGAATATTTTTTTCATATAAACTGTTATTATTATATTTTAATTTATATCAATTATTAAACTTTCTTATCTTAATCCACAGGTTTTACCTTTTTTCCTTGCCATCCCACCAGAAGGAGGAAGGAAGCAGCTGTGTGGTACTTACTTGCACTCTGAGGTTAAACCACCAGTTAGTATTCTGTAATTCATGTAACTACATATCACCAACCAAGGGAGTAATTCAGATTTTTATTGCTCCAGGCTCTCCTAAGACATTTTTTAACTGCTTTTGATACCTGTAACACATGAAGATAGAAAATTTTTGTTGTTTACACAGTTTCATTAATGCCCAGTGTTGTGTGGTGGGGGAAAAGTAGCCATTGAAATTAATTGATAAAATATCTAGGAAACTTTTCCATTATTTCAAACTGGCATTAATGGTATCTATATAGAAAATCTTTACAAAAAAGCAGATAAACTCTGCAGTTCTACTTTAAGTGATACCTTTTCTTGTTGGAAAAAAAAATGAGATGCGGAGAGCATGGGTTTCCAAAAACGTGAAATGTTTCTAAGACACTGATTCTTATTACGTACTCTCTTACATAGTCTTTTAAATCTTTAACACAGAATATATTTTTCCTCCTGCTATTATTTTCCATATGTACTTAAAAATCAATAAAATATTTATGAACCTAAAGAAACACTTCAGTCAAGGACTGCATTTGTGACAAATATTTATACAATTTATTTATTAGTCTCTATGTCTACAAATATAATGTGTGAATAAGCATAGAAACATAAATGTGTACACACACACACATGTGCACACAATATAGAGCTGACTTGCCAGACAATTTTTCATTACATACTGACTCCCATCACTTAGATGACAGGGTATTAACAAGCAGAACTTATTTTATATAG
Source organism: Cephalopterus ornatus (assembly GCA_013396775.1). NCBI lineage: Eukaryota > Metazoa > Chordata > Aves > Passeriformes > Cotingidae > Cephalopterus > Cephalopterus ornatus. The sequence goes on along the minus strand of VZRE01016360.1, from coordinate 48,398 downwards.
AAAGAGATGTTAGAGTAGGATTCCAGGAAAATAAGTAAAATAAATGCATAAATAAATGAATAGGAAAAACTATTAACAGGTAAAAAGCCTAGACATTGAACTGAAAAACAGGAGAGGACAATATTGCTCACTCTATTTCAAGTCCTTCTATGACAGAATTATTCTTCTCTACCTTTTCCATTTGTGTTTTAAATCCAAATTCACATCTGATGTTCTACCTTAAAAGTAGCTATTGCCATTGTCATGAGTCTACAGAGGAAAACGTGAAGTGAATTCAATTCCAGATTCATTTGTTATATTTGTCACTTGAAACATAAAAACCCTCTTGTTGAACTGTCCATTTTCACAGCCAAAACTGAACAAGATGAAAGTCAAAGTCAGTAATAGTAACAAAATACACATGCAATTTCACTCAAAAACTCAGCTTGCCAGAAATATAATTGACAGGCATCACAATGTCTCAGCAGTGGAACAATTATAAAATGTCAACCTTTAATACCCCTATTATCTCCTATGCATGCTTTAGCTAACTATTTTTGGTATAAAACTTCACAACTATCACAAAGTATCATGTATAACTGATTCCATGTGATTGTACTTATACTACATCACACAATCTTTCCTTATCTTTTGAGGTTTATACCAGACATGCAGAGTCCAATGACTCTACTCAAATATATCTTGGTGGCTGTTGTCAAGCAAACAACTTTTTAGTTTATCCTAATGTCTTAACACATCAACAAGTTTATTAATCTATTTCTATGAGCCACTATAGTCTTCTATTAACTAGCAAAAGTCTTTTTGCCTTTCAAAAATCCAATACAATTTTAATAGTTAAAAATAAAAATTTTTTTTTTAATTAAAAAAAATGGATCAATTTAAGATACTTGGGTTCCTAAAAAACATTTCCTCCTCAATTGCCCATTATTGAGCCTTCTCCAAAGCTTTGCTTTCTTTGGTGGGAGAATCTTAATAACACCTTTGAATGCTTCAGCAGCATCTCCTCAGAAGATTGAGTTTACGCTTCCATACCTTTCACATCTGTTGGTGCAGTTCAACAGGCAGCAATTTTTGACAGCCTTTTGTATGAGTGACAAAAAAAGAATGGAGTTACTGCTGCAGGCTTAAAATACCTGTGAGTTCTGGTACTTTTTTTTGGAAGAAGATGATCTTGTACATTAGGGTACCTTCGACTTGAAGCAATATTTGCTCTGATGTCATCCTACCCCCTGCCACAGACTCTTAGCTTACTTGGATCCTGACTATCTGTCAATGCTAATCTTATCTCAGTTCTCATCTCAGGTCCCTGTCCGCATCCAAATGGCCATCCCATCCTCCATTTAATAGTATCTCTGCTAAAACCAATGTCTTCACGCACTCAACTAATTTGGTAATTTCTTATTATTCAGTTTACCTTAATCTTTACCCTCCTACTTAATTTTGTATCTCTTTAATTTATATGCTACAGAAACCACAGCTTCTTTACTGAATATTTCACTTATTACACTTCAGCATACTGCATCAAAATAATCCTGTTATAAACTACTAATGGATGTCGTTTGCAGTTCTAGAAAGATTTATGCAAGTATCCTATTTCATATGATTTAAGTAATATGGTTTACATCAGTGGGAACAGTTGCTGTGCAAGAAGATAATCCCACAGGTAGCTCTTTAGTAATTTCAAACCAGAAGTAAGAAAAAAAACTTTGATCCTCTGGGATCTAACAGTCTGCAGTGCTTAGTGTTCTAGTCACTTCAGCTCAATTTTCCTTCAATTTTAGAGTGAACACAGCTTGGGGCTCAAAAGTTTTCGTCAAGGCCTCCTGTTCAAAAGTGAGCAGTTTTATTTTAGCCTGTTATAAAGACTTAGTATCAAACCCTATCTCATTTTTAGATGTGATTTAACTCCATAGAGGTACTCTGGGTGGCCATTACCAATGGAAGGCAAACTTTAGACCTCTGTTCTATTCACCCCTGAAAACTGATTACCCTTTACTCTTAACAAAATATATATGCTATTAGCTACAAATGCTTCCACATTTGTAGTTACTATATTGGATGGAGGGTTTTTTATACAGGCACAAGACATTTTTTGCCATTTTAAGACAGCATGAAAGCTATCCTGGAGATCCACATGCACTTCTCTACAACATAAATCCAAACACTTTTCAATCAACTACTGTGCCAGAGTAGTTATGGAATCCAGAAAAGCCTCATGGAAGTGATGAATTAAAAGCCTGCTTTCGTGGGTGCAGACTCTTGATTTCAAAGAAAGCATTAGATCAGGAGATAATTCATCTTTCAGGAAACAAGAGAATAGAACAATTCCTAAGTGAGCAGACGAAGAGTATTATAATGATTTTATTTGTTTTGTAAGTAACTGATGTGTGTCAGCAGAAATTTGTCAATGGTGTTCTAGAAAAAGACTTGGCTTAGAAGAACAGTAGGTATTTACACTGAGTAATCTAATGTAAAAGATCTCTTACATCTAATCCCAAACAGACATTATTTTTCAGGATATTTTCCATCCCATCTTTATAACTAAAATTATTTTATATGAGCCTTCCCAGATGAGAGCAGCAACTTACACAACCTCGTTCCAATAGCTGCTGCATTAGAAATAACGAACAGATAAAAATATGTTGAATGATATAAGAATCAAACAGGAATGGACAGAGATTTAAACTGAATTCATAAGATTGAGAGAAAATGTGAGAGAAACAGCTCTGCAGATACTAAGGTCAGTGCAGAAGGAAGCAGAGAAAATGCTGGAGCAGAGATTCCCCTGCAGCTCATGCTGCAGATCAGGGTGGAGCAGGCTGTCCCCTTGCAGCTCATGGAGGATCCCACATGTGAGCAGGTGGATGTTCCCTGAAGGAAACTTCAGCCCATGGAGAATCCAGATTATGCCAATCTATTCCAGAAGGACTGTACCTGTGCGAGGGACTCGCACTGGAACAGTTCTTGAAGAACTGCAGCCTGGTGATAAGAACCTATTCTGAGCAGTTCTTGAAGGACTGTCCTGTGGGAAGGACTCCACATTGGAGCAGGGGAACAGTGTGAGGAGGAAGGAGAGGCAGAGGTGAAGTATTATGGACTGGCCACACCACCCATCGCCCTCCCTCTTGTGATGCTCAGGGAGGGAACTAGGTGGAAGAGCTGGAAGTAAAGTTGAGCCAAGGAGGAAATGAGGAGTAGCAAGCAGGTGTTTTTAGTTTTGCATTCATTCCTCACTATTCTACTTTTTTATTTTTTAAATTAACAATATATTAAATAAATCTTCTCCAAGTTGAGGGGCCCAGAACTGGACACAGTACTCCAGGTGTGGCCTCACCAGTGCTGAGTACAGGGGAAATCTTACCCATGACTTCTTTGATGTTTTTAGAAAATCACCAGGGAGCTTGAGCTGCAGAGAGCAATGCTCCCCCTTCCCTGAGAGATATCCTGGCTGGGTGTGCAGCAGTCAGGCACTTGCAGTGGGCTCAGCCCCTTCACCTGCCATCTGGGCTCCTCCTGGCACAAGGAGATGAAGTTTCACAGCATAAGAATCAGCAGTTCCAGCACACTGAACAAAGAACCAAGAACAAAAAAGTGATCCCAACACTGATACAGGTTTCATTTGTCATGACTGACAGGTCACAGTGGGAAACCCCAACACCTAATGTCTATATCAAACTCCAGAGGCTGGGAGGGCTGCACGAGCTCTGGGAAGCCCATCATTATGCACAAGTGTAGGTGGGCACAAGCAGTCAGAGAAATATTGGACTAAATTTATGTGTTTTATTCAGTTTACCCATCCTGTGAGTGTAACAGTCACCCAAAGTTTTTGACAATTAAAAAATGAGTGTTACTGAAGTGTTATGTAGGCACAAAAATTCACTACAAGCCTTCACAGTGTCTGGAGACCCAGAAACTTCAAGAGCTAGAGCTGTCTTCAGCACCATTTTTTGCAAAACTTTTCCAAATGCTGGCAAAAAAATGAGTGCCTTCCCAGAAGCTGCTGAATATCTGCTGCAGTGGTCTGGGAGTCTTAGAGCAAGCAGTGAGTAGGAGGAAGAGTGATCCATTATGTTTGCTTTGGCTGCATCACTGAGCCAGAGAATTACAGCTCTGGACCCCACTCATGGCCTAATCACAGAAGCAGTTAAATAAATGTATAAAAATAATGTATTTGTCCTTTGATATATACAACAGGAAGAAAGGAACCCATTGTCCCTCTTTAAGATATTTCCCTTAATTGCTATATTGTGTGACATGAAAATACAGTTCTCTGAAGTTTGTTTCAAACCCGTGCAATTATAATTTTGAAAGTGTAATGCATTCATTTACAACACATTCTGTTAATGTTCTCTTTTCCAGAGTGATACTTAGAACAGAATGACTATCCAAATGAGAATAGCTGTTGCCAAACACAATAAGCTCAAGCGCATCTTAATAAAAGTATTTCTGAAGACAAAAATAGTAAGAATCCATAAGTACTCATATCTAAATATTTCATGTGTAGGTTGTTTCATATATAGATATAAACTTGCACATACAGACCACAGATTTGCTAAATAAACAGTAGTTCTAATTTAGAAAAAAAATTTTAAAAAAAGTTTTTCAATGACTGGACAGGAGTTAAATACACTTTGGCGTCTGGTTTAAAAATACTTACCTATTTCAATAAAACCTTTATTTTGAAGTAAACTCAGCATTACATTTAGTACATGGCTTTCTTATAAAAAACTTGGAATCTGATCATAAAAAAAATTATTATTTTCTGAATTTTCCCTTCAGGGACTAAGATTAGCTATAATTTCTAAATACTTGCTGAGGGACACATGTATCAATGTAATTAGAACATGATAATTTATCTCTGATTTTACTTGAAAGTAAGAGCACATTGCTGGTTATTTGGCAAGGAACATACATCATACACCCTTGCAATGAACAGAACCATGGTAAAGCAGAACAACATGACCTACAGACCAAAAGCCAGCAGAAAAACAACTTTAAGTGAAATTAACAAATGACCTGCTCTTTATGCCAAAGACTGAGCAGTTCGTAGCATAAAATAATAATAATAATAATAATAAAAGCTGTTTTCTAATTTGGATTCAATTGCCTGCCCTCCAAAACTCCAGAAAAGGCATTTTAATCGTATCTCATTGCCCTCAAGAACCTCTTCTTTGCTGCACACTTAAATTGTATAGAAAAAGTTTTATGTTGAAGAAAAAAAACCTAGGAAGAGGAAGGTGTGATTAGAGCAGGAGGAAAATCCATACAGAGGAGGCAGTAGCAGGTATGCATATTCAGGTAACAGTTTATATAATATATTTGGCATCAGTATTTTTCTTAAAAATTAGTTAGATCATATCAGGAAATCCAAAATTTTCTGGAAGAAATTTAATGCAGGATAATGCCAAAACAGTTAATGGTTTGTAAAATTTCTCAAAATTATGCTATCATTGATACTTTTTTAAACTGTGTGTAGAGGACTGTATTTAAGCAGCAACATAAATATTATGTTACTGTTAATAGCGGTCAATGTTGTAAAAACAAATGATTCTTTTAAGTTATACTACATCCCAGTGGAGTCCTGAAAAGTGAAATCTCATGAAACTGAAAAAATCAGCATGTCCTGTTCCAACACTGGTGAGAAAAAGAAATGAAATTCAATTAGATTGAATTGGCTGAGTCTTATGTAAGTGTCTCCAGTGATAAATCAGACACTACTTATTAATCCGCAGTAAATAATACCACCTGGTCATTGAAAAAAAAAAAAAAAGGGCTCTGTGGACAAAAGAAGAGAAGACGATTCTAGCTATAGGAAATCCTCTGTCTATGCATGCTGAGTGAAATTCAGTCAAAAAGGGAATTGTTTCCAGAAAAAAATGCACAAAGGAACACCGTTTCAGGGATCAGTTTCCCATCTTACTTGTCAAGACTGTGAAAATCACTCAATCCACTTTCTCTAGAGGAATGATTCTCTCATGGTGGCCCAAATCCTCAGCCTCTATATTTTGGCTCTTAGTGGAATGTCCACTCTGCCTATGAGTTGAGCTTTTGAAAATATTTTGTGCTTATGGCATAATCAAAGTGATATCTTTAAAACTGTGTGCTTTGAGTGCTGATGACCAGGTCAAGGTTGTAAGCCCTGTACTTTTTAGTTTGCCGTTCAGTATCAGTCCCAGTAAGACCAGGAGATCTGTCACTGTGTGCTGTGGCTTCCTCCTGTCCCACATGCTCAATGTTATAATATTTTATTTCTATTTTCTCATAAAATATTTGGAATCCATTGTTTGTCCTTAGACCACTCCTGAATTAAATAGCTTGTTAAATCTTTTTACCCTTCAAATTAAGATGACTAGGTCCCTACTGTTGATTGGTAAGGACCAACAAGGACATAAGAAAAGGAACACAAAAGGGCATCTAAAATAGTTGAGAGGATGAAACACTGTCTGATGAAGAGAGACCAGAGTGTGTAATTAAGATTTAAAAGTCCTGAGGAGTGAGTATGAATATATAAATTGCTAACAACTCTTAAATAATATGACTACGTTGAAGCTGATAGAATACTATCTTAAATGAGGTTTGAAAGCTACTTTTTTACTCATCGCATATTGAATTTTCAGAATTCATTGGCACAGGAGGTGTAAGACCCTGGGCCCCAAGCTACGAGCTCATCAAAGGGGTTTTACTTCAAAAATATACAAAGTTCAGACAATATCTGCCCTCCAGATTATTAGAAGAGACGTTGGTTCTCTTAACACCCTAAAAGATAGTGCATAGGAGAAAAGCTGCACATATTTTCTCAGAGGGTAATTCGACTGGTAAACTTTAGAAAATAAGAGTACTTGGCAAAAGTTTAAAGGGTAACAGTCAACCAAGATAAAGCATTCCACAAAGCATTGACTTAGCACATGTTAATGCACACAACTTAGCAAAATCTAATGCATCCAGTCTCAAGCTACTCAAAATATTAAGAAAGGAGAAGAATTAAAAAAAAAAGCAACAGAAAATGAGAAAATTAGACCTACCACTGAAGAGTCCTGTGCAACTCCAGCAAGATGGCAGGGCTCAATCAATCATGGAGAGTGTACATCACTATTTTTATTTGCTTTGACCCTCTGTGGCCATCCCCTCACCCCCAGGCAGGACTTGGGTTGTGCCAGCCAATCTGGGTCTGGGTCAGGGGGATGCCTTTGGGATAGGGCAGTGCTCCTGGGCTGCCTTTGACTGATAGCTGCTCTGGAGCAGCCCTGCAGGAGCTGGGGTGTGGAATAGGGCATTCCTTCACCTCTTTGAAATTTGACTTGTCTCCCCACACCCACATTTGAGTTAGTCTGAGATGATAATTAATATAATAATCCAATGCCTCAAGGAGATTGTGAAGGCAGATAGTATTTGCAGATTCAAAAAAGATCAGAAGTTTAATGACTAGTAGGTCTCTAAACAGAGACGGAAATATTTACCTTTCCATACTTCCAATGTAAAGATTGTGGATGTTAGAGAAATTATGAAATAAGTTGTCTAAAAGCATTGTCCAGGTTCCATCTCATTTTGACTTTTTTTGAAACAGAGTACTCTATGATGGATCATCCTAAGCCAGCAAGGTACTTATGATGCCCCCACATTATGGTTCAGCCTCTGTTCCTGTACCATTCTCTGAGCTTGACTACACTAGGCACCATTCAAAAAATTGTCAGGTAAGATGCAGAAATAAAGGAAGCAAAGTTACCTGGCTATGTATAATTTAATAGTACAGACATACTTAAATGAAACAGCATTTAGAACTTGAAGAAAAAAGTAACATTCCATATTTACTTCACATTGCAATCATTAACTAAAAAATTTACTTTCTTGTTTCATAATGCAGTTCACATTGAAGATAACATTAATTTAGAAAGAATTTGCCATGTAAATATGGATTTCTCTTCAGTTATCTAATCCATTTACTGGTTTAGATCTGTATGCTTTGCTAATGTACTGGGCATTTTCTCTTCCAAAAATTAGGTTTTTGTTTAGTTTTAAAGAATGCAATGTAACTATATCAAGATTCACTTCTAGTGTAATAGATAAGGAAAGTATATGAGCAGGTTAATAGAAGAAAAGTGACATGATTATCCATATTGCTGTTTGATAAAATCTTGTTTTGCCTTGTTATTTTTGCAGATTGAAATACTTACATTTGATTTTGATAAAGAGATTCTCAGTTCCTTAAACAAAGGAGCTAGTAACAATCACAGAATCACATAATCAGAGATTATAACACAGCTCTATGGTGAACTTGCCACTGGCTACCGCAAGAGAGGAGCCCCGAAGAGGAGATATAAGGACTCCCTGAAACAACATCTCAGCCTTGGCCATATCGATCACCATCACTGGTCTGCTCTGGCCTCCAATCGGGAGGCCTGGAGACACACTATCCACAACGCTGCTGCTTCTTTTGAGAATACACGCAGGATCACTCTCGAGGAGAAAAGACAACGCAGAAAGAACCGTGTCCTGTCGGTACCACCTGGGGAGTCATTCTGCTGTGCCTTTTGCAACCGGACGTGTCTATCTCACATTGCCGTTTTTAGCCATCAGCACGCTTGTAGCAAGCGTGGGTAGAGTCCTTCACAAATCTTTGTTCGCGAAGCCTAGCCATGATGATGAGAACCATATAATTAATAATCTTATATTGCTCTAACCCGATAAATATTTCTACTTCACTACAATAATCCCCCAAGGTCTTTGATGTTGTCGTGTATCTATCTCGTAATTCCCAAGTCCCATACACATACAGGGAAGTGTAGCATTTTCACTCAGTCTCTCATTATACCAAAACACTAGATTTGCTTTTATTTATTACTTTTTGTTTATAATAGCATGTACATGGCTGGTATGTTCCCTTTAAAGAAGAGGCCCACCAAGAGGAGTTTACTTTTCAGTGTTGTTGGATGATATCAAAGGAATAAGAAAGCAGAGTCAAATAGGCTGTGAGACTAAAGGACTGGGAGAAATGCAATTAGACGGGAGGCAGCCTCGTGAGCACCCCTGGAGAGACTATTTGTCCAGGCTGGAATAAAGGACCCATTCAAAGAGGTTGTCAATTGTATAAGACATCAGTGGTAAAAATCAACAAAAACCAACAAAAGTAGCACTAAGATGATAGAAATCAGAGAACAGAGCATATACATAAAGAATGAAAGAGATGTAGGCAGAGGGCAATATCAATGCAAGCCTCAAAGGTGACCATAAAATGTTTGTGAAGGTGTGTCATAAACCAGAAAGCTGGATGGAAGACAGTTGTAAAAGTAGGAGAGAAAGAAGTAGCTAACCAGGCACATTGACATGCAGGAAAGAATGAAGCTTGTTGAAGGCAAACTGTGCCAAGGTGAAAAACAACATGTAGTACAGGATAGACAAGTGGGGTGGTGTTACCAGCTGCAGGGTGAGAGACGAAGAGACAGGAGCTCCTGCATTTCCCTCAGTGGCAGTGTGCTTCCCTCCAGAGGTGAGATCTCGATGCAGGATAGGGTACATCAAGGAGAGGAAAAGGGGACAGAGGCGCACAGAGCTTCAGTGAGATCAGAACTGGGGAGGCTTGACTAAGTTTGGGCTGATAAAGAGGCAACATGTGGCTAAGGAGAAACAGAAAAGAGAAAATCACAAAGGCAGGAATCAAAGTTAAGGGGAAAACTGCAATTTTGTCTTAAAATTTTGCTATGGAACTGCTACTGCTTGTGGAAATGATAGTCTCTCTGTGCCTGGGAGTGGAATGAAACATCATCCACCGAAAAATCAAGTAAAACACTTTTGAGTAAAGTGGAACCACAACATCATCAGTAAATTCTAGGAGAAAGTGATAAACATGTAATGCCAGTGGTGTCTACCTTATACGAGTTACAGTGTGTGGCATGAGGAAGAGAGACAAGCAGTTACGGTATCTGGGACATGTATGATGTTTTCATGGCACCAAACTGAAAATATGTGCCACTAACGACTATGTAATTGTATCATTTAAGCAGTTTATAGGGTTATTTTAGGAAAATATAAAGCTTTTATTTGTGAAGGCCATGCTGTGTTAAAGAAATCAAGCTAGCAGCAGGAATGTCACTTTTAAGCCAGAGGTGCTACTAGTCACTTAATAGGTATCTAACAGGTACATGGCTGTCTACCCTGTCACACTTCCTTGAGAAGTCTACAAATTAATTGATTTTTTTTTTAGCTTTCATCATTACTTTGTACTGCTGACAAGCCAGCAGAAGTGAAAAAACTTTAAATAAGAATTCTTGAATCTGACTAGATTTTCAGCTTCACAGCAAACAATCTGTCTCTGATGGTCATTTCTTTCCTCCTTATTGTCAGCCTGTAGGTGAAAATGGAGATAAGAAACTTAGTTCAACCAAAGTTTAGTGATTGCAGCACTGGCTGAATTTCAAGGCTACTTTACTTTGTCCTCATTCTTGACTGCAGAGCAAAAGTATCTTCTCCCAAAGTATATTGAAGATATTTATACATTTTGATTACTTTTCAGGCAGCCTTTTCCTAGCAGACCGTATCTTCATTTGACCTCCCCTGCCCTGTCTGATGGACAACTTTAGTGTTTGTAACAAGAAATTTATTTAAGGAAGAACTACTCCCGAGGGCCTGATTCTGATTTCATATTCACCTGCATAAATGAGGAGCATCTGTGCTGAAACCAAAGTTAAAACTAGAATCAGCTGTCATCAATTTTGCACCCTGTAACTTAAATTCATAAGCTGGTGCACCAACAAAGTTAAAGAGCTCTACTTCAGCTGAAAGGTGGCATTTTTTTCAGTGGTATTTATTATCTAAGAAATTAAGAGCAATTAACACTGAGGAGCATTGCCAGAACTATTAGATTTCATGATATAATATAAAACTAACATTTTAATCTGTTTATTTTTCAGCAGGCTTCTTGCTTCAGTTAGGGAATAGTCATTTGCAATAATCTACCCATTCCAAAAATCAGAGGAACAAGAAAAGTGTGAGATGTACCTCTCACAAAAATTACCTGATTCTGCCACACCCGGTGTAATATGCATGCAAAATGTTACGGCTCTGCTCATTTCCATCGAGATGTTGAGATTTAGCTCAGACCAAAGAAGACCAAAGCTACACAAAACTCAGGAGAATTATGCTAGTGTCTCTGTCCCCTGCCTGAATTACGATGAGCAGGAAGTGATTTGCTCTGAGACGCATCAGCTGCATTTGATGGCAGGCACTGCTGAGACCACAAAAATTTTTCCAGCACTTAACATGACCCTTACAAAGTAGTTATTTAAAATGAAGCCCTGGGAATCCTCACCACAGAAGAACCTTTTTTATCAGTGAGGTAATAAGCCTTATTTTCTTTGAAGGACTCATTACAATATAACCATTTTTTAGTGTTTCCCTAAATTAAATTGTATTATAAACTCTTAATTTATAAACTCTGCCCGACCCTTTATATTGAGTGGCTCAAAGTGATTTTTTATTGATTAAATTAACTTCATGGTCTGCACTGAAAAAAATGTGATAAAATCAATCACTAACAAAATAATTAATACGGACTATTAAGAAGACATCCATAAGTAATACTGTGCACATAGAAAGCACCATCTGGCATTAGAATATCTGTTACCATAACAAAAAAATATCAGATAAAGATCATGAGTAAGATAAAATCTGATTCTCAAATTCTTATCTAATGATAGTGAAAGATGCAGGCTAAAACCAAACACGCTTTGAACAACATCAGATTTTTTTCTATAAAGGAAGAACAGTCTTGTAACTGCTGAAACATTACAATTTTCTATCAATTTTTACTGCTATGAGACGATTTTTTTCTGTAGCAATAGGTGAAAAATGTGAGATAGATTTATACATTATACAAAGACATTGTGTACATTTTCTATTAGTGTTTATTTTTTTACTTTTTATTTAAATTTATTTGAGTATATTAATACATTGGTAGTTAACAATTTTTTCTTGGGTGTGGCTAGATAATTCTTCAGTCAAAAGAGCAAAGATGCTGAAAGATTGAGGAGCTGCATTATGCTAGCACAAAAGGACAAAAATTTCCATGTGTTATGTGCAGCATCTTTGTGTTTGAGAGAAACTGAATTGAATAAAAAGGCATGGTCCTCCAGCCACTGAACTTCCTCATAAGGTTACCAGACATAGCAGAACTTCCCTTCATTAGCTCAGAGGGTATGAAGAAAGAGGACAAAAAGGTCACCTCCTCATAAAGGTTAGATTTGCCTGCGCTGTAAATTATCCATTATGTTGAATGCTTCATAATACCAACAATCCTGTAGGAAACTTCTTATGCTACAGAAGGAATTTCTATGAATATTGGTAATCTCCTGCAAAAATCTTCCGTTCTGTATAAGCTGTCTGAAATATTAGTTCAGAACACTATCAAATTAGTCACTTCCACACGTGTTCTACAGACTGAAACAGAATACCACTGCACAGGTATATCATATGGCTTTGATACTTAATGTGTAAATTTTTTTTAGCATTTGAAAGTCAATACTGTTAACATCACTTCATCATCTTGGGACAATAGAAATACTTCAAGCAGAGGCATCTATTCCTATTCTACATTAGTTTTCAGAAACAGAATCATGCAGAAGCCACCACATGAATGCCACAGAAGTAGGTAGGAGGCAATTTATTAGCAGATAAACATTTTTAGAATAAATAAAAGATTTGAATAGTAAAAGATTTAAAATAGTAAAAGATTTGACTGAGATTGTTTCCTTTCTTCTGATGCCAGTTTTCAACACCAGAGATAGAAAGAGATTGGCACTGTACTGTTCTAGTGTTAATAATCAGAAAGTGAGGACACAAAGACTCTTGGTATAGTATCAGCCCTAGACAGAATGGGAAATTAATAAATAACTGAAGGGTGGAAGATATTTTATGGGAAATAAACCTTGACAAACAAATCTGACTATGTGGTTGGCAATTATGTTTGTCTGAAAAGGAAAATGAAAATAGTCAGAGATTTGAAAAACACTGACTTAGTAAAACATGGCATTATGATAAGAAATTAGCACTATATACTATATTTAAGAATAGATTATATGATCTCCAGTATTACTGCAAATAATGCAGTCACAGCAATCTTGAAAAGGAGATTTCCAAGAGGACTGCTTTACTCTTGATTCTGTCCAATATTGTCATCACTGACTTGGAAGCTAATGTAAAAATTGCAACGGATGTGCAGATGGTAAACACTTGCAAAATGATAATAAAAGGATGAATACAATGCTAATATGTTTGTATAAGTATTTGAAATCTGAATCTTTTGGTAAACAGAATTAATTCAAACACTCATTTTAGCATCACCATCTATGAATGGTTTAGGCGCAGCAGGGAAAAAAGAAGTACACACTACAAGGTGTGTGTGTGTGTACATAGACAGATACTCATACATACGTAAGTGCAGTTTATACTAGATTTCTGTGTCCACTTGTGATTAATTTGAATATGTCAGATGTCATTAGAGCTACTGTGACTTTATATGGGGAGAAATTGGTAGACTAGTTCTAGTCCTTTTAATAATATCCATAACTCTACTGAGTTCCCACCCACAAAACATATGTGGATAGGCTGGAGAGGGTCCAGAAAAGGGACACAAAGATGATCCAATGGACTGGAAAGCTTGACGTTTGAGGAAAGGCTGAGAGAACTGTGTTTGTTCAATCCTGAAAAAAGAAAGCTTAGGGGTGATCTACCACCATGTTCCAGTATTTAAAGGGTGGCTAGAAAGAAGATGGAGACTCCGTTTTTACAAGGGATCATGCGGAAAAAACAAGGAGCAATGGGTACAGGCTAGTCCTGGGGAGATTCTGATTGGACACAAGAAGAAACATGGAATAATCTCCCCAGGGAAGTGGTGGATTCCTCAATGTTGGACACTTTAAAGATTCAGCTGGACAGCTAAACTGTGCTTTTACCAAGACAGATTGGACCAGATGATATTAGAGGTCTCTTCCAACCTGATATTCAATGACTCTATGAAACAAAAGGATACGTAAAAATCCTTTTATCTATCCTGGCATGTGCACCATGCTTACCAGTACAAATAGTTTTGTTTCAGTATCTTAATAAAATATATCACCTAATACACAATGAATTTCAAAATGAGCAGGGAGCATCAAGACTTGAAATGAACTTGCTTTCCAAGCTTAAGAAGTTCTGTTCTTTAGGGACAAATGACTCCACGTACCAGCACATGCTGGGGGCTTGGTTGGCTGGAAAGCAGCTTGGCAAAGCAAACCCTGAGGGTCCTTGCAAAGACCGATTCCAACATGATCCAGGAACGCACAATTGTGGCAAAGAAGGCCAACAGCAACCTGGGCTGCAAACGAAGTGATCCTTCCCCTCTCTTCAGCACAGGTGAGGACACACCTGGAGTTCTGTGCCCACTTCTGGGTTGCTCAGTACGAAAGAGACACATGAACATACTGGAGAGAGACCAGTGAAGGCACATGAAGATGATTAATGTGATACAGCATTTCTCCTATGAGGAAAGGCTGAGAGAGCTGGGACTGTTCTGCCTGCTAATGGCTAACCAGTTCAAGCCAAGCCTAATTTTAGTCTCCTGCCTTTTTTTTGGAACCCAGGCAGGAGTCCTGTTAGTAGTAATACTGTTTACACAGGCTTTGCAGTTCTAGGTTGCAGAACTGATGGCATAGGCAGCTGCTCTATGATTCACAGCAATGAGTCCATATCAGAAAAGACAGAGGGATTTCATATATTCAGTATGTAAAGACTATGTTAGTATTTCAACATGGACAAAGAATCAGGATGATTGATAATACCTGCAGCATAGAGCAAGAAGGATGAAAGGCAAGGATAGCAGTAGATGCAAAACTGACAGATACTTTTCTGCACCAAAAGCTAAAGCAAAATAGTAAACTTTAAGCCATTTTGCATGATTAAAAAAAGTTTTCAACTTTAACTCTATTTTTCTCTGTCAAAGTTTGCATGTGTTGCTGTATTATTTCTAGATAGAGTATTTTCTTAAGTTAGAATTTTCAGGAAGACCAAAAAGTACTTGAAATAAAGGTTAATTGGATTTAGGTGTCTAGGTACACTGAAATCCCATTATGTTCATCTCTGTAATCTTTAACAACCCTTGAAAAATATTTTCCTACAAAGTGAAATGTTAGGAAGTTAAGGAAGTGTAGAGCTAAGATGAATCTCATAAGCTTCCTGGCTGAAAACTCATATTTTTCTCTCTGGTGACCAGATCCTTAATGATATATTGCGCTGGTTTGGCTGGGAGAGAGTTAATTTTCTTCATAGTAGCTAGTATGGGGCTCTGTTTTGGATTTTTTCTGAAACAACATTAATAAAATAACATTAATAACCCAGGGATGCTTTATTTATTGCTGAGTTTATACTGCGACACGGCCTTTTCTGCTCCTCATCCCACCACAGCAGTGAACAGTCCGAAAGTGCACAAGAAGCTGGGAGGGGACACGGCCAGGACAGCTGAAATATGGATGATAAAGAATTTAAATCATAATGTATTTGTGAAATCTGAGCAGTGAAGCTGTTCAGTTATTGACTGTAAAAGAGCTACTCTTGTAACAAACTCTTCTGAAGAGCAAGGTAAGAGAAGACTTTCACTCCTAGCTTGACTTTATACAATATCCACTTTTCATAAAAAGGATTGCAGTGAAATAATTTTGGGGTAGAGTTTATGGATTATCAAGCAGCATAAATCCCAAAGGGTCAGATTACCTCTGGTATTCTCTCTTTAGCTCCAAAACAACTGTTTAAATGATGCCTCACAAAGTCTGAGTGCGTTTCTGACTGGTTTGAACATAGACCAGCATCTCCCACTGCAAACAAATTTCTCTTTGCCATTTTCCACTATATGAAGGGAGATTATACAGCAGCAAGAAGCAGACTCTACCTAAAGGTGCAGGGAGACAGGACATGGTAAGCTGCTGCTCACAAATTGCAACAAAAAGGGCACAACTTGCAGGAAGGAAAATTGCAGCTAGGCATGAGGAAACCATGAGAATGGTGAAGTCCTGAAGAAATTTTCTCACAGAAGTTTTGGGATAACAGCCCTGGATGCTTCCAAAACTGATCTAGATGAGCCCCATGACAAACTGATCTAGTTTTGAAGTCAACCTTGCTTTGAAATTACCTGTGGAGTATTTCCCAGTTGAATTTTCCTATGATTTTATGCACTTCTTTCCATTTAGGGCACTGAAATTCAATTTTAATAAACAAAGAAACTGTTAATTTGTCAAAAATGTTTATATTTCTCTGTCAGTAGAACAGTGAAGCTTTCCACCTTCATTATTTGTTTTACTACTGGTACGGGTATATTTCCTCTCTTTATACTCAACTGTATGAACAAGTGTCTAGAAATTACTGGTGTTCTTATTCTGAGAATGAAAATTTGCAGAGCCAGATACCACAATATCTACACAGTTATAAAAACAAACAACCGAACAAAAGGCTGTCTGGAGTTCCTAAAAGTTTATATTCATTTTTACAAGGCCTCCTTACGAAGTGGAATGGAGAGAATTTTCAAGAAAAAAAAATTTGGTAGAATATATAGATATTGCTTTTAAATATGGAAAAGAAATTTAGAAAGAAAACATATACAGGTTGTCATGGGTTTATGTGATTTGATTTTGGTAGCGGGGGGGCTATATGGGTAGCTTCTGTTAGAAGTTGCTAGAAGCTTCTCCTGTCCTGTGAAGAGCCAATGATAGCCAGCTCCCGGAGGGACTTCCTGCTGCTGGCCAAGGCTGACCCAATTAGCACTGTATCGCTTCCATGATAACATATTTAAGAACAGAAGGAATTCCAGCCCGCGAGAGCGGTGGAGAACTTGGGAACAACAATGTAGGCACCAAGGTCAGTGCAGCAGGAGGGGGAGAGGGGACCCCCTCTCACCTGGGGGCAGGGGAAGGACTTAGAGCTGAGGACCCTGCAGCACATGGAGGGTGCAGAGACACCCCTGCAGCCCATGGAGGAGCCCATGCTGGAACAAGAAGGAGCTGTGACTTCGTGGAAGGTCCAAGGGTGGAGCAGAGTCCTGCAGCAGACCTGTGGCCTGTGGAGAGGGAAACTCACGCTGGAGCAAGTTTCTCCCAGGAAGGACTTGTGGCCCTGTGAAGGACCCCATGGGAACAGAGGAAGGACTCAGAGCTGTGGCCCCCCTGTAGCCCATGGTGAAGACCATGGTGAAGCAGCTGTCCCCTTGCAGCCCATGGAGGACCATGGAGATGCAGAGACCCCCCTGCACCCCATGGAGGAGTAACCCACAGGACAGCAGATTGGGAAGAACTGCTGCCCAAGGGATGGACTCACGTTGGAGAGGTTCATCAAGGACTGTTTCCAGTATCAGGGACCCCGCAGAAGCAGGGGCAGGACTCAGAGATGTGGCTTCCCTGTAGCTCGTGGTGAAGACCATGGTGAAGGAAGTTGCCCCCTTGCAGCCCGTGGAGGACCATTGTGGTGCAGAGACTCGACTGCACCCCACAGGAAACAGGAACTGACTACAACTCCCCTTCCCTGTCCCCCTGCACTGCTGAGGGGAGAGGAGAGAGAACATGGAAGGAAGGGGGGTGGGGGTGAAGGTGTTTTAAGACTGTTTTATTTCTCACTCTTTAGCTTTTATCCTGTTAGTAATGAATTTAAGTTTTACCCCACGTTGAGTCTGTTTTGCCAATTAGTAAGTGACTTCTCCCAGCTCTTATCTCTACTCATGAATTCTTAGCTGGTTTTTTTCCTCTCCTCTGTCCAGCTGCAGAGGGAGGGTGTGATGTAGCGGCTTTTGGTAGGTATTTGAAATCCAGCCAGGGTTAAACCACCACACAGGTGTAAAATATTTAATAACAGCAATATATTAGAAACTCTAGAATGCAAAGGACTGCCTGGGTCTAGTTCAGTCTCCCATTATTTTAAGCAACACATTGGATAATGTCTCATAATGCTTCTAGTATCTGTCCCCAAGATGTTTTGAGTTTGTTTCAGTTTAATTACCTGTCCTCAGAACTCCCACTGAAAGTGATGCAATGACAGTCACATACCACCTCCCCCAAGCAGATTGGTGTCAAGCAGATCTCCCAGAAATGGTTGACTTCCCCAGAAAACTCCTTTCCTCACCTTTTATCACTTAGCATGATGCTATGTGAGATAGAATATCCCTTTGGTCAGTTCAGATCCACTGTCTTGCTTATGATCTCTCCTAAATTTTTACGTACATTCCAGTTTACTCACTTCAGGGTCAACGTGGGGAAGAAGATAAAACTTTGACATTGTAAGTCCTGCTCAGCAATATTTCTGAGTATTGCCTGAGCCTCAGTAATTGATATCCAAGATGCTACAAGACTGTAATTTCATCCATTGTGCAAGACAGTACCAAATACTCACTTTTCCCCAGTGCTAAGCTAAACATTCATGCCAGATTTATTCAAAACATGAAAGATAGTTTTGCATATGATCTCAGTTCTTAGTCAATAGTTTAACAAGACAGTAAAGGGAATATTTAATACCGCAAAGAAAGCCTAGAAATTATGTTTTGTTTTTTAGTAGGGATTGAAAAATCAGCTCACATCTTACCTCCAGAATCTCCATCCATGAGGTTAATCTAATGTGAGCTATGAGTAATGACTATTTGTGTCTGTAAGCCTCCAACTCTCCAAAGCTTCTGGCTAACAGGAAAAAACAATTGTCTATAAGCCAGAAGTAGGCAAAAGGCCTTGTAGGCAAAAAGGCCAGTGGTATCCTGGGTGCTTTAGGAAGGCCATTGTCAACCGGTTGAAGGAGGTGATCCTGCCGCTCTACTCAGCCCTGCTAGTGAGGCTGCATCTGGAGTGCCGTGTCCAGGTCTGGACTCCCTAGTTCAGGACAGACAAGAACTTCTCATCCCTGGAAGAGTTCAGGGCCAGGCGGGATGAGGCTTTGAGCAACCCTGTCTAGTGGAAGTTGTCCCTGCCCATGGCAGGGATTGGAACTAGGGATTGGAACCCTTCTAACCCAAAATGGTTTTTGAATCTAAATGCTATTGTCAGCAGTACCAACGGCATAAAGCTTTGAGCTCTCTTTTTGTAAAAGAGGTCATGCTTTCTGTAAGTCTGTTAGCTGTGATATATAAACATTAAGGAGTTCTGGCATTAAATGACACATAAGGAAGAAGTAGTATGTCTGTTAAATATTGCTGAAATGTATTACAACTAAACTTGTGTTTCTGTTAAGAGCCTGCAGTCAAGCCAATGTGAACATTGCTTTTCACTCTAACAGCTGCTTCACTGCAGTGTTTCACTCAAATCTTAAAACAATAGCAGAGTTAATAGTGTTGAAGCTTTAGATGAAGACAATCTTACCTAGAAAACAAAACTAAATCTTAGTAGTATTTGTTTCATTGTTTACAAGAAACGGGTACTAAATTTATCTAAATTGGCTGTTTTGTTTGTCTCCAAAAGTACTTAATCTATCATAACTGAGTTTTAATGTTTGGATTTTTTCTAGTAAAGCAGTTGTCACTGAATTTTTGATAACAAAGAAACAACAGTAAACAGCCCAGAGTGACAAGGATAACAGCTGTTTTGAGTATAAATTATTGAGTAGCATATGTGAGAAATGAATCTTTTGCCTACTCTAGACAAAAAAATTGTATCCAAAAATAAAAAGAGGATGGATGTCTCTGGTAGTTAGCAATGTCCTCTCACGGGCTACAAATGCATTTCAGTTTATTCCTTTACCTCACAGATGTGATCTGTGATTAGTATAATGTTATTGCTGGGATTGTTTTGAGTACTACTTACATGAGTGTACGAAATGTCCAGATTTAGAAACATCTTTGTGTTATGCCTATTTAATTGATTATCCTGCAGCAGTCTAAGGCAATTTCTTTCGCAAAAAGCTTCAAATGTAGATAAGATTAAAAATATTAATATAAAATGTACATATTAATACAGTAATAAATTAAACTAAAGGATTCTTACTGATTCTTCCATTGTTTTGTTTTGATTTTTTATTGTCTTTCGTTTCTGGATTTCCAGCTTAGCAAGAACTGTTCCTTTACTCAAAGCCCTGTATACTCCATGGAAGAAATGCTGGCTGCAAGGACCTTTCTTTCTTCTTTTCTGGAAAAAAAAGAAGTAATGACCTCATCTTCCTGATGCTCTGATAAATCACCTAGATTGGTTGTCATTCAAAAAAAAAATACACCAAAGTGAAATATATAAAGACTGCTTTAAATGTATTTCAATGTATTTCAAACTCTACAAAAGATAAAAATCCGAGAGCGCCCTGTGCTTTTTTCTTTTCCACAGTGCTCCAACAGGTTGTGTCAAGGGACTAGCAATTCAAATATTTTTCACCAGATGAAAATGGCAGAAGTTGTTGCTATATGATATCCTTCAGAGTTTTTCTAGGAACCATTATAAAGTTTGGAAGTACTGAAATTTGTTAAGAAAGGTTTTGCTATTGGGGCAATATGCTAAATTTTTGTGGTAAATATTCTGTAACGTTCATGTTCCTCTGTATGTATTGTGTCTAAGCAGTAATGTTTTTTGTTTACTTAAGAAACCTAAGTGCAAGTCAAGTTTAATTATTCCATGACTGAATTGCCCTAATACCATTTGAATGGCTAAGTCTGTATTCAGTAAGAATGCACAGCAGATCCTCATGGAAAATATACTAAGGCGTATGGAAAATAAGAATGTGATTGGTGACAGCCAACATGGCTTCACTAAGGGTAAATTTGGTGGCCTTCTGCAGTGGTGTTATACTGGTGGCAGAGGGAAGAGCAGTGACTCAAAGCACTAACCACAGCATCAGGAGGTATCTCTATGGAGCCAGTTCTGCCTGCAAATACACATGTAGCTTCCACACAGGTTGAATTATATAAATTATCTTCATTTCTTTATGCAGCATAGGTTCCAAGTTAATTGCCTGTTACATTACCAAAGACAAAGATGAGTATATATTATCTGGTGTGTCAGGGAAGGGATTTTTTAACGACAGAGTAAAAATATCTCTCATGTGGATTATAATTCATATTTCCAAACAGAAAAAAAAGTCATTTATATGCTCCACCACTAAAAATAAACTAATTGGAAAGAACTGTTACAAAAGCTGATTTAAGGTTATTAGAGAAAAAAATTGAAATAACTTAATGCAAATTAAAGACATTTTATCTACTGATTTGTAAAATGAAACTGTGGTCCCCAAAGTTTGCAGACATTTTACATCCTTAGTGGGGAAGTTAAAAATTTATAGGTTTCATCACTTTTCAGGAACAAAAAATCCCCACAGGACAGAAAAAAAAAATTAAAAAAGCAACAGAGAGAGAACCTTATAAATATTAAAGAATAAATTGGTTAACACTTAGAAATATCTTAATAATATTCTGTTTTACTAGCTGAGTTAAAGATTAACCAGCCTTCCAATTCACTGTGCATCATCAACTGTGTGAAACGCAAAGCAAAGAAACCATGTATGCATCCCATTCTTTTCCAAGAATAAAATATGGAATGTGAGTTATGAATGTTCATGAAAAAACGTTTCAGAAAAAAAAAGGTAACTTAATTGGCTGTAGCCTGTAGAACTGACAGATAGTGTGTGAAGTAGGTTGATGAAAACAAGAGAAGCTCCACTTGTATTTATTCAGTCAAGAATGCACATTTGTTGTGGCTGCTCAAATACGATTTCTATGGAAATATATCTGACTTATATGCATAACCTTCTATATTTGTCTCAGTGTTTGCTGATGTTGAAATTTCCTTTTCCAGTACCAAGATCACTGGACTTAGACTGAAGTTTTACTCTGGTCTAGGTGGTGAGGGTTAGACACAAGACTTAGGAACAAATGTTGATTTCACATTTTTCAGAGGAGATAATGCAAAAGTACAGACTATTTACCTTATGGTTCCCCAGAACTGGTGCCTGCACTTCTTTCTTATTGCCGAGGTTTTTCAGTCATATCATAAAATCATAGAATGGAAAGGACCTCTGAGATCATCAAGTCCAACCCTTGATCCACTACCGCTGTGGTTACTAGACCATGGCACTAAGTGCTACATCCAGTCTCATCTTAAAAACCTCCAGGGACGGAGAATCCACCACTTCCCTGGGCAGCCCATTCCAATGCCTGATTACCCTCTCTGTAAAGAATTTCTTCCTAATATCTAACCTGAACTTCCCCTGGCAGAGCATAAGACCATGCCCTCTTGTCTTACTGGTAGTTGCCTGGGAGAAGAGACCAACCCCCACATGGCTACAACCTCCTTTCAGGTAAATGAAGCAAAGGCTGAACTGGTTATGTCCATCTGGGTACAGCTAGCAGATAATATCCCAAACAAAACCTTTGTCAACACCTACAGAGAAATTTATTATCAATGCTAATTGCTTAAAGAGCCATAGTCTTAATTGTTGACTACGTTACATTACAAAATACTTAAAAAGATACTTAAACAATTAAATTAGGTCTGCAAATCATCCTGAGACTCTGATGCTTAAAATCCGTTTTGGCTCGGTGTGACAGATCCTGTCTCATCTGTATTGGGATAGATAGGGAACAGATACGTTCTTAAATATTTAGTCAGAAGTAATGTGGGCCAGTAATCACTAAGAAACATGTTCAGAAACAGTTAGTTTCTTGCATTAGTTTCTTATATTCTAAAGTTTAAAAATTCCCACAAAAGTTCTCTCATTTTCAATTTCCTAGTCTACTATGAAGACTCCTTAGGAGACAACACCTGGAGCAGGGCAGTCAAGCAGTCAAGAGTCTTGGCCATGTGTTCTGCATATGAGGATTAAAGATTTTTCTGGAGTGTTCCTATTAATCTACAGAACTTAAAACTGGATGCTATTGCTGTTGTCTTCATTCAACTGGTAATACAGGTTTCCAAACTGGGCTGCTGACATTAGACGTTAAAATAACTTGCGTTAAGAAATGTATAAATAAAAACAACATTACTATAACTTTCCTTTTGTTTTTTGGGTTTGTTTTTTTTTTCAGAGCAGCTAATCTTAAAACTCTTCTTACTTACACAAACAGAGGTTTAAATAAAATATATATGTGCCTTTTAATGAAATCCCAGGGACTCTAAGTCTAAAAATACTTTGAACATAGTAACTTTTGTACACTTCTAAAATATTCGTTAGGTATTTAATCTGATTTAAAGATGTTTGGCTTTTGCTAGCTAGTTCCTCTCAAATATTTAGGATTTTAGGGATGCTTGTTGTTTCATTTCTGAATGCTTCCTTTCTATACATTTTGAATGTAAAATCCTGAAAAAAGTGATAGAGCTAAATGAAAACATAAATTTTGTAAAATTTTTCTCAATGAAATTTTCAGTGTTTCAATTTCTTAAAAATTGGATGAGAAGGGGGTTGTTGGGGGAGAAGGGTGTAGGGCTGAAGGTAAAAAAAAATAAAAGTAACAAAAAACCCTACACAAAAAAAAAAAATCAAACAAAAAGCCCCCCCCAAAAACCCAACCCCCCCCAAAACAAACAAACAAAACAAAACAAAAGAAAACAAAAGAAAACAAAACAAACAAAAAAAAAGAAAGTGTTTTTAGGCAGCATTTTCGCTTAAAATTTCTAAACTTTTAAAGCCACCTTGTGAACAGCAATAGCTCTAAGAGGCCGTTCCCTCAGTGTGGCAAATAAATATAGGCTGCAGGGATTTATACCATTTTTTGTGTACTTTCTTTTTTTGGCCCTGTATTAGAGACAAGTTATTTTCCACATAGAAACCAGGAAAAAAGTTAGAGGATATTTAAGAAAAACCACTTGCTTGAGGCAAAGCACCTTCTACTTTTTGGTTACTTGATTGTCTTTTTCAGATAAATGACTCATGGTGTGTTCTTGCAGTAAAATGGGCTATGGCATTGATCTGTCAGTGACATTCTTTTTGCCTTCACCTCCTCCTCCTCCTTTTCCTACAGAACATATAGGCACTGTATTCTGTTTTGGATGAGAACATGCAACTTGACAGCCAATACATGTGAATCCCCAATAACAGAAAAAGTAAATACCTATTGAAGTGAATTCATTCTTACATAGGATAAGGTGTACTGTATGTCATGATAGTCATTATTTCATCTGAGCCTAATAGTGTTCTCAGGTTGATATGTTACTCATTACCAGGACACTAGCTTTTAAGGAGAATATTACACACTGCACTATTAATGCTAGTGAGGTATTAGGTGAATTAATTAATCATTCAAATTCTCATTTATTGGCTTAATAAATAGCTTCTTTCTGAACACTTGGAATACAGTCCAATTGTTACAAATGTAGGTGTGCTGATGTAGTTAAACGTAATAATGAAGACCAGTCCATTTATAGCTGCCCTTACCACCACAGTATCTACCCACTGAGCCGTTTGACACATGCCTGCAGTCATCAGGAGCGTGGCATTAATCTGCTTTCTCATTCCTGCTGTGACAGGATTGTTCCCCACCAGCTGGCAATAGCATGGTGGCTGGGGAGCATGACATAGCAGCTAAAGAAGGAGACATGGATCTCTCGCTATGGCGGTGGCATGTCAGGACAGCATCGGTTACCTTGATGTTGTATCTAAAAGTTTTCTACTATTTCCTTGAATCGAGGTCATGAAACCAGCCATCAACAGGCTCAAAACTCTACTGAGGTAAACACTGATGGGGGACGGACCTGACTATGACTATTTAAAGTAAAATTTAAAATGTTCAATAGGAAATTGTAAGCAGGACCATAGGATCATTCAAGGCCAACTAGAGTAAAACCTTCTGAAATGCATACAGTGTCAATACTGGGCTCTTGGCACCAGCTGTATCACTCTCATATACATACCTGTTGGGGTGCATCTCTTGTCAGTGTAGAGAAAGCTGGACATAGCTTGCATGCTCATTGAGGTTGCAGCAGAAAAGTAGTATTGATTCTTCTTTCAGAGAATTTTAACTCTTTAAATCAGTCAAAGTAGACTGCGGTGAAATTGGAATACTAGAGAAGCAAACCAACTTCAAGATTTAAAAAAAGACAGAATAGACTTTTTTATAGATTTTAGAAAGAGGTTTTATAATAGTTAAATCTCAGATAAAAAAATTCACAACTATGCCTCTGTGTATGATCAAACTATTATTACATTATATAAGGGGAAAACATTTAAAAGCAAACACAGAGTCTGAATTATTAACTATTTCTCTGTGAAACATAAATTATTTCAGTTACTAGTAAGCAATCGTTTTCTATTTCGAAATAAATTGTTAACAACCTCATAAAAATGTCATTACAAATGCTGGATAATTGAAGGCTTGGAAGGAGGATCTGGGGAACAGATCTGCTGCAGGGGAAGATTATGGAGAAGATCATCTTATGTGCCGTCATGCGGAATGTACAGGACAACCAGCGGATCAGTTCCTGCCAGTATGGGTTTATGAAGGGAAGCTCCTTCTTGACCAGACTCATCTCCTTCTATGTATGACAAAGTGACCCACTTAGTGGATGAGGGAAAGGCTGTGGATATTTTCTACCTGGACTCCAGTAAAGCCTTTGACAATGTTTCAAACACATTCTCCTAGAGAAACTTGCTGCTCATGGCTCGGACAGGTGCAATCTTTGCTGGGTGAAAAACTGGCTGGAAGACTGGGCCCCAACTGTGACGGGGAATGGAGTTACATCCTGCTGGCAGCCAGTCACCGGAGGAATTTCCCAGAGCTCAGTATTGGGGTCAGTTCTGTTCAATATCTTCAGTGATCTGGGTGAAGGGATTGAGTACACTCTCAGTCAGTTCACAGATGACACTAAATTGGGTGTGAGTGTTGATCTGCTGGAGGGTAGAACGGTTCTGCAGAGGGATCTGGACTCGATGGGCCAAGGCCAAGTGTATGAGTGCTGGATCCTGCATTTGCATCATAACAGCCCCAGCAGAGCTACAGGCTGGGGGAAGAGCGGATGGAAAGCTGTCTGGCAGGAAAGGACGTGGGGGTGCTGGTCAACAGCCAGATGAACATGAGTCAGCAGTGTGCCCAGGTGGCAAAGAAGGCTAATGGCATCCTGACTTGTATTAGCAACAGCGTGGCCAGCAGGAACTAGGGAAGAGATTGTCCCCCAGTACTTGGATCTGGTGAGGCTGCATCTCAAATCCTGTTCTGGGCCCTTCACTACAAGAAAGACATTTGGGTGCTGAAGCATATCCAGAGAAGAAGGTGGAAAGGGTCTGGAGCACAAGTCCTGTGAGGAGAAGCTGAGGGAGCAGGAGGTTTTAGTGTGGAGAAAAGGAGGCTCAGGGGAGACCTTATCCCTGGAAGCATTCTAGACCAGGCTGGATGAGGCTTGGAGCATCCTGGTCTAGTGGAATGTGTCCCTGTCCATGGAAGGTGTGTGTTTGTGTAACTACATGATGCTGAAGGTCTCTTTCAACCCAAAGCATTCTGTGGTTCTATGTCAGTCTGATAAAATGAGGAATGTCTGCACACTTAATCTGCTCAATTACTACACTTATTTTATCCTGTCTAGCCTACTGTAAAATCAGTGGAAAGGACTAAGAAAACCTGAAACAATTAATTTTACATTATCAATTAGCGTGAATTCCAGATACAATCGCCCAATCTTTAAGCTACCATGCGTTCAAACTTATGCATACGCCTATGCACATTTGAAAAACCTTTTTGACAGGTAGGTTGTTTGTTTGTTTGTTTGTTCGTCTATTTGTTTAAATGCCAAAATAGCTTAAGACTCTGACTTGCAGTAGTTGTTTGGGCAAGATTCCTAGTATTTGGTATGATGTTGTTAATAGACCTATGGCATAAACTTTAATTAAATGATTATACTTACAAGCAGTAGAATAGAATGCTGTCAAAAAAAAGTCTCCTCAAATGAGAAATACAAATATGTCTGTAAGTGAATGAATTTAGCCACTATTGTATAATATTTTCATAATTAAATTCCTGCATCCATCAAGGAAAAGAAATGTGTTTTGTCTAGTTCAAGTATTTTTCACAGTACAAATCTGATAATTCCCTAGATTAAATTGAAAGTATGCAGAAAAGTGGAATGCAATTTAAAGATTCAATGAATATAAAGAATAACTTAAATATATGTGTGGGGGGTTTTTTGTTTTGAAAAACACCCATACAGCTGAGTTCAAATGCCCTGCAGAAATGCACTAATTTAATTGCACTCCTTTACCTCTTCTTGATATTACCATCCCTTATTTTTGTACCCATTAGGTTACCACCTTAGACCCAGTAGACAGATTAACCTAGAATCCTCTGCAATTTTTGTCAGTGTTGATAAAAATGCAATTTTCAAAATAAGATTTCAGAACTTGCACTAGGCACAAAACGCAAAGGTTTCACTCCAAAGTAGGAACCTTTGTTTCACCGTTTCTGTGGAGTGGATTCTAGTTAGCTCAAGCTGCATTCAGTCTGTGGCCTCTACAGTACCCCGAGATGCCCCAGGAGCCTTTCTGTAAGCCATTGTGAAGACTGATTGCAAACCTGCTCAGTACCAGCTGTTACTGATCCTCCCAAGCCTCTTGGAAAGCCACCTTAGTATCATTGCATGCAATATTTAGCAGTTGCATGGGCCCCAGAGAATTACACACATTCTGCAAAGCATCTTTATAAATTCTCTAGGATTAGTAACAGAAGATACAAGGAGAAAAACAACAAACTCACAACAAACACTCCTCATCACGTCTTTGTTCATGTCCTGCAAGCCTCATATAGAATGGATAGACTTTTCAGTCCTCCTTCTGCTTATCGTCTCCATAAAAGTTTCCCAAATAATATTCCTGTTCCCTCCTTCAGTTAGCTCACTTAGCAATAATAATTTTGTTCCTGTTTACATCCAACGGATGACACATTTATTAGCCCTAGCTCTATTGAAATGCCAAGAGTCAGATGCTCAAGACTCAAGTAGGAAGATGTGATAGACCAAACTTTGCTTAAAAAACTGGTTGTGCCTTGTGACGTATTGTGATCTTGTTAACCTTGGACTGATGTCTTAAACAAACTGTTTTCAAGTCAGATAAAGGAAAAGGCTGATAAGAAGCAGATCCTGGTGGTGGGTTAATGTTTTTATCATGCCAATTTCC
Source organism: Cephalopterus ornatus (assembly GCA_013396775.1). NCBI lineage: Eukaryota > Metazoa > Chordata > Aves > Passeriformes > Cotingidae > Cephalopterus > Cephalopterus ornatus. Next base: position 20,339 of record VZRE01016360.1, on the reverse strand, counting down.
ACACTTCTGATAAGGCACAACTACACAGTCACAGAAAGCAGGGCAAAACAGTGGCCATGTAGAAGGGGCCACAAACTATCAAAGATCCCCAAAGCACCTTGCGACTCATTTCTAGAGTGTTGTATCAGACAGTGTAAAACCCTTCCCCAGGGCATTCCCATGTAATCCTGAGTATATATAGCCCATAGAACTCTTTGTTGCACAGGTCCCCACTCCCAATGGATCAAAACTACGACCATCACTCTGATCATGGACACTGAAATTGCAATGATCAAGTGTCATCACTGGATCCACAGGTGGTGATATCTTTCCACTATCTACTGTTGTCCTTTCCTTCTCTTTCTTTCTTTTCCTTATATGTTTTCTTCTTGATAGTGTTTTTATATTTTTATAGAAAAGAACCAAAACAGCCACATACTTTCTTTTGCTGCAATTAAATTGTTTTTAAATAAACCTGCCTCATATATACACTGGTCATGCAGTTCATTTCACTCTTATTCACCCCAGGAGATCTATTAGCAAGAACCTCAGTTACCCTGCCTCAGAGGCAGATCATAACAGAAGATCATCAAACTTGATGACTTTTCGACTTCTATCTTGTATGAGGGCAGATGTGCAAGTATGAAACTTCTCTCTTTTTTCCAGAGACTTTGAATAAGAATGATAGTTATGGATATCAAGATGCAGCGCATTGAAATATGAGCCTGAAAGACAATTTCTTTGTTTCTAATCAGATGAGAAAGTGAGACATAGCATTGCATAAATGTGTTTTATTAAAATGCTATTTTTAAGAGAAGCACATAATTCAAAAAAGGATCAGGTTTCTTCTCAGAAAACTAATTTGATGGTATGATTTGTATTAAAAATGCCCCCAATTGTTGTTTAACTGTTTACTGACATATAATCTATTACTGTTGGGTTTTTTTAATCAGATTACTTTTCTCCCTTTCTCATTTTCATACTGCAAAGCAAAGCATTAGAATGCACAATAGACTTAAAATTAACTACTTCAGTTCACCTGCAGTATATACTTTTCATTATTCAGGAATATCTTACAGCTCTAGGTCTCAAATATCTTAATCTTTTCTTTTCAACACAGCAAAATAGCAAAAATATATACATTTAATAATTTTTCAACACATTTCTTTAAAAAAGAAACATTTCCCTTCCTTAGGAAACAGTTTTCTTTTCAAAAAAAGAGGACATGTAAATTTGATTATAAAAATCGGAAAGAAGAAAACCATATTTCAAAATGAAATGTACTCATTTTGCAACTAAACAATCAGGAAATCCATAAAATAAAGTCATTTTTTGACTGAAACAAAAATATTATCTGTAATGGTATTTATACACTTTATTTATATAACACTAGTGGTTATTGGCATGTCTCTCTTCCTCTGACACATTCTAACTAAAAACTGGTAGGATTACTGGACTGGGAGATTCGGATGAGAGAAAGGAGCAATAATCCAGCTCAAAGCCTGATGAAAACAGTGCAGATTCCTGGGCTTTCCAGAGAGGTCCCATCCAGGTACAGTAATAGATGTAGATATATCAGGGATTGAGCTGTGAGGAACTCAAGAACTGTGTACAGAAAATGTTTGTTAGCTGAAATAAGAAAGAAAAAGCAGAAAACTGTTGGAGACACTGAAACTAAGAGGGTCTCAGGCTGCACAGAAGTGAAGCAAAATGACTCATTCTTCAAGGTGTAAGGCTCTTTATAACAGAATGCTATACAGAGGCACAGTGGGGACTTCCTGCATCCATGTGCCTGGTGAAATTGCAGCAAATAATTGGTTTAAGGCCAGTAATGAGTTTTATTTTGAGGCAAAGATTCACAAATACTGAGTTTGCAACTGCAACTGATACCAAATAGAGTTTCATGTGTGTGTTTTTAACTAAAATATATATGGACCTCCATGCAGTTTTATCAATTTGCATGGAAAAGAAAGTGACGTCTTTGGAAGGAACTTACACGAGAAGTTAGAGAAAAGTTGTTTCTCATATCTTCTTCCCTTCTGTGGACAATTCACTTTCGTACAAATAAATATCAAAACAACTAATAAACTTTTCCTCTTTTGCTCCTCCTTCCAACAGAGATTGTTATTGCCTTGCTCATATGGATTTACTGATTTAAGAGCATACAAACACTTCTCATAGGAAGTGTGAGAATACCAAATATTTGTCAGACAGTATTGGGTAATTAAAGCTTTTATTGTGTCTTGCTTCTGAAGGCTGGTAGTGCCTTCGTATTGCAACGTAGCTGCACAAAGGAAGACACCAGCAGCAGAAACAGCATATACATATGTTGTTCGGATTTCAGGAATAAAGATCCAAAGGAGTTGTTGAGAATTTGAAAGTATATTCTCTTTGAAAGTATTAAATTTTGTGGTCTTGATTACCAAACACTCATTTCATCAAGCAGTGAATTTCTTAGCATGTATTCTCAGATCAAAGGCATTGACTCCCACCTACTAAAACAGTATATTATCAGGACTCAGAAAAAAACAAATAAATCCCTAGAGTGCTCTTAGGCAACACTGTTTCTGCATTCTGAAAGCTCTTCATATGTCATGTAATATTTTCCAAATCATCCAATCATTCTGGGGCTGGATTAATAAAGGATTCATGTATACAAAAATACACAAGTATGTAAATAAGCTTCCACATTATCTTAACAGAGACAGAGAAAGAACCGTAGTATTTGTAATTGAGAGTTTGTATGTTTTCAGGTTAGCAAGTAAAATTACTGAAAACTGTTACCATGTCCAACTCTATAAAACAATGTATCTGCTTTTGTTTACTGCCAAAAGCATAGTGCTGGTGGCATGTGAGTTGCTCTTGATGGTCTTTGAAATGCTTTGAAACTTCTTTGAATTTCTTTATAAACTGCCTAGAAACTCTGCCAAACTCATGGGATTTCCATGTACATGGTGAAGACAGGGCAGCTGAGCATCTATAGGAAGTATAACAGCTGTATCTGACTGTTCAGTATGAGGTATATTGTGGTAATGCAAACAATCCAGGTACGTCTCCATTTCCACAGAACTTCCTTTTGATTTGAGTAAGGTATATGACAGGAAAACTACCTTTCTGGTATCTTAGGATAGTATTCTTTTCATTGAATGTAAGCTGTGTATATTGACTTCAGTGAAGCATGTTGTAGAACATGGTACTGCACAAAGAGTTTAATAGTTTCAGTTGCACAGGTTTATTTTATTTGTATTCTGGAATGTGAAATAAAAATATTTTATTTACCAGAACTATCCTGCAAAATGTATAAAGTAGGCTACTCAAAGATACTGGTAAGTTTTCCCACCCAATGAGCTTCCAAATTCCAACTTGCCACTTTTTCTAGATACACCCATTCATATGTAAGTTTCAATTGGTGATAAGATTTTTTTTTATTTACTTATTTTGTAGATTCATAGAATCATTTTGGTTGGAAAAGACCCTTAAGATCATTCAATCCAACTGTCCAGTTTGTTTATCAGGTGGAAGAATCTCTGGTAAGATATCTTATCCCGGATCTCACAGAAATGGTTGCTAAACTATAGGGTTAAGTCTACTTTTATCTACTTTTTAAAAAAAGTTTATTTCCTAAATTCACCTTCTTTCTATTGGCAAAACAGTTTTCCAACTGCCTTTGCCATATAATTTTATAGACTCGTAAGGGGGGGATTTGCTCCTGAATTTAGCTATCAGCATCATAGATATTTATATCTGGACAGGTCAAACCACATGCTCATTAGTCCATGGATAGATGCTCCTAGAGCAAATTCTGAAGTCCTCTTTCAGAACTGATGTGATGAGATGGGTTGCAAGTTCAAACAGTTTTCTTCCTAGAGGGCACAAAGGTGGTAAATTCAGATATATGCAGTTCATCAAAGGAATATTAGGATAAAATTTTGATTAGTATCTATGGTATTCAAGATTGTTAACTGGAATTCATAATGCCAAGTCCTCTGGAAATCTTTGAAATTTTCATCTGCATGGACACTGAAGCTGCACTGACTTCTGAGTGGTCCATATGCCTCATCCCATAAAAACCTCAATGATATCTCTAAAGTGTAATTATTTCCTTTGGGACACCTGGGTTTTGGGCTTTTTTGAGGGAATGTATAAGGTAATCGGGAACCTAGTTGTTGTGAAAGTGGTGGATATGGTATATTCTTTGTGAATTCTAAGTTATGGTATCATGCAGCTTCCTGACTCTTGGGTATTGGAAGTCCTCATCAGTTCTAGTTCAAGTTGCTGAGTAATGGAATATTCAAAGCAACTACAAAGAGCAGCTGTAGATTTACTTACTCTTAAATAATGAAATTCACAAAAATGTTCCTTTCTATCAACACATTCGTAGAGTTTACTTCAAAAGAAATTGTAATTTTCAGCATGTGTTACATCATACTGGTGGATTAAGTAAGCAAGGGCAAGTTATTTTCATGCAGTTTTATCATGTAGTTTATTAGTGCAATCAAGTGTACAAGCAGAAGGGACATTCTGATGAGAAGTTGGAAGTCTTGAGAAGTTACTGTGATTGTGCATGAAACTGGGGTCATGCCTAGATGTAGGTTTGGTTTAATGATCTGTCACTTTCTGTAAACCCATGTTTCAAATACCATGAGCCATATATGACCGCATGAGAATTACCTTGAACGTTTTTTGGTATTATAGCTATAAATGTCAGTGAGTTGATTAAAAAAACTGCTTGTGAAATATGGACTATTTACTTAAAGTATATTAAACTTTTATATCCTGAACTATTACTTATCCTCAGAATATATATACCAGCAGCTACCAGGATCAGAATCAGTTACAAGCATATTTCTTGATGACCGATTTGTTTTTTAAGTCATCAAAATCAAAAGCTGTAACCCTTCAACTCTCTGCAGCAGTCAATGAAGCCAAAGGGAATTTGTTCACTGGCTTCAGACAGGGGCCAATTGAGCTTCCTACCCTTCTTGAAATGTGTAGGATCTTCTGGGTAAAAACTCTGAATTGCTGATTACATTAAATTCTCTGCTCTGTTTAAATATTCTCAAGTTGTAGCATTGATATACACTAATTCAGCAAAGTTTTTAATTAAGGTTTAGCTTATGTGCAAATGCTGGATGACAAAACTGCCTCCAAAGTTTTAATCAGCAAGTGTAATTCATTATGGCATCTCTGTGAGAATTGATTCAATCTTTGGGAGCCTGTTTTCTTTTCTGCAAATGCAGAACAATAAAAAGTAACTTTCTGCCATTGGTGGTTGATGGCATAAGGCACTGTTTTTGATTACAGAAATGATTTTCTGAAATCATAAAAAGAACAGAAGCCTACTCATTAACATGGGAAAAACAAGTGAGTTTATATAAGTTCCCCTAAGAATTATATCTTTTACAAGGTTTTTGTTCCAGGCTTGGAAATGAAGATAATTTTATTGTTAAGGAAGAGCTAGAAAGACATTCAGAATAAATTCCAAGAAGAAAACAATTAATAATTCAAGATAATTTCAGTGTAAATGTCCCAGTTCCTTGGTGATTTATGGTTATGACATTAGTCTTCTGCAAGCGGTAAGTAAATAATCTAGTCCAGCTTTTAGCCAGTCTTTTCCATCCTTCTCTTCATTGCTCATTTGCTCAAGCACTCTTGTTTGACAGGCCTGCTCCCTATATCAGCCTGTGTTGCAGCTGGTTAAGGTGAGCGTGACAAGGTTCCTCTGACTAAAGACAGACAACTCTTCATTCTAGAAGTTATAACATTGCTTTTCCCACATGCTTAAGACAGACTTGATTCCAGGAAGGCCCATGTGGTTTGAGTTGGGATGGGTGGCTACAAAGAGCTCTGCTGATATAGTTCCTCACTCAAGACATTTGTCCTATCTTACACAAGAAAGATGATAGCATTTTAATCTTAGCCAAATGTCCAATTAAATGAATGCCCCAGGTAATTTAAATGACCAAGAGTCAATCTCCTCTGTAATGTTTCATGGTAGCTTGTGTGATTCAGTGAGGTGACAACCTTGTGTTAAGAATTGTTTCTGTCATACCTGTTTAGTCAGTAACATTTGGCATTCTCTGACATCCCGCTCTGCTCTACACTGGGGCAGCCTTACCTTGAATATTGTAGCAGTTTTGGGCACCACAATATAATATATCACATATAATCACAATATAATAATATCACATTAAGCTGTTAGAGAGGGTCCAAAGAGGGCGACAAAGATGGTGAAGAGCCTTGAGGGGAAGCCGTATGAGGAGTGACTGAGGTCACTTGGTCTGTTCAGCCTGGAGAAGAGGAGACTGATGGGAGACCTCATTGAGGTCTATAACTTCCTCATGAGGGGAAGAGGAGGGGCAAGCACTGGTCTCTTCTCTGTGGTGACCTCTGACAGGAGCTGAGGGAATGGCCTGAAGTTGTGTCAGGGGGTTGGATATTAGAAAAAGTTTCTTCACCCAGAGGGTGGTTGGGCACTGAAACAGGCTCCCCAGGGAAGTGGTCATAGCATCAAGCCTGCAGAGTTCAAATAGAGTTTGCACAGTGCTCTCAGGCACATAGTGTGATTCTTGGGGTATTGTGTGGAAGGCCAGGAGCTGGACTTTGATAGTCATTGTGGTTGCCTTCCAACTCAGCGTATTCTGTGATATGCAAAGCAGCTTGGTAGGCCAGTTCAGAAAGTCTATAAAGAAAAATAAAAAAACAAAGTCAGACTCCTAAATGTGCTAGAAAAGAAATGCCAGAGAAAATATTTCTCCTTATTAGCCTTTTGGAGAAGAAGAATTAAAGTAACGACAACATGAAGAAGAGAACAATAATAAGAGTGAATCTTGTGGAAATTTGGGTTTGCCTTTTCTCCTTCTTGCTATGTGGTAGACAGTTGATATTTTCATTGTTTCATACCCCGAATGTAGCAATTGTTGTTGCATATTTTTTTAACTGAATCAAAGAAAAAAACCCCTAGTTTCTCCACCAGAAATACTATTATGTTTTTATGGATAATAAAAGGAATGGCTTAACTTACAGTATCAGGCATATAGTCTGCATATACAGTTTTCAGAATGCCAGTCACTCACATTTAGAAAAGTCAGACTTGTTTGTTGCTTTGCAGCAATGTTCCCTCATGCACTGAAATGTGCTCAGAATAAACTGTAGTGGAAGAAAAACTTAAATTTCTGTTTTTCGTCTCTCGAAACCAAAAATATATCAGATTTCTTTGGAATTTTGCTGATTAATATGGTCATTCCCTTCTCTTCATTCTTTGAGGCACATGTAATATTCCACTTATCTCTGTAATCTCCTTTTCTGAATAAAGAAAACTATAATTCCAGGATCTGATCTGTCAAAAGGACTTTTAGTGCTCAAGTCTACACCACAAGAGGGAAACAGTTACTTTTGTGGACATGAAAAGACACTTTTTGACAAACTGCTAGTAAGGACATGAATCATTCTAAACCCCAGATATAACAAATTGATTAGTTGGAGATGAATTATTTATGTTCCTCAGTCAAGCTAGAACAAGTATTGGCACAAAGCAGTTTATAGGTATTCTACACCTTAATTCCTACATACCACCCTCAGACTAAGAACAAGAGGGACAGAAAAGAAAAATAAAAACAAACAAACAAACAAAACCAAAAAAGAAAAGGAAAAAGAAAAAGAAAGAAAAGGCAGTTTTCTAGTTGCCCAGACCATAGAAGTAATATGTGTTATAATGAGCTTAAAACACAGTTTGGGGGAAAAAAAGTATGGTTATTTTGTAAACACAGAAATATTTTTGCATCAACTCATAGATATATTGTAATAACACAGCATAAATAATATAAACAAACAAATACATAAATATAAATAAATAGAATAATTGGAGTAAAAAGTAGCAAAATCATTCCTTAAGAGAATAATACTTTTGAGGCTGACTCAGTTGTTCTGAAATCCTCCCTAGGAGGGGATTCTCTGCCAAAGGTCTGATTCATGTTGAAAGCACAGGAGCTCCTTCAGCAGTATAAGCCTTCCTTTGTTGGTGACTTTACAGTCAAATGGAGGTCTGGTCTTTTCTCTCATGAGCTGTTTGAGGGAGGAGATTATCCCACTCTGCTCTGCTGCGGCCTCACCTTGGGTACTGTATGCAGTTTTGGGAGCCTCAACACAAAAAGGACATCAAACTATTCGAGTGTGTGCAGAGAAGAGCGACAAAGATGGTGAAAGGCCTTGAGGGTAAGACTTACAAGGAGAAGCTGAGGTCACTTGGTTTGTTCATCTTGGAGAAGGGAAGGCTGAGGGGTCACCCCATTACAGCCTAGAACTTGCTCAAGGCAGGCAGTAGATGGAGAGGTGTTGATACCTCTCTAGTGACCAGCAATAGGATATGAGGAAATGGAATGAAGATGCATCAGGGAAAGTTCACACTGGACATCAGAAAAAGTTCTTCACTGACGAGGTAGTTGGTCACTGCAACAGGCTCCCCAGTGAATTGATCATGGCACCAAATCTGCCAGAGTTCAAAGATCATCTGGATGAAATTCTTAGTCATATGGTTAAGATTTCGGTAGTCTGTGGAGAAGCAGAGAGTTGGACTTGATAGTCATTATGTGTACTTTTCATTTCAAGATATTCTATTCCACATATTCTGGATTACTGCTAAATGGAGAGGGTAGAGGGCAAAGGATTATAGTCTATGGGCACTCTTTTCATGATGAACTAAGGTAATATGTACACTTTGAATAGAAATAAGTTTTAAAATGTATCTTCTCCAGACACTAATATCTGTTCAGATTCTTTTCTTTTTTTCCACTGGAAGAAGTGAAATAGTAGAAACAAAAAAGTTTTAGACTGAGAGTGACATTTATGTCAATTATTACTGTAGCAGTAAGTAAAAACTTGGAAAAATTCACTGATGCTTGTGAGAGGAACACATCAGTAGAAGTAGTAGTAGAAGTACTAATAAAGACTATTCCTCTGAATCTGTGTCAGAGTCTGTGTGTATTGTGTCTGGCTGAGATGCAATTCATTTTCCCCATAGAAGCCCACACAGTGCTGTGCTTTGCATTGGTAGCTAGAAAGGTGTTAATAACACACCAGTGGTTTATGTGTTTTGTCTACTGCTGAGCAGTGCTGGCACAGCATCAGCACTGTCTCCAACATTCTGATCCCTATCAGTAGGCTGGGGATGGGCAAGTTCATGGGAGGTGACACAACTAGGACAGCTGACCCAGAATGACCAAAGGAATATTCCATACCATATGATAACAGCTCAGATATAAAAGCTAAGAAAAGGGCAAGGAAGAGGGCGTATTTGTTATTTATAATGTTTGTCTTGCAGAGTAACCACTACATATGCTGAAGCCCTGTTTCCCAGAAAGTGGCCAGGCATCTCTTGCTGATGGGAATTAGAGAATAAAATATCTTTTTTTTTTTTTTTTCATCTTCCCATGTGCACATGCAACCTTTCACTTTTGCTTTAGTAAATTGCCTTATCTCTACCTACAAGTTTTCCATCTTATTTTCTTTCCCCTATCCAGCTGGGAAGTGGGAGTGATAGTGACTGGGTGGGCACCTAACATCCAGTCAAGGTCAACACATTACAGTGTGATAATTCTATCCCAGGCAGTCCCAGCAGAATCCAGCTGGATGCTTCTAACAAATAGGTTCCCTCATGTGAATGGGATAAAACTCATGAGTTTTGATTGTTTTGTTTGCCTGAGTTTGTTAGATGGGGGTGATAAAAATGGCACAGATCCAATTACTAACTGGCATCATTGGGAACTCACACAAGCCAGTAAATAAAAAAATATAGTTCCCTTTGCAAAGAGTTACTTAGCTTATAAAATGAATAGAATTTACTTCAGCATAAAATATACAGGAGATACTAAACAAGCTACAACTGCTACTTTGATAGCAGTTCTTTCATAATGTGAAGACTATTGGAAAATAGAGAAATACGTAAAATGTTGCAACGGGTTTATAAAAACATTCTGTAAAGTCTATATTGAAAGTGCACATGGAAGCCCCTAGAAAAATATAAAACCAAACTGAATAAAAAAGACCTAAAAAGAAGATAGAAGAAATATAAACAGCTTTAAAATATTATCGCTGTACTTGATGTTGGTTTTGTAAACATTTTTAGGATCTACTATACAAATAGTCCAAACCAAACCTGTTGTAAACAGTCATAATTCACAGTCCACAATCTCTGCCATCCCATACTAACCTTTCAGTCAGCTGAGTCTTTATATCACTGATGCTGGGAAGCAATTCATATCACTTATCTGCAATTGCAGTTGTCTTAAAAATAAATAGATTACCCATACGTGACTGTTCAACTTCAAATAGACAGCAAAATCTTAGCAAGGAGGGGCTTGACCTCTTCTCCCAGGCAACTAGTGACAGGAGAAGAGGATATTGCCTCAAGCTGCACCAGGGGAGGTTCAGGTTGGACATCAGGAAGAGTTTCTTAACTGACAGGGTTGTCAAGCATTGCAGTGGGCTGCCCACGACAGCAGTGCAGTCACCATCTCATGGAATTTTTCAAGAAATGACTGGATGTGGCACTTAGTGCTATGGTTTAGTTGACATGGTGGGTTTTGGTCAAAGGTTGGACTCAATGATCTTGGATGTCTTTTCCAACCTTAATGATTCTGTGGTTCTATGATTCTAAAACCATGAAACTTTGATAGTTTCTTTCTGTAAGCTTTTTCCTTTAATGTTCAAAAGAACTCAGAGGGACTACATTTTAAAGTCAAATATTTAAATTTTTCAAAATTAAATTTCAAACTGCATTTTCAGTGCCTGTATTCGTAGGACACACATGGTGCTTATCCCTGATTAGTTGATGTTAAAATACTGATCATAGTATATGAACATAGAATTAAATATCTCTGGAGTTTCTTTGAAAACACCTGTGAGAAATTGTGCTGAACATAATGGTGATCAAACAGGGAAGAACTCCTGTGAGGAGTGAGGAGGCATAGAAACATTAAGAATTGGAGGGAACTTCCATAAGAGAAATTTCCAAAAGTTTGTAAATACTCTTATGAGGAAAATTATACACTTTGAGAGTAAACTTTCTCTGAGTTGTACAGCTCTACAATGTTTTGAAAATAAAGCTTAATTCTTCATTTCTAGTGTTTAGAATTGTTCCCATTTCAGCTTCTTTGTTTGCTGTTGTCTTACTTTGAATCTTAAATTAACTATTGCATAGTCCTGAATATTTTTAAGGGTAAAAATAGCACTAGATTATGATGAAACTTGACAAAATAGAGAAAGAAAAAAAAAAAGAATCCTTTCTTCTTGGCATATCTTGGAAAACTCACAATGACGAAAGTAAATTGGGGTATATTATAAGTTACATACGTACACTGCAATAAAACAGGTGATTTCAGCAGATATGCATGTGAATTAATAAGCTGATATTAATGTTAGTAGTATTGTAATAGTTGTGGACAACATACAGCTCTATCCTCGGTGCAGTAGAGTGGTTTATCACATCTGTGACTGGCATCAGACAAGACTCTGCTAGCAATTAGTACACTCAGGTTGGCAATTAGAAGGCCTTTACACATCATTACACATGAGCATTAACGAAAACTTCTAGTAGTTAAGATGTGCTGAGCTAGTTTATAGAACTCTCCAGTATGTTGTCCCTTGAAAAGAGATAAAAGGACTGTCTGCAGTGGTAACTTCTGCTTTTTTGCTGCTGCATCTCACAGACCAAATGTCCTATAGAAATTATCTTAAACAATTTTAAGACAAAAGGGACATAGTTTACCCTAGCTGCTGGTTGGCCTATTTTATGTTAATAGATCTTCATAAATATTGTTTTGAGGAAGCTAATATGCCAACCAGGAGCATCAGAGTAGTGTAGAGGCAGTATCTTTGTTCAGGAATCAACAGCTGCTTTCTTCATAGGAAGACATGTCTTATGAGGAGCAACAAAGGACTTTGAGCTTGTCTAGTCTGGAGAAAAGGAGGCTGAAGGGTGATCTCATTGCTCTCTACAGCTTCCTGAGAAGGCAAATGGAGAGGGAGGTGCTGAGCTCTTCTCCAGTGATACTACACGTGGGGAGTGGTTCAAAGCTGCACCAGAGGAGGTTCGGACTGAACATCAGAAAGCATTTCTTCAGGGCACGGGTGGTCAAACACTATAACAATTTTTCTAGAGAGGTGATCGATGCCCTAAGCCTGTCGCTGTTTAAGAGGCATTTGTACAATGCCCTTAACAATATGTTTTAATTTTGGTCAGCCCTGAAGCAGTCAGGCTCTTGGACTAGCTAGCTGTTGTAGGTCCCTTCCAACATAAACATGCTATCCTATTCCTATATTTTGACCATGTGAAATACGGAGATCATTTTATTGAAAGCATTTATAATTTTTAGGGGGCTTTAACACCAAAAATCATTAAAGAAGAGACTTCGAAAACTGTTATTGCCTTGACAATGACTATGAACTGAGAACATTTTTTCAGTTTTCATTTAATTTCACTTCTTGTCAGATTCAAGAACTGTATCCTAGAATGAATGAAAGATTATAAATTAAAAATTAATATTTTAGGAAAATCTGTTTTAGTATTTTCAGGCATTGATCAATCTTTTGTGTGAAGACAGTTTCATAAAATACAGGAATTTGAAATACAAGTCTGAATTCAGTGATGCAGTGTAAGAATTCTTTATTGTCTCTTCTGTGAGTCTGTTTTGGTTCCATTGAGGTACCTGGTAAATTCCTCTTGACAATAACAATGTAATAATCAGTTGTTTAGAAATGGGTGGCAGGGCAAGTCAAAGAATTGATAATAAGTCATGCTCCATGTTTACAAAAAGCAATCCAGTATTGAGAGGTTTCTGCTTCCAAATCATGAACCCACATAAAAGTGTACACTGGCTCTGGCAGGTGCAATTAAAAAAGAATAGCTTTCAAAATGATAATATCACTTGGGATAACTTCATTTCAATCATTTGCTACTGTAGTTTCAAAATTCCTGGTGCAGCCTCCTAAATTTTTAAATAGCAGCACTATAAACCTGCAATGAGTACTTTTACAGGGCATGAAACGCAGAGGCAAATTCTCCTTATTCCAGAACAGCCTCATAAAGTTTCGCATAGACTGCCATGCCCTGGTATCTATTCCAAAAATTGTCTTGTTTTGAAAACTACTATAGCCTGAGGGGTTTCATAGTTCGAGTGCTGAGAATGAGGTCAAATACACACAAAAAGAAAAAAGTGTAGAATGTCATTGCTTCTGACTTATCTTTTTGAAGGAGATCATTTGATCAATGCTTTTTTTTTCCCCACAGTGGATAAAAAGGGCAATAGTAATGTATGCCAGAATTAGATGCTGATGATTCTTTTATGTTATTCTCATAAATGATGACATTCAGCAAGTCCAAAATGCAGCCCTGAAACTAGATACATCTAATCCAGTAGCACTATCTGCCGTGGCATACGCCCAAGTTCACAGGTCCTTGCTGCCTCTCATTCATTTACTGCCAGATGGAGAGCCAGAGTAACAATGTGAATGTCAGGATAGACTGCTATCACTGATTTTCAACTCCCGATGATGCTTTTTTTGTGTTTCAACCAAAAAGCACTGACATCTTCACCAGGATTTACACTAGAAAGACAGTAGCAGGCAGACTTTTGGGTAGCACAATGGCCAGCAGTGGGATCTGAATTCCCAGTGAGAAGGAGACATAAGCCAGCAACATCAGTGGCTGCACCAGTAAACATCCAGCCTCACAACAGACTGCAGGAGCCTTTTGGATGTGGTTGTCACGAAACCCTCAGAAAACCAGCTCACCAACTCTCCCTCTCCCTCAGTCTGAACTAGTTTGTGTTTATCTTGTTGCTTTTAAAACAGCAGATTTGTTATGTTTAGATTTAGAAAGTTTGTCCTTGTCTCAGCCACAGTTCCTTATGTAGCAAAACTACATACAGGAAACTGTAGAAATGAGCACCCTTAATCTATCTGACATTACTCTGCTCACACTCATTGTCATCTACTCATACCTATAGTCATTACTCATTAAACACACTTTGCCTTAATTTCAGTAAGAAATTTGTGCAACGAATATGGCATAACTTGATAAAAATAAAAGTTTTCTCTCCCTGTACATTCCAAACAGAAGGAGAATATCCAGATAACTATATCTCTAAAACATTCCGTAAACAACCCTGTCATGATGTGTTGTTTAAAAGTAAGGTTAAGTTTTTTACTGAACAGAGAAATGCTTTAAACCACAATCAATAGGTTACTTTGGAACAATTCTTTTTAAACATATAATTTCTCATAGATTGTTTGTGTCTGTAAAGAGTTTGAAATGTGAAGTACCTCTCCTCCCAAACACTTACCTAAATTGTGGTCTCAGTTATTTGCACAATATTAAGCTGCACTTGGAAATAATATTTTTACTAGTGTTTTTAGAATGAAACAAAATTTCCAAACTGTTTTTCATGCACTACTAAAAGAATTAATTTAATTTGATATGTATGTGCTTTTAAGTGGAAAATAAATATTTTGAGTTAATGGCTCCAAAAAAAACCCCAAACCAGCAAACAGTGAATCAAACAAAAATTTTCATACTAATGTCTTACCATCTGAATGTTCTCAGCGTTTGTGAGAAATACATTCTGCTTATGCAAAGGATCTAACTGGGCTGAGTTGCAGAGCAGTCTATTATGGCAAATAGACATAAATGTGGAAAGTTCACGTAAGGAGACAGAAATATTTGACAGAAATATTGTTTAGGCCTATATAACATACAGTAATGTTGTTTTAATGGCAGGTAAATCTGTCATCAGATATTCAGCCTATGCCTTGGCTCTGGCAAAGATCCTTTATGTTGATTTGCTGAGATAAATGACCTTAAAATCAGCTGTCCTATTTAAGTCTGCCAAAGTACCAAGTCTAGTTTCAGGCTCTCTATACACTAATGGAGCCAGAGAAGAAAGATATGCACACCCATCAGAATTACACCACAAAGGAATTAATTTTGCCTGACTATTTTAGAAAGAGATAAAACTACTTCTGGGAATCCAGGTTTCTTCAAGAAATTATAAAGAAAATAGAATACTTACAGTCTAGAATGCAAGCACTGTACTCCCTATAACACTCCTTAACTGATGACTTTTAATCAGTAGTTAACTTGGGTAACCTTGGGTAACCTTGAATAAGATAGTTAAGACTGAAGAAGGGTTGAAAATAAACAAAGAAAAATTGCAAGTGAGCTTGGTAAGCAAAGAATCATTCAGCCTGTGGTCAGTGGATTGCATGCACTTTGTAAAGCATCTGGAAGTACTCTACAAAATTATTACAAAAAACAACATGCCTGCAGACATCATCAGGAGCCAGTCCTTGATGGCTGGATGTCATTCATTCTGTTACTGCACATGAACAGAGTAATTGCGAGTTACTAAACAGTGGCAATAAGGTGGTCCATGCCTGGAGGTTTGGTTTTTCTCCAGATAAAAATTCATAAATTCAAAACCTGTATACAAAACAACAACTGTCTCTGTAATGAAAACTGACTGGACAATCATAGGAAACCATAGGAAGTTCAACAAGGGAAAGTGGTGGATTCTGCATGTGGCATGGGGCAAACTTGGATGTAGATACAGTCTGCAGAATGAGATGCCGGAAAGCAGTGCCATGGAAAGGGACCTGGGGGTCCTGGTCAGTGGCAAGTAGAATATGAGTCAGCAGTGCCGTGGCAGCCAGGAGGGCCAACCGTGTCCTGGGAAGCATCAGGTAAAGCATCACCTGGGGAGTCGAGGAAGGGGATTGTCCCGCTCTGCTCTGCTCTGGGGCAGCCTCATCTTGAATACTGTGTGCAGTTTTGGGCATCGCAATATAAGAAAGATATTAAGGTGTCAGAGAGTGCCCAAAGGAGGGCAACAAAGATGGTGAAGAGCCTTGAGCTTCCCCCCAAGGAGACTGAATGAGGAGCAGCTGAGGTCATTTGGTCTGTTCAGCCTGGAGAAGAGGAGACTGAGGGGAGACCTCATTGCAGTTACAACTTCCTCTTGAGGGGAAGAGGAGGGGCAGGCACTGATCTCTTCTCTCTGGTGACCTGTGACAGAATGGGAATGGCCTGAAGTTGTCTCAGGGCCGTCACTAGCTTGGATATTAGAAAAAAGTTCTTCACCCAAAGGGTGGTAGGGCACTGGAACAGGTTCCCCAGGGAAGCAGTCACAGCCCCAAGCCTGACAAAGTTCAAGGAGCATTTGGATGATATTCTCAGGCACATTGTGCGACTCTTGAGGATGGGCCTATGCAGGACTAAGGGTTGGACTCAATGATCCTTGTGGGTCCCTTCCAACTCCGCATATTCTGTGATTCCGTGAAAAGAGTAAATCATTGGGAAACTTTAGATTTAGAAGCACCTTGAAAAAATAATAACCTTCTCAGTTTTAACAATAGTTTCTATGCTGATGTGGAAGCTATTTGTGGCAGCGGGCACATTATCTCTACAGCTATTGTGTTTGTATTATTATAGAATGTATTTTTGATTCCAAGGTTTTAATTTTGGATGGTCCTTTGAAAAACACACATTTTTTAAAATGCTCTCGTCAATGTTGTATTTTTCTTAAAGTGTTTCTTGTAATCCGACTACCATTTAATCACATTAGAATTTAAAAACTCCCAAACTAGATTCCTGAATTAACATCTTCTTGGGTTTTATTCAAGTTTTAGCAAGTACCTAAAAAGTAGATAAGTAAATGTTAATATTATTGAGAAAATATAAAAGTGAGTGCAAGGAAGAACTGCTAACTTCCAGAAAAAGGGCTTGAGAGGTCTGCAGTTCAGTAGAGTATACCTGCTCTCCTGCATAAGACAGATGAAATGTGAAGAGAGATCAGAAAATTTAAAAATATTTCACATTGATTTATCCCTTATTCAAAGTGGTGTATACTTCTTTGAAGTAGAAACATGCATAGAAACTCAGAAACATGCACAGTTTATTCATTAGCTTCTCAAATAAAAACTCATGCTGGCAAACCCTGAAAAACTGATGCCTTGTCTTTCTTTCAGAAAGCTGAACGATTCCTTCAACATTCTGTAAATTTGTTTTTGAAAGTTGTTTTGTTTTTTTTTTTAAGACAGATGGCAAAACACTTAAATACGATAGCTTTTTTTTCCTCAGATTTAAAGTAAATTGCAATAAAAGGTACTAGCTAGCGAGGCTGCTCCTTTGTGTGTGAACTATATGTAACTTTATTGATGAATATTTAAAAATAATAGCCTGGAAATTTGGGCTTTCTTCAAGGAAGGTGAATGTGTTTTTATTTATATATTTGAGGTTACTTTACAATGAACACTGATAATGTTATGTTCATTTCTTCCTCAACAGAAAAATGTCATATTTATTTTTCCCAATTGCAGAAAATAGATCAGAGAATCTTAGGTTTTATGTGTTTGTTCTACATCATGAGACAAATTCAAATAAAGTTCTCTAAATATCTTATGAGTCATCAGTTTATCTTTTCCAATTAGTAAAGTTACCACTCTTCCATTTCTTATACATGGTGACATTGTAAGGTAAACTGTGCCTGAATAAGCCTAATGTCGAAGTTAAAAAAGATGTCTAAGACAATTTAGCATTGATTTCAAAGAAAAAGAGGCCTCACTCCTTTCCTCCCTTACTGTACTATTCTCTTGTGCAGCCACATCTGCGGGGTTTTACTTTTCCTGAAACAATTTATCTGGTACTCACTAGGCATCTCCTTGTGCCAGTTCAACTTGCTAGTCTTGAACAAATAATCCAGTAAAAAAATAAAGACACTTCTGTCACATGAATTGAATTCACTCGCAGAAGGCTGCAGCTGGCATCAGAGTGGCACAGGGTAAAGAACAAGGGTGTGCAATTTGTTTTATTTTAAAGAAGTTTCATGTGAATGTGCTTCTCTTCTACCTCGAGAATTTGGACTGTAGTATGAATATAGATGTGATCTCATAAAACAGTTTAACTAGTGGACATTTTACTGTATTGAAATAAGAAAACAACAAAAAAATTTAATTTTTAAACATTTTCTAAAAGCTTAAATTATATTTTCAAAATCTTGACTTTTTTTCACACTTATCCATTAATTTATTTCACCTAAAAGAAGGAAAGCTTTCCTGTGACATGGTTGTTATTACAAACAGTGTCCAGTAAGAGTTAATCTAAGTAACTTCTTGATCACGAGTCTTATCACTTTCAGTGGCATCATTATAGAAAGACATTTGCATGGATTATTGATGTGTGAGTATTTATGGTCTTTCTTTGTTATTGTCAATGACTCTACTGCAGAGAGTCGTCTTGTTTTCCTTGGAATTGGCTGAGAAAATGCTCTCAAGTGACTTCACAGTTTGCATATTCAGGTTGAACAGCTGAGAAAATGTACTTTCTACAAGTTTCCAAGTCCCCTTTGCTTGCCGCTGAAACAGCATTTATGAGCAAAATATACTCATATGGGCATGAGCAAATGGACTGTTTTGACTAGTTGTGGTATACATAAAAATGGACGGAATTCAAGCTAATGATACATGAAATAACAGTTTAGCAAGCGACAAAACTGTCCTGAAATTTGTTGAGATTTCTTATTTATGATCACATGCTGAAGCTGGAGGTTAGCTACAAACTGAATAATGACTCTTTTTGAGCATCATGTTGTGTTGTTATTGCTTATATTTCTTGCCATGAGTCACTGTGAGGCCAGACAATTAAAAAAGGAGAGAAGGAAGCAGGATGAGGAGGGCTGAAGAGAGGGAGGGAGAGGGGAGGGAGCAAGAGAGAAAGAAAGGCAGGAAAAAAAGTAAAGGAAGGAAGGGAGGGAGGAAAGGAAGGAAGGAAGGAAGGAAGGAAGGAAGGAAGGAAGGAAGGGAAATACTGAGGCAAAACATGTTTCAACACTAACAAGAAAAGGCAGACTATCAAGGAATTATTCACAAGGAACTCAACTCATCCTGTAGAAAGAAAGTATTTGCTAGAGCTCAAAGCTGAAGTATTATCAAAGTAATGACATAAGGAAGAATTATTTTTTCCAAGAGATAAAAAAAAGCCCAAAACTGTTGTAGGAAAGAGTCACCCTTCTTTTCACCTTCAAAAATCACAAGCAAGCAAGCAAAAAGCAGTGACTAATGAAATGAGAATGCTAAAATTCAAAGAGTAGACAGTACCCGTAGACCAGCTAAAATAGATAATTCTCAGTATAACTCTAGACAGCAAAGCAGAAACTGTGGTTATTTAGGCTATTCACGTGGAGTGCACAAGGTTGTGATGATAAAGTACAAGGAGGTAATAGTTAAGGAGTAAACTGGCTGTGTTCTCAAGGCAGCTACACTGTCTGGTTTTCACCACATTTATTACTCATAGGGAAGTGGCCAGTGTTTGATTATTAATACTGGCTGCTGATAAGGAAGTGACATTGTTCTGTAAAAATAGAGAAGAGTCATGACCAGAACAGCATAGACTAAGATAGAAATGCAGGACTTTACTTCCGTTTCACTGCCAGAGAAAGCATATAAGCAATCACTGTTCAGAAGCAAGTAGAACAGCCATGGAATTTAAAAAACAGCTAGTCCTCATTCTTTACCAATTTGTGAAGCAAATTAATTACAGTTCTAGAGTTTATTTCTTTAGGACTATTTGTTGTCTACTGTATAGTTTCAGAGCCAATGTTGGCATGAATTATTTTCAGCTAAATCTCTTCTGTGAAAAATTTCCTGTGTGTTAATGAAATTTCTTGTGTGCATTACCTTTCACAGCAATCCCCCGGGGCAAGTTCATCTCAAAAATCAAGGGAAGAGATAGGAAGGCCTAGATTCCTAAAGTTTTCCTAAAGCTTCTCTTTTGAGAGATGTTGGTGATATAGCAGTAATACTCACCAAGGAGTCTTTTTCAGAACATTTTGCTTAAAAGAATTCTACCTCTGAATCTATGTTTCTGCTTCAAATACAATCAAAACCACTAATCAGATTCTTACATTTTTACCAGATCTTTAACAAATGCAATTATGGCTTATAGGAGTGCTTCAAAATAGAGATTCTTAATATATTATCACAATACTTTCCTTTTTAATTTCTGAAAATACCCTTGCAAAATCAAGAAATGATTCCTATCTATTTATTCCTACAACAAAAAGAAATAATTAGATTGATTTCAACAGAGTAATGATGTGACCTTTTATAAAGGCGGTTCAAATTATTTCCTGTCAGTTTAAAATAGCTACTATCTGATAAGACTTTCAATAATGTAAATAACATCTCGAACTAGACTTTACTGCTAGAATATTTATAGCAAGGTCCTCAGGAAGGTTCTGTAGCATTTCTGGATACCAAACAGAATTATGGACTTTTCAGAATTGTAACGGTTTTGGATCCGACTTTCCTGC